>OU975458.1:2682500-3282500 GCA_918857605.2 Philereme vetulata
CAAACTTTCAAATTGTAAACATAAACTGTAAAACGCAATAGCGTTCAAATTTAAACAGATTTTTATTGTAGGTACTATTTAACAAGTCAAATCAGAAATAAACTTTTTCTTTTTCTAATACAGATTTTACTTCTCTCCATTTAACGACAACTCTCTATAACGTCAAAATATGCTCAGTCCCGTTCATCCGTCATGTTTTTTGTCCGTTGGTCCAAGTGCAAAGTTTCATACCTGGTTGTACAACAATTTACAAATATGGATAAATACTTAGTAGATAAAAGAAGTATTGAAAAATCCCCTAGCGAAGGAAACATCAATCTGGTGAGTAGGAGCATAGACACCACGCCTCCTAGCTATGTTTTCTTGCGCAACAAAAGAGCTAGAGAGGATGATGACTGGAATACTGAATTCGGCGCCTTCAAAGAAGAGATGAAATCTATGATGGGAACTCTGATGGCAGATCAGGAAACCGAGCTGAAAAAGTTGTTTAGTCCCACCCTGATGGAAATTCAAAAAACCAATAGAAACATTGAAAGTTCCATAGCACTGTTAATGAGTAAGAATGAAGAGCTTACAAAGAAAGTTGAACATCTAGAACAACAGAAAAAGAAAGACGGTGAATATATTTCAATTTTAGAACACAGAATAGAAGAAATTCAGAGAACAGATCGTAAAAGTAATATAGAAATAAAAAATGTGCCAAAGGGTAAGACTGAGACAAAGGAAGACCTGCTAAATATGGTTATGCGACTGGGAAAATCTATTGATTGCAATGTTAATAAGTCAGATGTGAGAGATATTTACAGAGTACGAGGGAAGAAAGAAGGACAAATCAATACACCTATTATAGTCGAGTTCTCATCCACGGTTATGAAGACTGACGTTCTTAAAATGAGCAAAGCTCATAATATAAAACATAAGGGTAAGCTCTGTGCCAAACATCTGGGCTTCACTAAAAACGAAGACACTCCCATATTTGTGTCCGAACAGCTCACCGTAAGGGCATCCCGCCTATATCACCTCGCAAGAGACCTCGCCAAATCTAAGGGCTACAAATTTTGCTGGACGTCCTACGGGCGAGTCTATCTGAGGAAAAGTGAGAACTCACCTATAATAACGATAAGCAGTGAAAACCAGGTGAGCAGCTTACTGCAGACTACTTGACTATCCTTCGCAGCACTAGGACTCATATTTATCCTTGTGATCCATTCTCAGGTTCACCAATTAATAACTACATGTACACATTTGCTATTATTATATAAATTACTTCCACACTTCACACAAAAAACACACACACAAAACCTTACAATGGGTGCGCGATTTGTATATATCATGCGGCACAAACTATTAATTACTGAAATTTCTCGCTCAAACCTTTATGATGGATAAACTCACTGAAATTGTAAATGAAATAGACAATACGGAAATTGCAAGGTCTTTTGAATGTAAAATTGAGGAACTGCCGTGTAAACTAAATGTAAAAGCATCAGACTTTACCATTGTTACTCAAAATATAAGGAGCATCTATTGTAATATGGACGACTTTCAAATAACATTAATGGAACTTAATTTTGAAGTGGATGTTATAGTACTGACAGAATGTAGACTTCAACAGAATAAACTTGTACCACATCTTACAAACTACAACTCTTATACTACGACTAATCATCTAAATCAAAATGATGGTGTGACCGCATACATCAGAAACGACCATAATACCCTTGTTAAAGAGATTCTATTGGATCATGCGTCTTGTTTACAAATCGCTATTAATTGTACTGTTATTTTATGTATTTACCGTTCGCCCTCAAGTAAGAATGCCGAAAACTTCATAATCTCACTAAGCAATCACCTGGACACAATAAAATCTTTTGAGAAAATAATAATAGTAGGAGATATCAATATTAATATCTTACCTAAAAGTGAAGAACAAAGCTATGAAAAAAATAACAGACTATTTTATCTAAATTCTACGACAATGCACGGACTACTTCCTGGTCACAACCTACCTACTAGAGAGAACAGTTGTCTCGACCATTTTATACTTAAAATAAATAAAACTAAAAATACTGCTACGATTGCCATTCTTCAAATATCTACTACTGATCATCTTATGATTCTACTAAGTCTTTCAAAAACTACCAATTCGGCAAATACACATAAAACTAAAATTATAATTGACTATAAAAAAGCTACACAATACTTACAAGTAAACCTTATAGACCTTCTTCAACTAAACGATCCTAATATTTTAGCTAAACTACTAATAAATAAAATACAAAAAAGTCTTACAGACAATACTAAAACTATTAATATACCTAGAAGTAAGCGTATCATTAAGCCTTGGATCACACAGGGTATTCTACGCTGCATCCAAAATAGAAATAATATGCAGAGAAAATTACGGTTGGACCCTAAAAATTATACACTTAAAATAACATATAGAAGATACCGGAACTTTTGCAATAACTTAATCAAAAAGCTAAAAAGAAAATATGATCGAGATCAACTAGCCAAATCCTCAAAAAATAGTAAAGCCCTCTGGAAAAGTATTAATTGTATAACAAATTACAAAACTGCTAAAACACCAAACATCCAACTTCTTAATATAAAAATCTCACCTGTAGAATCAGTTAATTTTGTTAATACTTACTTTGCTAGTATAGGGAAAGCTCTAGCAGAGAGCATCCTTCAACAAAACACAACACAGGCAAATACCAGTTTAATTCTACCAAACAACCAGATTTCTTCCTTTGTGTTGCTAGATACGGACCCTAAAGAGTTATACAATGTAATTATGAATTTAAAATCGAAAAGTGCCCCTGGCTGGGACAACATTTCAACAAATTTCTTGAAATCAAGCTTATCTTTTATAATTCCTACTATTTGTCACTTAATAAACTTATGTTTTAGTCAAGGAATTTTCCCCAGTATCTTTAAACTATCAATTATAACGCCTGTGCATAAGAGTGGAGACAGAGGCGATGTAAATAACTACAGGCCTATCTCAGTTCTGCCCTCGATCTCAAAAATATTAGAAAAAATGCTTAACAACAGACTATTATCATATCTAAACAAATATAACATCATTTCTAAATCACAATATGGCTTCAGACAAGGTCTCTCAACAGAGGATGCAGTTGCAGATTAATGTAACAACATCGTAGATAATGTGGATAGGGGAAAGAAATGTATAACAGTATTTCTAGACCTTAAAAAAGCATTCGACACCGTCTCTGTCCCCATTCTTATTCTCAAACTAGAAAAAATTGGCATAAGAGGTACTCCATTGGCATTATTGACAGATTACCTCCATGAACGTAAACAAAGGGTTAAGATTGGTCAGGTTGTTAGTGAGGATGTGCCTATAAAGTATGGAGTTCCACAGGGTAGTGTGTTAGGACCTACCTTAATCCTGACATACATAAACGACCTATGCGATCTGGAAATAATGGACGGGAAAATTTATTCATATGCGGACGACACTGCCGTAGTTTTTTCTGGCAACTCATGGAATGATGTTAAAAAGAAAACGGAAAAAGGTCTCGTAAAGATTGCTAAATGGCTAAAACAGAATCTACTTACACTTAATGTTGCTAAAACAAACTTTATCTGCTTTACTATGTACAATCGTACGCAACCAGAATCCGATTTCAATATTAGGATACACGACTGTAATCTCAACCATCAACTTTCATGTACCTGTCCAAATATAGCCAAAGTAGAGACAACTAGGTATCTGGGAGTTATAATAGACCAGCGACTATCTTGGCACGCACATTTAGAATTGCTCATGAGTAGGACTAGAAAACTAATATGGATTTTTAAGAGCTTAAGACATGTAGCATCACAAAAACTTCTTAAGCAGATATATGTTGCGTTAGCGCAGTCTATCATAACATACTGTATACCAATTTGGGGAGGTGCAACAAAAACTAAGTTCTTAGATCTTGAAAGAGCTCAAAGGTCCCTGCTGAAAGTAATGTATTTTAAACCATACCTATACCCCACAGATATCCTATACTCATACTCTGAAATACTATCCGTAAGAAAACTTTATGTACTCAATTCGGTATTAAAACTTCATAAAACCCTGGAATATGACCCTACAAAACTTAAAAAAAGATTATCTAATGTAACTAATAAATCACATGTCAAAACAACTTTCGCAACACGACAATACATCAGACAGTCTACCCACCTATACAATAAAATAAATAAAATTATGAATATATACCCAATGAACAATCACAAATGTAAAAGAATTGTTTCTGAATGGCTAATATCATTAAATTACGACGAGACAGAGACACTTTTAGAAATTGTTAAGTAATTAGTATTATAATATAAATCGAGTCGAAATGCTAATCGCACACCTACCTACCACCACCGTAACATAGAAGCGCCTGTACTGTACCAACATTCTCTTTACGCCCAAACACCAACACTATACCCATGCACATACTCACGCACATACATTCACACACATATACTCATGCACCTCCTTACGCGCTCTCATACACACTACATCACACTCACGTACATACATAAACACATGTATCACACTCACACACACGCAAACACACACACCCACTTACACACGCACACACACACACACACACACACACTCACACACGCACATACACGCACCCACTCACACTCACTTATTCAGTGTACACTATTACCTATATAAGATAAAATAAGTATATAAAATGTTAGTAATGGATTTGAAGTTAAGTGCTTTTTAGAATATGTATTTGATTTTGTAAACCTCAAATGTTTTTCTTAAGTTACGTCTATTTTGTTTTTTTTTATATTACGGAAGAGCGAAGCCTCCTAATACAGGTATTATTTACTTAAAAGGAGGTTTCAACTACTAGTTAAGATATTGTAAACACAAGTTATCGAAATAAAACATTTGTATTTGTATTTGTATTCATTTCGTGGTATATAAATAAAATCCTCAACGCTTAGTCAGCATATCGATATAACTACAGTGTAAACTCCATGTAACGTCACTCGTTTTAACGACAAACTCTCTAAAGCGTCGAAATCACTCAGCTTTGGTTGGTTTAGCTTGTCTTGCATACAATGGTACACTCTGTATAGCATTACACCCACTCTCAATAACGACAACAATTTGTAATAAAAAGTTCTTTTTAAGTTGCCAAATTAGTAAAAACTGCGCAGCTGTGTATATCCTTTTGTCGTTTTATTATCCTAGACCATAATAAACTCGACTGTCGGCATCATACACACTAAACTTTCTAAGAAATCCGTTCTTATGTTTACAAAATGGGACTGCTTGCACGTGTAGCTGCAGACTATTGTTAGTAGAAGTGATGGATTTTATCTATACGTTGTCATATTCTTAGTAGCTCACAAACTTTCAAATTGTAAACATAAACTGTAAAACGCAATAGCGTTCAAATTTAAACAGATTTTTATTGTAGGTACTATTTAACAAGTCAAATCAGAAATAAACATTTTCTTTTTCTAATACAGATTTTACTTCTCTCCATTTAACGACAACTCTCTATAACGTCAAAATATGCTCAGTCCCTTGAGTGTCGTTATATTGAGTTTACACTGTATATAATATAGCGGATATGATGTACATAAAATAAAAATTACTTATGACCAAAATAAAAGACAATGTTTTATTTCTTTGTTTGGGCAATTTTTTTATTTATTTAACAAAATCCACAGGCCTTATTATATGTAAGTATAAGATACAAACTTATACTAAGCGTAACCTACGGCCAAAAACCGATTTACTTTATATAAAAAAATAATTTATAAATAGACAGTCTAAATTAAACTAAAGATACGAACTAAACAAATTACGTCTAAAAACACAAACATGTTGATAAAATACATATATCAGTAATTATATCATAAATTCATACATATACTTAGATACCATAATAACCAGTATTTTGTGTTGCGTTGTTATCATGCATGTGTGTCATCCTCCATAATTAAATAAAATAAATGGTACCTAACATAAAACTCGGTTTTAGTTTGGTAGAGCCACCTGGGACTTGGTGTTCTGATATACATAGCCCTAGCACCATGAAAGTATAACTTTTATGTTTTGTATATCCTATGGACATAGTTTGAAATTAATTATTCTTTTCTATACTAGCTGTTGCCCGTGACTATGTACGCGTTACACTACTAAATGTGTAGGTAATCTGGAAATAAAGATAAACGATACCCCATTTTTATCCCATGGGATCTGATTTATGAGATAAATAATATTAACCGATGTGTTAATCCAAGTTATAATCTACGTAAATACCAAATTTCATCGAAATTGGTTCAGCCGCTACGACGTGATTGAGTAACAAACAAACAAACACTAGTGTGAAGTGTGATAGTATGATTAGTGTAATGTGTTTTTTGTAGAGTCTTGGTAGTCACATCATGACACGATTTTTGGTACCTAGAGGTTTTTAGTTTACCAAGATGCCGACAGGCCATGATGAATTAATAAATGAATTATTTATTCGCCAAATAGGGTGTTAATTACATAGTTGTTATTAAAACTAGTGGTTCGCCCCGAACTGAGATGTCGCGTAATCTTTCACTATCAAAATAGTGCCACGAAACAAATAACCATCTTGACCTACAGTTTATGCAAATTACAAGTAACAGAAGTTCATGTTAATTGGGTTTTCTTTTAGGGGTAGACATTGCTGTTATTCTGAATTTCAGACTTTTCCCTATATTTGTGTCACTAAAGATACACGCATACCAAATTTCAGCACTGTGGGGTCACTGGTGTATCCTGTAAATTCCTGTAAAGTTTAGTTTTTACTATGGCTAATAACTCTAAAACTGCAAGGATTAAACTAAAAATAAAAACAGAGTCGAAATTTACTAATAATACCTTTCATTAGACCCATTTGACCCAATAGTCTCATCTTCATTTTTCTAACTCTTGAACCTCAATATCTCAACAGCCCCGGCACATTTTTAGCTCATCTATTGAATTTCACGATGATCGGATCAACGCTTCGAAAGTTATCCTCGGACAAACAAACATTAATACATACATACTTACAACGCCGATTTGCCCAAGTTGATTAGGAGATCTCGCTTCGCTCCATTAATGTTATCACATTCCACTTATTCAACCAATTATGGTATGCTAATATTTAGGGCACTAACATCTGGAAATTAAAAATCATGTAGAGATATTATAATTTCATGGTATTTAATACATTTATTTTCTACCTACCACAAAATGGACCTGATCATGACCTCATAAGTTATGATTTTACAATCATCTAGCAAAATAACTTTCGATTTTATAACCGAACAGTTTAATCGATTTATTACCAAGACGCCTCACATAATTTATTATTTCATACTTCCGAATCAAATCGCTGACAAAAGATTCGATCTAATTTCTAGTAAGTAAACAAATTCGCTAGTAAATTTTGTTAGTTTCGCGTAGCGTTGCCAAACGGTTTCATTTTTAGGAGGTAGGTATAAATACTGTTGTTTATTCTGTGGCTGTGCCGCCGCTGCCGCCGCCGCCATGCAAGTTATAAAGCCTGGAGAAAGCACTGCGGCCGAACAGTCTCGTCTCGCTCGGCCAGATTGCTGTGAGGCCGATTCGCGCCCTTTTACGTGCACAGTGTTGCATTTTTTCGGAAAAAAAGTTCGGACATGGAAATGAGGTAAGTGACCGAATTTTATTTTTCAGTGTGATTGAATATTTTAATCTGACTTTATTAGTCGAATTTAGCTGGTACCTTAATTGAAATTTTGATAATTTCTAAAAAGGCAACGTGAAAAACTATTTCTCAGCTCCTTCTCAATCAATTAGTTTTAATTAATTGATTTGTAAGTTATTTATTAAAATTGTTGCGTAAATCTATTAGTGAGTTAGTGAGTCGGTAATTTTAATAATCAGTTTCTAAATTAGTTCACTTTCATTTTCAATTTACTGCCTGCATCTGAAAGTTAGTGTAGGTAATATATGGAAAGAATGTTGCAAGATTTACTTACCCATTACTTATAACAACTCACTGTAATTATTAATATCAGTTAACTGGCGGTTATTTGTAACAACTGTAGGCAAATATGTATAGTTAGTGATGTAAGAAATCTACACAAATGAATAACATTGATTCTTGGATGAATCAATCAATCAATGATCAATCAATCTTTATGGATGAATTCTTGAGTGACAAAAATGTTATTTAATTTATGTTATATCTAAATCAAATTTTTACCTATTGTTCTGACATTTATCTATTTTGTTTATTATTCTTTATTTTATTCTGGCTTGTATTATTTTTAAATTTGATATGACATCCTCAATCACAATATTGTTATTTGACTTTTTAATGTGTCTTATCTGTTATGCTTTTTAGCCATTCTAAATATTTGTATACCTCTTGTAGGTGAAGCACAGCGTTTCCTCTATACTATCACCATCTGTCTTATACAATTTACCTGTGTTTCGTGTAAATAAATATCTTGAATCTTGAACATTCTTATGATTTGAAGAGCTGATGATGATCAAGAACCGTATCTAGTTGGGATCCATAAGTTTAGGCTACCTACCTAATAACCAAAATTAAGTGCCTAGGTACCTATCGGAAATATCGGGTCATTTAAAACTCACAAATTGTGGTACTTATATGACCCGTTTATTGTAAAAACGTGCCTACTAAATAAATACTTTAGTAGGTAACGAAGCAACCACAAAACAAATAACTCAAAACAAATAAATAAAAAGCTCCGCGCTTTATGTCCTAAGTGACTTTTTTGATCACTGGAACCCTTTTTGACAAAAAGGAAAATAAACAAAGGTTTCGGACACTTTACATATAGGGACCTCACTAAAAACTTAACCCACAAAACGTTCTGAATTAATTTATTACGAAACGCTATTTAGTAGAACAAATTAGTTTAGCTGAGAAAATTGTGAAATTGAATTGTCTAACTCAAAATAATAGGTATGATTTTAGAACTAGAATTCAAGGTTGTATAAAGCGCCTAACAGGTTAAACGCAGGCAATGTTTTTACGAATGCACAGATATTTAACCACGGCGTGAAGGTTGAAACCTTGAATTAATTAGTATCTAATAGGTCCTTACAGAGAAAAGCCTTCGGTCGGAGTATCATGATCGTGCAAAAAAAAAGCATCCGGTGTTACAGGATCGTGCAAAAAAAAAAGAAAAAAGCATCCGGTGTATCAGAATCATTCAAAAAAAAAGCATCTGCTGTTTCAGAATCGTGCAAAAAACATCGTCCTTTAACATTTACGGATTCTTTGCCTTCAACAAAATGTTTATTTCATTGATAGAAATAAAAACACATCACAGGAAATTATAAACTATGTTTTACTGTTGTTTAATTCAAACGTTTTCAGGTTAAGTATTGGCTAAATAAAAAATACCTTTAAAAATGACGCCAGGGAAATGAGAAATAGTTGCAAAATATTATAGTAACAATGGAAAGTGTCAATATAAAATAAATCATTTTTATGCCATGATATCTTTATTTTTAAATGGTTCCAACGGAAGATCAGCGCTGTGCCGAAAGCACAACAAATGCTCGATTAGATATACTCGTAGGTAATTGTGAGACACACAGTGTTTAGGTATTGCTGTTTTTGCGTGTATGAATTTGTTCTCTTGTGTGTACCTTAATTGTGTGTGTTGTGTTTTATACTGTCACAAATAAATGTTTTTTCTTTCTTTATAAATACACAATTTAGGGTAAAAGTAAGATATAACTTGAGAACGATAAAATAAAAACTATTGGTAACCTACTAACTACTGTAATTATTAAAACCATTCTGCTAACCGGGTTAACATAAAAAAAATTGTAGGTTTACGTCCGTAATGTTCGTTCTAACAGTATCACACCTAACATTTTTGTGTACACAGCTAAGTAATACACATATATGCTTATTCTTAAAAAGATAGTGGTTACAAAGTGCAGTACTTAACAGCAGTAATTAGGTACTTCGAATATTGTAACAGCGTAATGAAGAAAGTGTCCGGACAATTGAATTGTGCCTTTGCATACGCTCGGTATACGAATCCAGATGAGGTTGTATAATAGACATTAGTGGTCTTTACTTAGAAATAAAAACATGACGACAAATATCCAAAGACACAAAATTCGCTCAAAAGCACGGAAGCACTTTTTTGTCACCAAATCGAATTGAAGCCTAATTATTATATTTATTTCGCACGTCTTGAAGTAGCAGTATGTAAATAAAAAAAAAAAGAAAATAACAATAATACTGCTGGACATTTCACGCAGCGCTACCTAGCCCCAAACTAAGCAGAGCGTGTACTATGGGAACCAGATAACTGATATAATACTTGTATACGTTTTTTTTTTGTAAATACATACTTAAAATACATAGAAAAACATCCAGACCCAGAACAAATATCTGTAGATCATACACACATTTGTTCCGCGGCGGGATTCGAACCCGCTACCTCCTGCGTCTCAGCTGGCTATTTGCCCACTGCGCCACGAAGGTCGTCACTAAATGAATCTTATTTTTTATGGACACACGAACTATTGTACATGCATTTATGCAAATAAATGTTTATGATTATAAAATCCGAGGATATCCATCATTAAGATTCACATGTTTGTGAGCAAAATAGAGTTAGGGCTAAACATTACCTATTTTAAATTTATGAATTGATTATCCTGTCGAGAACACGAATGCATCTTGGTCATAATCATCAACCAGAAGACGTCCACTGTAGATTCAACCCTGTAGGATGCTACGACAAAATTTTGTCGACTGTTTTGTCTCGCTCTTTCTCGTGCGAATACGAGATAAATGCATAGATAGAGAGATATAAGCGTAGATATAATTTTGTCTGGGCCGCCCATCTCCACCTACTCCGATAAGTACAATGTCATTACTCCACCATTCAGCCGTCCTACACTGCCCCTTCATAACAATGTGTGAATGAGTAGCTTATTCTCGCAAGGTGCATATGTTTGTCCTACATTTTAAGCCATGAAGCGCCTTACATCAGTAGTCGGGTCACCAATGCCCATTGTCTGCCAGCACCGCGATAATCTCTCGAGTTCCGCTCGAATCTGTAACAATTACTTACGATGTGTGCTTTTGTTCCACGTTATGACATGCTTGGGTAATATTGAGTTACTGCTTTGACATGATTGTGGAGTGTATACTTTACCGGGTCTCAGTAGATCTTGTGCCCAAGATGACATCACATAGGTGCTAAGGTACTATAAGTTATGGATTTCGGCCATAAGTGTCTACAGAATTATGGATTCGATATTTGAGAGGATATTCCTGCTCATATTATTTCCACGATCGGTAGCTAAGAATAACACCTAGACATGCTAATAGGTGGGACATAAAGGACAAAAAATACTGAAAAGAGCCACATCGTAACGTACCTATACAAACCAGTCTCACATTATAATTTTTTTTGTAAATACATACTTATAATATATAGAAAAATACCCAAACCCAGAAAAAATATCTGTAGACCATGGAGACATTTGTCCCGCAGAGGGTATCGAATCCGCAACCTCCTGCGTACCAGCCAGCTATTCGCCCACTGCGACATGCGACACAGAGGTCGTCATCAATATGTTTGACGAGTTTTGATATAAGTGACGCTAAGCGCTCTGCTAGTAAAATTGTATGCGCAGTGAGCCAATATCCATTTATTTGCGTTTTAAACATGTAAGGATAGGCTTGTGAAAGGCCAGCAAGTTTTCAATTTTCACACAGCCTCAGTTATATAACGAACGGGACGATGTCACAGATTACTCAATAGTGTAATATTGAGACTAGTTCTGTAGTTAGGTATTATACAATTATAAACGTTGCTTCTGGACTACTCGGCATATTGAGTTGGTTTGCAGCGGTCGTTTAGTTGTATCAATATAGAGCACAAGTTTGCGGTAAAACTTTTCGTATCGATTTCATTTTGTCGGGCATTTGGATTACTGAATAATTTTTTAAGATTCTTAATTGTCTATTGTAAACAAATTTCTAGATTACAGACCAAATGCGAGCGTTTTCTTCCTGTAAAACTTTGAACATAGATTTATATAGTTCTATATAAATCCTAATAATGAGTTTTTAATACAAAAAAAGTAGAGACACAACTAATAATCTCGATAAAGCCTGTTACTTACGAACTCTAATAAAATTTCGTAGAAGCGAGCGTAGGCGCACGAGCGCGTTGATGTCTTTTGTATGGGAAGTTTTATGCTCTACGGACAAGTTAATTTAGAATCTAAGCTATGGTTTCTATGGAGGGTAGATTTTATCTGAGTAAATAATAATACCTAATAAATAGACAAAATTCTAAATAAAAAAGGAAAATTATGTTAGAACTTACTTACACTCATTTTATATCACAAATCTGAATGTTCTAATGAAAATTTCATCAAATGTAGAAAACAACAAACAAATATCCACTTGTTCGTTTGACAAATTAATTACAGGAACAATGCATCATACTGTGTGACAGGTAATCAAACCTACTTCGCGTGCTGTTCCAGTATTTAAACAGAAATACATTATCGACATTACATTAACGAACGTAATAATTAATAGGATCAACTAATTCCCTATTAATGCCCGGAACCGGTAAACAGCGTATTTTTCTAAAAACTGATTTCTAATACTTTGGCCCGAACTGATTGGAAACCAGCTAATTCATGATGAAGGATGGATGTATCCGTATAACTAATTTATTTTCGAAATAAAATCAAACTAAGTATGTACCTACCTACCTAATTAAAATAAAACCTTAGATATGAGATTACGAAGAAGTTAGGAGGATAACTCTAAGTTTTCATATTTGTATGATCGTTGCTATACCAAACCGAACTAAATAAGATATTTTATAAATAAGTACCTACTTAGCTAAATAATTTATAACTTGTGCCTTGAAAACCCTAAGGCGAAGTTTGGATTCATGTGTATGGTTTTGGTAGTAACCAATGAACAAAATATGTGTAGCTAGAGTTCTTTAATGGTAGAACAGGTCTCGAACGTATTCGAATAGTTTTCTTGCAATTTATCTAGGTAAGTACACTGTCTGACATGATGACCTACCTACTTATCCCAAATTACATTTAAACTTACGAAAGAAGCCATAAATCTATACATTCGCGTTCGCGTGTGAATCAAATTCACAAAGGCCGATCAATTCTAGAATTGCCCAAGAGCACGCGCGCGCCGCTGATAAATTCCCGCCATTAAATGATGACACTGACATACAATCTACATGTGACAGTGACATGAGACAGTCCATCTTATACGTAGCAAGTTGAACTGGAATCTGCGTATGCGTTGGGTAATCTTGACGTGATTACCTCTACTATGTGTTAAGTGGTAATGATTTACTAAATGGTGGATGTTGCTAAATTGGAGTAATTGATTTTGTGACATTTAATTCAATATGTTTCATAATAGCTGGTATTCAGTAAATAATGATATCTCTTTTTCACGGTGTAGTAACACATGTTTAGGTGGTAAGGTGTGAACTCGAGGTTAATACTTAAATACTAACTCTACATCAGAACATCAGAATTTGCACACTGTAAAACGGAATTTAGTTTCTTTTTTTAACCATAAGCTCATAAAAATCTCAGACGGTCCCTTAAAATACATTTAACTTCATTTTATTTGTTGTTATTTCTAAAATGCGAGGGTTTACGAAGGTACTTAAATCTTTATATGTAGATCTTATTATCGAGGGTCCCTGTCCCTTTTCGGAGGTCCAAGGAGGTAAAATGTAGCATCTTAGGTCATTCCCCTTTCGCAGTGTCATCGCCAAAATTAGAAGGTTACCTGGCAGGGTGGGTCAGTGACTTGGTAATGTAGTGTAATAAATAAACGGGGTTTACGGTGCTTACTGATTTATTTGTATTCGTTTTTCGGTAAGGGCTAAAGGATAAACTCGTGCTTTAGGAATAATTTTAAATAAATATTTCGAATATTCGGAATTAGCTGAGATTTTGCATTTCTGTTATAAGTATGACCTTTTCTGTAAAGATGTGTTGGTTGACTTGGTTGGTGCCTTCTAACTTTCAATTCTAATATAAGGTTTTTTTTTTCAGCTTTAACACACTAAGGGCGATTTGCGAAACAACGCTTAATCGTATTTAATGCGAGAGTTATCAAATCATACAAATATATCAAATTTAAACATGTTTAGTCACTAATTCATTTATATTTAGGGAATGTTATGCAAGCCGGACTAACAACCGGGTGTTATTATTACAGCCATAATAACTAACAACAATCCTAGACCTATATACAAATACTTTTACATATAGTAGTTAGGTATATTGTTTATCTGAGCTACTTATTACTATCAAATAATATTCTGAATGATAGGGTACCGCATAAGGAAGTAAAAAATGTTTAAAGCTCTACTAAAAGTAGGATAACATTATACGTTTTTGAAGTACTAAGCATCGCAATAATAATTATTATAATGTTATTTCAGGCACTTAAAAATGACAAAACAAGGGATAACTTACAGTCTAACATACATACTAAAATATTAAAGTACACAACACTAATAGCTAGTGTTGGCACTGCCTATAGTGTCGAAACACAATTCCTGCAGGCCAGAAATCAATAAGACAGTTCTCTACACATAATTAATAACAAATGCACTGTGGGAGGCTGGAGGTATCTTGTGAAAGCTATGTCCTTGTCCTGACGTGGGCATACGTGCAACGCATGACACCTAAGCTTATGCACACCGGCCAACTACTAAGCATTTCAAAAAGCTCAGAACTAATAGTTATTAATTCAAGTGCCTATCGTAAGCAATAAAATGAATGAACATGTTGAACCATACAATATATGTTTATAGGTGACCACGTTCCGGTACGTAGTAATAGTTAATCTTTACCAATATAGAACCGGTACTGAAATAGTTATAAAGTCAGTGGTCTGAAATAACTATAAAACGATATATATATATAAATTTTTGCAGAACCCGAGGGTCTCCAATCTCCATGGCCAAAGTAGATGTTTAACTATCCGCAAAATTGTGCATTTTACCTAATATCTATTTTAAATAATTTATCCACATAAGAAAGAAGGAAGAAGGTTGGCCAGAGTTCGAGAGGAGTGGAAAGAATTGGGGGAGAACTTTACGTATTCAAATTAATATACAATTGTTTGTATTATCGCTAAGTAGCGATCTTAACCAGAAAACCTTTGGATTAAATGGCTCATGTGAGTTTTACCTACGCTTCTATGTTACATGTCTTATTTTGTATTCTCAATTGGTACATTGCTTGGGTGCGCCTTGTAATCGGTCACACATAATAAGTGGCCCACGTGTCGCGCTCTCTTGCCCCTGCGCATGCGCATGTTCAACTAAATACTACTTAGCTCAGTCTACTTAAGCAGCGATTAACTTGCAGTGCTTTACTTAAGCTTAGTTTAACGATTTGATTACGCAATTAAGATCAATTAAGACAGTAGAGTCAGAACAGATATGATATCAAAATCTTTTTAGGGTGTAACTCAAGGGTGTATGTTGTGTCCGCGTTTCTTCATTTTATATCTTACTGTCTTCCGTCCGTGGTTTCTCAGGCCTGTCTCAAGTCAGCAGGAACCTTATATTGTGACAGGAGGATATTTATATGGTCTCAAGAATGTACATTAGGCCCAATTCTTTTACTAGCGGAATAACCAGATAGCTTTAAATTGTCGCGAACTTCCAATAAAGCCTTACGCAATGTGCGAAAGTGAAATCCGGATAATATCGCGTCAACACGCGACTCGCGACAACTAACACGACTTAGTGTTGCTACTGTTCGATTTACGGATTCTATCCGGTCACTACTATTTGTAATATATCCTAATGTGGGGGCGTGTATGAATGAATAAATGATAACACATTTACGTACACCATTAAAACAAAAATAGACAAAATATATTTAGTTAGGTGGCCGCTGGTGGCATTTAAACAATGGTTTGCAATCTCTACTTATATCTAAGCCATATCAGAAGTTTTTAGGAGAAAACTTTGAAATGTAGCAAACTACCAAAATACTTTATCATACCAGCCATAGGATGTCCTCTGCTAAATAGAAGTCTCCCCCATCGATTTCCAGAGCAAGCAATCTTGTACATATTACCAAATTTCTTATTACAACCTAGTAACCCAGTTGATATGCCATTTGAGGATCACTAAACAAATCCATGCTATATGTTGTCCACTAAAAGCACTGTTTAGTGGACGACATTTTAAAGACTTTCTTAATGTTATGATTTAAAGTCAAATCAATTCAAGAAACCATTGGACATTCAGCAAGTCACTGCAATAGTAATGTGTGTTATTATTTGTACTTCCGTAAGGTCTGTGAGGTGTGTGTCAATCAAAGATTACGACATCCTGACATAATGCTCGATTCAATGAGACGCGTAAAGTTACGCATTGGCCCTCTTTGCTGACTAATCATATGTTATAACTCCTGACTCCTGAAACCTACATACATTGTGTACATACACCTACATATACATTGTAATTAGTTTTTTATTTAGTTTTTAATTTTATTATACAATTGACAATGCTTTTGCAGATACTTCTAATTTTATTTATTATTATTATTTTATTTTACTGATTTCTTTTGTTTAAGTAGGTTTTTATTTTATATTGTAAAATTTGTTAGTCGCTATTGACATTATAATTAAGTTACTACCAATGTGACATTGTAAATTTTGCTAACTATTTTTAATTGAATTTTTTATATTGTACCTACTGACATATCTAAGAACAATTAATTTGTCGAAAGTTAAAAATGCAATGAGGATTTTTTTAAACTAATCAGTTAACAGGAAATCTATTCACAATCTCGCGTGATACCGAGACAATTTAGTCACGCACCTTGAGGTTCTAGAGGAATTTCCTACCGGGAAGACTTATGTTGTGGAATGGTCTTCAAGGTTTCTCTAGAGATTAATATATTATTGTATGTGATCATTCAAAAAAGGAGTTTTAAAATTTATCAAGGTTCCGCAATGTGCGCGAAACGTCCATAGGCTTACGGTAACTGCTAAAAAGCCGTATTCTAGTTTGACACCTTATTTGTCTCATGGTCTGTCAACTTTTTGGGTCTACGACACATCAGCTGATCACCTTCCCATATGCCGAATTAAAAGGTTTTTAGGAAAAACGGTCAGTTTGACTCCAAAATCATTACATATCATACCTAATGTTTAATTGGCCACGCCTGACACGGAAGCTACCTTTGTAAAATGTCATTGCAGTTTACATGGTAGTTGTAAATAGGCAGGAACATTAATGTTTTGAAAACAATCGAAAGCAATTCGTTTTGTAATGGCTCGCTCCAATGTTGCGATAATGGCAATGAAATAGCGGGTGTCACGACACCCAACCACGCACTTTACTAGGGCTACAGTGCTACATGCAAAAATCTTTTTTTTTTTATATATATATCTAGCCTATGCTGTCCCACTGCTGGGCAAAGGCCTCCCCATCATCTCTCCACTTTTCTCGATCTTGTACTAAATCCCGCCAGTCCCTATAAAAAGCGTCCAAATCATCGCGCCACCGCTTCTTAGGCCTTCCACGGTGTCGCTTTCCATCCAGGGATCCATCTAGTTATGACCTTGGCCCACCTATTTGGTCGCATGCGGGAGGCATGACCCGCCCAATCCCACTTCAACTTGGCAGCCTTGATACCGACGTCAGCGGTCCTTGAGCGCAGCGAGGTGTTCCGAATCCTGTCTATTCTCTTGACACCCAAAATGCTGCGCTCCAACGCGCTTTGGCAAACCCCGAGCCTGGACTTTTGAGATTCAGTCAGTGACCAAGACTGGGCACCGTAGGTTAGGACAGGCAGAATATACATGTCATGTCGATGAGTTGACGTTTTAGTGATAATGGAAGGTCGCTTTTCATGAATGTCTTCATGGACCAGTAGCTCTTCCAGGCATTGTCAATACGACGATCGATTTCTTTGTCCTGCCTGTTTTTGATAGAAGCTAACTGGTCCAAGTAGATGTATTCATCAAAATATTGCAAAAATCTTATAGAAGAAATAGATTTTACTCGTATTTAACCTAAACTTTGAGTATCTGTTTTTTCATTACTACTGGCTTAGTTATTAGATTATAGAGTTGACTGTCATTAGCGGAATAGTTATATCTTTTTACTTTCTGAGTATTTTATTTCTTGAAGTCTACCTACTAGGTATCTTGGATAATATAAACAGATTTCATTAGTTTTTTGCACGAAATATAATAGGTGCAGGCATGATGCAGAGATGTCTAGATTTGGTTTCCGAAATAAAGAAAAGGCCTTTTAGAACCACTATTAAAGTCTCACCAGCCAGTCCTTGAATTTAAAGTGCTATCATAATATGAGAACATAAGTAAAGTTTGTGTTATGAGCCAACCCTAATATATAACACGGAATAAAAAATAAAAAAAGTGCAATGGAGCTAAGCTCTGTGTATAATGTATTTGCACTGCGGGGCAGCTTGCTGGCTGACCTTTGATCAAACTGAACGATACAAAGACAATAATATCAAGATTGGGCATGCGTGACTCATATCTTTAAAGTTTTATTGTATTTTATCAGGGTGGTCTGAATAATAAGTATTATTCAAGTATCCAAATCACCCTTAGAATATCGATACGTTATTATAGGATACTAGCTGTTACCCGCTAGTTCGTTTGCATGGACTTTATCCTTATATTTCACTCCTTTTAACATTATTTTCTGACACTAATGATAGTCTATGTCTTTCCCCATAATATAATCTATCTTCTTGCAAAATTAAATTACTATCTGTTCAACCGATTAGACGTGAAAACGGAACATACAGAGTTACTCTCGCATATATAATATAAGTATGGATTGATCGCGAAAAACAGACGTAAATAGACGATTTAAAACGAACGAAATTATTAAAAGCTCATTTAAAATTATCTGTATTATTCTAAATCACCCTATGTAATATCAATTAGTGGTGCAATTTATTGACCAATATGTATTTTCTACGATTTTCTGAATAAAAATTGCGGCTACATGTATTTAGCAACAAATGATACACATATTATAGACTAGTTTTATACATATAAGCATAAAACAATATTGAGTTACACAAAATGTTCTGGTGAAATGTAGCTGCAGTTTCTAAAGAGAAAACGAAAGTGATGGTGCTACCATGAAATTGTAAGAAAACAAGATAGGAAGTTCAAATCGATGGAGTACAACCATGTTTGTGTTTGACAAGAACACTACAGGCCTACCGACCGACAAGCAACTGTTGATTGGTCAACAAGGTACAAGTTTCTATCTTTGTGACTCGATTAATGCAGATATGATCAATATTGTGTAAACTTGATTACTACTATTGAGTAGGCACATTCTAAGATTCCATTGAGCTTATTGTACCTTGACTAAGATATTAAGTTGGTATGGTACCTACTTACAAAATAACTGTGTTTATCTAGGTATATCTATAGTAATATTATAAAGAGGAAAGATTTGTATTTTTGTATGTTTGTAACGAATAAACTAAAGAACTACTGATCCGATTTAAAAAATTCTTTCACCATTAGAATGCTACATTAACCCTGAGTAACATAGGCTACTTTTTACCTAACTGCGCAGGAGGAGGGTAATGTTTTTAAAGAAAAACTACGCATGCGAAGCTGCTGATTGGTCAGCTAGTATTTTATTAAGTCGAATAATATTTAGGTACCTGCCTAATTTTATCAGCTGTCTGACTGAAAGGGGTTTTCCATGGGTATTATGTCTTTCAGGTGACTATTATGTATAGTTTAAATTACTGATAGGTAGGTTAAGTAATAAATGGTTGCCAAGGAATGGCTGTAGAATGGTAGGACGTCAGACTAGATGGGTGGTCGACATCGTTAAAGTCGCAGGCCGTCAATGTGTGAGACTAGCGCAGGATCGTGGCGGATGGCACAAACCTATACCCAGCAGTGGGTAAAGTCGGGCTGTGGATAATGATGATGGTTAAGTACTTATATCCTGTAAAGTGTAAGTTAAGCTACTAAGTCTCCAAACCCCTGTCCACAGTTCTCAATTTTATGGCGACTCCTTTACAGTTCAAGCTGTGCTGCGGTGGAACGCTTTACCTTTCTCTATCAGATCATCAAAATCTCTTCCTATCTTTAAAGCTAAGGTATACAACCATTACCTTTCTCTGTCTACGCACTGCTAGTTTATCGTTATGTTTATATATAAGACCGCCCATTGTACTTACTTTTATTTTGTGTATTTCTTTGTATTTTTAATTTTGTTGGTGTGCCATAAAGAGTATGTAGATTGCTCAATTCTGTTGTGACTAAATGTGCTAAAAATATGGAAGGGTTGTTGAGATGTTAGGGTTCAAGAGAGGAAAAAAATCAAAATGAGACAATTAGGTCAAATGGGATGTCTAATGAAAGATCTTTGTCAGTACATTTCAATTTACGTTACATGTAATTTGAAACTGTAGATCAAGCTAGTTGGTTGTGCATTTTACTGTAGATATTCTAATATTCTATTCTATTCTACTAATAGTGTTTTCGGTTTACCTTTATACCTATTTAATTTATTTATTCTGCCAAGCAAGATTAGGTATAACATTTTTAGTTGGGGTTTTCGGCTCTAAAACTGCCTGCTCACTGGTTTTATTGCGTCGTCAAAAATACGCAAGTTGCCATTTCACGAATGGATGATTTCGATGGAGAAAGCATTTGATGTCGCTTTTATTAACAGTTTTCAGCTCTATTTGCTGTTTAGCAATTTTACCTGTTCCTAGAAATATAAACGTTGTTAAATTAAACTAAATTGGTAATAGCCACAATTCATTTAGTTTGTGCACGTTTTTGCAATTACCTGTACCTACTAGTGCAATATTGCAAAGGCCAAGTTCAATGTCTGCCCGCTAAAAACAAACCTATTTTCAATAATCTATACTAGTGGTTCGCACCGAACTCTCTCGAGCGAATCTCGCGAATCTCCAATAAATACTAAAAAAATATTATTTTTATTCTTTGATTATTAAATTCGTGCCCTGTGCCAATCTTTACAGTGAAATGCACGACTAACTAACTTAACCTACAGTTTCAAATTACATGTAACGTAAATTGAAATGTATTGACGAAGATCTTTCATTAGTCGTCCCATTTGATCTAATTGTCTCATTTTGATTTTTTACCTCTCTTGAACAACCCTCAAAAACCCCTTCATATTTTAAGATCATTTAGTCACACCAGGATTGAAAAATCTACCTACTTTTATACAAAATTTCACGATGTTCGGATCAATGCTTCGAAAGTTATCCTCTGACAAACAAACATACATACATACTCGTACACACATACAAAGCCGATTCGTCCAAGTTGATTTAAAGGTCTCTTTTCGCTCTATCATCTAATATTATGAAGGGGTAAAGTTTGTTGTTTGAAAGAATGTTTCTTAGTAATATCAGAAACTACTGAACCAATTTTTAAAATTATTTCACTGATTGAATGCTACACTATCCCTGAGTGTGAAACCGGGGCAGGTCAGCTAGTTAGTTAATATCTAAGATAGAGACGAAAGAAGTCCCTAGACCTTAGACACTAGTAGGTATCTATTTATTCAGCCTTATTTTCATGTGATAAACCTTATTCTCTCAACCGGACACTGGACTTCTTTTGTTAAATGTACACTACAAACAGAGTCATTAAATTAAAGTTCCGCTATTTGCAGGAGATCCCAAAATTAAAATATATTTATAGAATTGTACAACCTAAAGTTCAAATAAACCAGTCTTTATGATTAACAGTTCAACCTAAAAAGTTATCAGACCTTGAACTTACAACAAACTGCAAGGTCTAATACCTACGGATTCAACAACATGAACACACTTAGAGTGGATATGGGTAGGATGGATACGAGGTACCTAACTAAAGTTTTAGGTATCATCTAACCTAAATGCTAAAGGAAAAACTTAAATGCTTTGTATTCAATCCATTACCCCATTTGGTATAACGATCACTTTTTGGACGTTAAATGTTCCAACGAATGGGGATCACCCCTGACTTAAAAACAAATCTTTTTTACTGAAAAAAAAAATGGTGGAGCTTTTGTGAACGGGCTCGAAGAAGTGGGCACCACCGCCTTACCTTTATCTGCCGCCAAATAGTAGTACTTGTGCTGCTGTGTTCTGGTTAGATGGTAATGGTATGTTCCTGTAATTACTGGCACATAGGCATAACAGCTAAGTCCTATAGTATGACAACGTATCCACATAGAGATCAAGACAACATAATACCTTGTTTTGAATTTTATGTGGATATCCATGGGTTGCAGTAGCCACTTAACATCTGGTGGACTGCATGCTCGTTTGCTATATAAGTTGTATAAAAAAAAAAAAAAAAAAGAAATCTTACTCGTTTTCCTCAATTAGGTACCTACAAGCTTTCATCATACCAAACCAGTTTAATTTGGCAATTTTCAATTATTCTTTATACTGTGATGCTCTTACACATATCAAAAATTATATCGCAATCAAAGTATGCGGACTCGGAGTACAGCTTTCATACATTAATTATGGCAAGTAAATACCGCATATGACCACACCCTTCAAAGTATGTTGTAACCGTGCTTCATGCGTCGCCCTACATTATATGGTCCAGTTCGTTTGATAAACATGCTCTCATACCGTTGACATGATTGATAACTAGATCAGAATCAAAGCTACTAAGCTAAGCTTTTAAGTACAACCCTAAGTTATAATTATTTTTTTTATACAACTTATATGGCAAACGAGCATGCACTCCACCAGATGTTAAGTGGCTACTGCAGCCCATGAATATCCACATAGAATTTAACACAACAATATTATGTTGTCTTGATCTCTATGTGGATACGTTGTCATACTATAGGACTTAGCTGTTATGCCTATGTGCCAGTAATTACAGGAATATACCATTACCATCTAACCGGAACACAGCAGCACAAGTACTGCTATTTGGCGGCAGATGAAGGTAAGACGGTGGTGCCCACTTCCTCGAGCCCATTCACAAAAGCTCTACCACCAGCAGATTAGTTAATCAAGCTTGTTTCATAATCAGAGCCTCTTACTTTGTTTGGGTTTATGAATCACAGTTAATTGTAGTTTGGATTGTAGCTAATCAGCAGTTCCGAATAAATTACTTCGCGGAAAATGTAGATGATCCCGAAACATTTCAAATTCTACAAAGACGAATTTTTAAAAAAATTACTGCATTCAGAATACTCCAAGTGTTATCCAAACAAACCTTATTTTTGGTCTAGAATTATAAAGAGTGCCATAACCTCATTTATTTAAGATACATAAAGTCGCTTAAGTGCTAAGAGATAAACATTTCAGAAGTATGCTACGAAAACTAGCAACACATGCACGCATATTCACTTCAAAACTTCTCAAAAAAAAATATCTAAAGCCTGGTATGGTCTCAAACAACTCACAATTCAATGCGCGTGAAATCCCTACCTTTTAAGTTTTCTAGGGCGCATGTCTCCCACTTACCCAAGATGCATGGCACGGCAAGGCGCCTGTTCTTGCATCAAATGTTTTTGCTGACATTCTTTGCTCCCTGTACGGTTAGACATATCTGGTTTGATTACTTCTAGATTCTTACCAACCCTCTTGTCTTGTGGAAGTAACGCGAGATATAGCGGATCTACATAGAAATCTTTTCTATTTATGATCTGTTGACGGTAAATCAACTATGGAAGTAGTAGCTATTGCTACTACTAGATTATATTAGATTAAATAATTCTTTATTGCACACCATGAAACAAATACAAATAAAAATAACTACGTAAATCTATGGATACAATTGGTGATCTTATCGGTAAATAGCGAAAAATCTCTACCAGACAACGTTTGTATGGAATGGACTGTGTGGACATTGCCTGGGGTGTAATGGTGTACGTAACATACTACGTGTACGTAATGATATAAAAATAATATAAATAAAAATTACATGAATGAACCTAAATAATAACTACTCATAACAATTTACATACTTAGACTTATTTTAAGAAACATATTAACTAGTAATAAATACATAGATATGCTAAGAAACATAATAGCTTATGATTTATTCAAAGTTTGGTTTCTTCTGCAATTTTTGTTTTGACTTTTTGGCACTTACCATCCTACCACGAGGATTAATTATTATGTGCATTAGGCTAGGTAAGTTCTATAGGAGACTTGTAAGTCTGTAAATTAATCTACCGAAATGTAGGCTTGGACTTGATATACTATAGACGTTTGATCTTGTTACATTAAGCAGATAATTTTTACCATAGGCGCCTCAATATCGAACTCTGTGCTTAGAAATGTTTATAAAATATTATTAGTAAAAGTGAATGTTTTCGCAGAATTTAATATGTGTGGCATGTACCTACTAATATGACTAGGTTGTCGGCCAATAACTACCTACCCCACCTACCACACGTTTATCGCATTGCACACTGCAATAATTCTCTTCACACCTGGCTCATAATGCGAACCAGTTCCTCATCAAATTAAATCTGCGGTGGAATTACACAACTCTGTACCGTAGAAGTTGCTGTTTACTCTGTGGTTTTGTCTGTGTCCATTTTGGAGAAATTGCCGCCATTGCGTAACTTGACACATGTTTTACATGCTTCGTTCTGTGTACCTATAGTGCGAATCGTAAATGTCACCTGTGTTGCCTACACGCAGGCATCTAGGGCAGTAGGTAGGGACAATACAAATGAGTGGAAAGGTTTATAGCAATAATTAAGTAATCAAAAAGTGGGCGTAACATGTTGACACCCATTTTTAATCGTCTTTTATGAAGAAATAACATTGAATAGTTATTGTAACTCTCTATCAGCCGTATTGATAAGGTATGGAAAAAGTTTTATGTGGAAAACGGGTGATGATGAACTATTTAATAAGGAGTTAATAAGACATTTTTGGAATATTTTATAGACAATAATTCCTGTGTGATTTTTTTTATATCTGATTTGAATTCATTGCTTGTTAGTATTGTGTGGCATTAGGTTTAAATTGTCTTGTTAGTAATAAGTTCAGATCAAACACGATTTTAGTGAATTCTAATTAAATAAATTAATTATATAAATATGATGAATCGTTAAGAAGGTGTTTTCTTGATTTTAAATCCTTGTTGTCCTTGCTCCAGGTGGCAGTATCTTTTCGCGTTGCTGCTCTTGGGCGTGGCGATCGCGTCTGAAGAAGATGAAAGCATACCGGACGCCGGTGTTGATGGTGACGATGAAGAACTGGCTTTGGAACAAGAGGTGAGTACTGTGAGATAGTTGTGGTTCAAAACGGTGCCAATTAGGTATTTTATTTATTTTTATTTTTTAAGCAAGGGAAGGGCAGAATTTATAATAAGTTAAGTTTTAAAACGGGTCAGTTTTTTGTCAAAGTTACCCATAAAAAATAAGAGTTCTTTCAGTCATCTGTCTTTCAAAATACCTACAATAAGCTAAATAAGGTACTACAGGTTAGTTGAATAAGGAAACGCAATATATATTAGAGCACTAATGGGAAACCAAAGCATGTGAATACCCGATTAAAATTGATTAAAACAGATTAAAACCATTTTGTCGGAGCCCCTGTCTCATAAACAGCGGAATTGAATCAAGATACTCATACAAAAGACATCAACGCGCTCCCGCTACTTTTATCAATCGCGTTTTATGGAATCTTTATATGGGAACAACGAACTTTGAACGAGAAAAAGTAATTCGCAATTGGTTTTTATGATGAATATTCGCATCTGCTTTATAATACTTTTAAAATTAATCCATAAAATATTTACAATACATGCTTAGCCTAAATAAAATGTGTAAGATAACAATATTTCATTGTAAATTTTATAAAACAAGAATCTTTTAAAAATTAATATAGTTGTTATTTATTATAATATACCTTACGTTTATCTATGGTGATCCCTAGCGGTTTATTACCTAGAACATTCGTTGGTGACAAAAGATATAAATAGTGACACAGTGGCTAAATATAATTTAGAGAGTGGTCAAATCATACAAAACCATCAAATTCAAACATTTTTAGTCGCGTTAACATGTCAGATCTAGTATGGAGAAACGATTCAGTGCGCTCGCTCACTCGTGCATTTCTTCTCCTTCTCGTGTCAAAACTATATTAAGTTGGACCAATGGTTATTGGAAGTCCCAGCTCATTGAGCTATTCCCGAATGCGAGTAGAGCCCTGGGGGCAGAGGTACAATTGCGGCATGTTTTGTGTGGGAGACCCACAAGCACACTGGATATAAGCACTATAAGTAAAGTATGATATTCTAACTTCATGCTGTATGTCCGGTTTTGAATTGTCTAATTAATGAGTCACGGCACGACTATTGATCGATATATTGCCACTAGAGATACTATCTTATTAGATAGTAAGCTTAATATAACATTCACTTTGCTGGTTCCGTAAAATACTTTCTGATGTGTGTCGGGATAGCAGCTTTACTTTCGATTGCCTCGAGTATAAAGTAAAGAATTACCTACTACTACTTACTACTGCGGTAACTTTATTATCTACTTAAAACGATAAGCGCAAAACAGGGCTTGAAACACCCTGTCCGTGTCTCGTCTTTATAGCGTTAAGAAAAAACTTAAACGTCTCTGTCGTGCGGGAGGCATAACTTCCATCTAGTTCAGTGTAGGAAAGAGATAACTGAGATGCGCTATTGATTCCTAGTTATATGGTATATCAATCTCAATGCCGGGTTTTTCAGACCACGTGCCGCACACAAAAAAAACCGTACACTTTGTCTTATTTGGCGCCAAAAAAAAGGATTTTGGTCTCCTACGGGCGATGGGGCTTAATTTGCCTCGTGCCGCCACAATCTCTGGTTTAGGACAAGGTTTAAAACGACCCGTAACGCAACAATGGAAAATACAGATAAATCTGTGCCGCTGGGAACGTGTTAAAACGGTGACAGCAGTAATACCTACCATATGCCCAGATTTCTCAGTCATTATTCACATTGCTTCTTGAAACTTGCTTCAACTAAAAAAGCATTATTCTAGCATTTCAAAGTTACATTGCTTACCAAACTATCTATAGGAAACAATCCTTCTGTCCGGCATCATGCCGCATGCCGGCAATTGCGGTTCGTGACCGAAATCGAGAGTGTTACAATCTTGTTACAAGCTCCGATGCAATTTTTCTACGCCATTTGGCGTCAATGTCCGCCGCAAGGCCGCTGAGAGTGAAAGTCGAAAGCAAACTCATTAGTTTTTTATTATCTTTCCTCCTTTTTGTACGATTTCCGAACGAAATTATTGACACTTATGATTCAACGATTTGGTTGAATCATAATTAATGACTGCTGTAATAAATTAATGACTGTAAATAATTAAGGACTGCTGGTAAATCGGTAGTTCAGAAAAGTTTTTAATTATTCAAATAGTAACGTTTTTTAGCTAGATTTACTTATTTGACATTCCAAAAATCTGGTAATTGATACAAATTAATATGTCAACATTAGATAAGCATTAGAAACGAGGGATTCACATTTGCGATATCGGTGTAAATACAAAGCAGGTATGTATTCATTTCTTTGCGTAATCGCGTGAGAAAAATTCACAGATCGCACGATTCGTTCAATGAATCAAAGCGCGTGTGCATACAAAATACGTAGGTACCTATTGTTTGTCGAGCGAACATTGTTTGCACCTGTTTACTTTATAATTGAAAGATTTACTGCTACACGAAGCCAACAAACTAACGTTTCTTACGGCATTGACTCGTCGCAGTCCTCTACGAATTTGCATTTTGTATAAAATACTGTTGGTCATAATTCAGTCAAAGGGAAGGGCCCAATGAGTGGCCTAAAGATACACCTAAAGAAAACCGAGTCAAAACCATACACAAGGATTCCGTGGGTGAATTAGTGGTTTTTTGCGCTCGACAAATGTGCGCATTTACACGTCCTCAAAACAGTAGTAACCCAACCAAGACGCAAGTCTGTGCGTTCTCCACAAAGAAGGCCCCTTTCACAATAGCTCCACGGTTCCAGGGCATTCCTCTCCCCGTCTCGGCGAGTATAGGGATTCTGGGAGTCGAAATTTCTAAAGAGGATCAGTATGGGAGTCACTTAGAAGTAAAAGCAGTGCTAACCTCCAAAAAACTTGAGTCCTTAACCGTGCCAAACAGTATTTTACGGCACAACAGGGGCTATTGCTGTACAAAGCGCAAGTTCGGCCACACGTGGAATACTGTTCCCATCTTTGGCACGGAGCTCCAAAGTACGAATTGCTTCGTTTTGACTCCCTTCAGAGAAGAGCCATTAGAATCATCGGTGATCTCAAACTCGCCGACAGGCTGGAACCGCTGAGTCAACGCCGTGACATCGGATCGCTCAGTGTATTCTACCGCCTGTATAATGGGGAATGTTCTGAGGAGCTATTTGATCTCATCCCGTCGTCGAGATTTTACCACCGCACTTCTCGACAACGTAATAAAGCTCATCCACATATAATCGACAATTGGGTATCGCGCACTGCACGCTTCACGCGATCTTTTCTACCCCATACTTGCAAGATGTGGAATGAGCTACCATTTGAGGTTTTCCCATTAGGCGTGCTTCAAGAGAAATTTAAAGAGGTTTCTACAGTGTAGGGAATGCATCGACAATACCCCGGGTATTGCCGGTGTCAATAGGCGACGGTAACCGCTTACCATCAGGTGGGCCGTAAGCCTGTTTCCCCACAAATAAAAAAAAAGTATCTACCTAAGTAGGTACTCAAAGGAAAATACTTTGCTTCATGATATCATTTTTGAAGAAAAAAAACAGCGGCAAACTTTAGAAAAACCAAAATTTTCAAGGCATTATAACAATTATATCCGGTTAATATTCTGTTAAGCGGCAATGGGCTTGCAACAGTTTCAACCTGTTACGTGAATGATAAACCACTATGCAAAAAACGGGCATGTATAAAACGCAATGTTTGGATTTGCCTCTGACTCCTTGTGCGAGTACCTCGCAGAAGTCTGGCGTACTGAGTAAGAGATCCGAAGATGTCCATGATGTCCATCATGGGGTTTAAAGTCGCGAGGTTTATGGAGTGTGTTTCACGAAAGAAGTCCCTGAGCGCTAGTGACATATATTTTCAACCTACGTTCATCTGATAACCGTTAGTGCTTCAAACGACCGCGGGATTTTATTTTAGTCTTCCTCACAACACACTCTCCACTACCACTCTCCCGGATCTTTGCAACGATGATATAATTCCGGGTAAGTATATTACCACAACGTCGCGTCGTCTCGCACGAATGATTCCAAACTAGCGTTTTTGTATCTATATTACACGTTCCTACCGATATTAAGCCTTTATGTGTCGATAATTACATAATAATCAAATTGTTGGTGTTCGTAATTATTTGGAAGTACTTTCACTACACAGTAATGTGATATAATTACAATTTCCTACCTCTAATATTACGATTCGGTAGGTGCCTATTATTACGGCGACGTCGTCTCAATATTTTGACTTATCATCATTATCATTTATGATTATAGTATCGTAGTGTAGGTATAACGCATGGCAGATGGGGCCAACCAATAAACATGTTTGCTTCCTTTTCAATACAATTACTGGTAATTAGTGTTATCGATAGTTACTCGGCGCATCACTAACGGCTCCCGTAAGGGCTGCAAGAGCGAGCGAGATACCAATATCATCTTCGCTTTTCCCACGCTCATGAACACGTCTGCCAGGAGCGTTGGCATCTAGCATATTCATAATATTCTCTTCAGGCTCGGACTATATGGCATCCGGGCTTGTCAGGGCCACAGCCAAACATTTGAATTTTTCCTGCATCGACTACACACGATCCGAGGCCATCCGACTCCGATTTTTACCTGGAAGCAACCGGGATATGCTTCGGATTCGCAGGATCAGGGACCCGGATGTCATATAGTCCAAGCCTTATAGCAGAGTTGTCAGTATTAGGTACTTGGCGTGATCCAAGTATTCCCGTCAAGGATACTACGTCTAGGATACTAGAATACGTCTAGAAATGTAGACAGTAGTAGTAGATAGAGATAGTGGATAATAGATAATAATATACATACGTCTAGGATACGTTCGCATCCTAGGTACTAGGATGCGAATATATACGTCGGGCGTGATCCCGTCAAGGATCACGCTAATTCAATAGTATGGTTGTGGGGCCTGTACCTACAGTAATACTGGTAACTCTATTATGAAGATTATACTATAATAAAAACATCAATATGGTACGTAAAAGTATTCCCAAATAGCAAACTCCCCTATGTACTTATAGGATGGTTTCATTTCATTAACAGTATTTTTTACAGGAAACTCGGAATATTAGGCCACGCGCGTATACTCCCACGGCATACAACACGTTACCCAGCGGCTTCCGGCCCACCCCGTCCCTTGCGGAACTAGCAGGGTACCAACAGCCACAGCAGCATCAAGAGTATGCTCCCCCCACGAGACCGCAACAGCAGCAGTACATCGAAGAGCAGAGACAGCCGACCAGAGCTCCTCATAGGAAGGTAGGATATACTCTCTGAATAACCTTAGAATTGGTTTCTGCCCACCACACCTCTATCTTGCTGAACCACTTAGGTACAAGCAGCGAGTTCCACTGCGAGCCCGTAACAGAAGTTGGACATCTGAACTATCCCTAGTATAGTTTCTGGCAACACCTCTCTTAATGAATAAGCTGTGTATCAACAGCTACAAGAGTATGAAGAGTTTTTTTTCCTCCACAAGGGTAGCAGGGTGTTGTAGAGTGGAGAAAGCCGATCAGAACTCCTCATAAGAAGGAAAACTACCTACTATCGAACCAAGAGTCTAACTAGATAGATTTGTCCAAGACCCATCTTCAAGTCCAACGTAATTCTTTATTGTACACAAGAAAATAATACAAAATTCATATTATAGAGGACATGTATAAGCGATCTTTACCCTAAGAATAGATTTCTTCCAAAAACCTTTGAGGCTAGAGAAAAACTTTCTTTTTCTTTAATCCTTAGTATTTTTTTCGTCTGGTCTGGAACCAACTAATCCCTAGGGATCAGTCGAAAATTGCTTTATGTTTTCAACAATTTTGTACAATCTTTGTTTGCACAGGGTTTTGAACAATCTTAATGAGTTTAATTTCGTGATCTCTATAGTAAGGCATTATCTTACAGTGCACAGTGGTCGAAATTCGACCTTAATTATTTTTTTTTATTTTACCTTAATTTTAGCTTTCCCCCTCTTCTCCATATAAATTTTAACTATGTCAAATCTCACTCTCCTCCGTGTGCGCAATAATCACAAAAAGGGGTAAAAAGTTATCTTAATCACAAAAGCTAATCAAAACATCCATTTTCCCAGCCTGACCAGCGCCCTATCAATTACCAACAGCAGCAGCTAGAAGAGGAGGAAGAGGAGAAGGAAGAACCCGACCGTCTCACCACTCTTCTTCAGCAGTCCAAGTTCAACTGCGTCAGCAAGCAGACAGGGTACTATGCTGATGAAGAGCTGAACTGCGAGGTGTTCCATTATTGCCAGGACAATGTGAAACACTCGTGGGTCTGCCCGGATGGATTCTCTTTCCACCAGGTAAGAATAGAGACAGTTAAGTGTTCCTTCTTTATCTGATAAATCTAACTGACTTTGTTCTAAAAGGCCAAACAATTCTCGACCTTGCTACGCCAGGAGCCTTACTATAAGCTGCTAAAATTCAATGTTGTGATGAGTTTGGTTTATCATGATATCAGAGTTTAGATATAGGCCGTACGTAACTGCTCCGATCGGAAACTGATTTAGGAACGACCACTAAAAGCAAGCTAGGTAAGCTACAAGCACTCTCATTATTACTATCACTAGTAGTTCGCCCCGAACAGAGACCTCGCGAATCTCCCATAGAAACAAAAAAATATTATTTGTAATCTCTATCAAAATAGTGCCACGAAATATATAACCAACTAACCTGACCTAAAGTTTCATTCAAATTACAGGTAACGGGAGTTTGTGTTATTTGGTTCGCTTTTTTTGGGTACAAATTGCAGTTATTCTAGATTTCAGACTTTTGCCTATATTTGTGATACTTAAGCTACATGCATACTTACCAAATTACGGCACTGTGGGGTCACTGGTGTACCCTGTGAATTTATTCAAAATTTAGTTTTTATTATGGCTAATAACTCAAAACTTACCTAAGCTTTACTAAAAATAAAATTGGGGTCGAAATGTAATAAGGAAGACCTCTCATTTAACGTCTCACTTGACCTAATAGTCTCGTTTAATTTTTTTTTACCCCATTTGAACCTTAATATCTCAACAACCCCCCAACATTATTAGCTCATTTAGTCCTACCAAAATTGAGCCATCACTATCTACCTATGTATCAAATTTCACGATGATCGGATCAACGCTTCGAAAGTTATCCTCGGACAAACAACCATACATACATACAAACTCTGATTTGCCCAAGTTGGTTTGGAGATCTTGCTTCCCTCGATCAAAAATATGAGTAGGTAAAAAAAATGACTTCCATTCAGTAATTTACCTACCTACCTCTTAACATTTCCAGGTCCATCTTATCTGCATGCCGCCAACTCACGAAAACATCTGTCAGAAGTCGTCGAAGTACCACTTCGTGAACGAGTACCTCTACCGACCAATCAACGAAGAGGAAGTCTTGAAGAAGCCTAACGTGTCTCTGAAGTACTCCGATAGGTACTACCCTCAGGAAGTGTACAGGGACGACAGATACGGCCAGGAAGATGATGAGGAAGAGGTAAGATATAAAGAAAGAGGTGGGCGATAGGCTTAACTACGCTTTTTGTTCATAAAAATATAATATATATCACAACGAAACGAACAGCCTGCGTTTTGTTACAAAGCAAATTACAGCTGGGGCATTCTACCAGCTTTCATATATTCTATTAGTTCTTTCTATTAGTTTAAATTATTGATGATAAATGTATTATTGTCTTAATACAATGTTATTAATAAGCTATGTACTTAAAAATATACCTTTATTGGGCTGTATAATCTTAAATAAATACATTGTTTTAGATCAGAAGGCCAAATAATAAAATTTAAGCTTCGTTCTAGGCTAGTCTCGAATAAAGAATAGATGAGATTTTTTTCCGTACTCTTTGGTCTCAATATGACGTCACTAACGGTGCTCCCCTCTAATGTATTCACGTACCTAATAAAAATACAATAAGGTATGAGTTGACTGACATCCGATTAAAAATCTGTGGCCCACTGTTCTATATTTGTAGCTGTTTTTGGCCATTTCAGTTACGTAATTGCTATTTTGCAGGAGGACGCTCACCGTAGCCCGCAGCCAGGACAGTACAGCCAGCAGCAGCTTCAAGCCCGCCAGTCTCCGCGGCCGCATTCTCAGGCCCAGCAGCAAGCCTTCCGCTCTGCCGAGGAAGTCAACATTCCCCTCGCCCAGAGGCGTCCGACGCGTCCTTACGAATTTGACTTTTAACTTATTCCACCGGCTGGGCTCGTAGCCAGAACTCAGGTTTTACGGATAGATAGAAGATAATCCCAAGTCTCTCCTCCCTGGCTACGGTCCCGCCATTTACCCTCATTTTCATCTACATAGAATACCTGTAAATAAAGGTTCTCTTCAAAGGTGCTGATAATCTAATGGATTGAGACTTATTTATTTATAATGTTTAAAGTATTCTACTTATCGAATCTAAGTTACAAATTAGTTGTAAGCTAGTCTTTGTGGTACTGATTAAGATTAATAAAGTATAAAACAGAAAACCGGGTTTTAAATTTTTAATACCCCGCGCGTCTAACCTACTACCTAAGTATGTGTATACCTAACCAATGCCGCCAAGTAGCATTGCTGTGTTTCGGTTTGAAGGGTATGGTTGCCGGTAAAATTACAGGCACAATATGAGGCTTTACATCTGCGTGCATCAAATTGATGGACAATACTTTGTTATAGGCGATGGTTAACTTAACAACAGGAGGGCGGGCGATAAGTTTGTTCCATCTCCAGTTAATACACAAAAACATAAAAATACCCTCTGTACGTGTAAACATACCTTTAGCCTTTAGCTTATCTTCCTGGATTATCCAAATTGACAGCTTGAGAACTATCGACGTTGACAGCCTTTCAACCATCAAAATTGTCAAACGTGACATCTGACATGACATCAGATGACATGACACGCTCTGTCTGTGTTCACCTCCCTCACCACTCCACTCACGCGACACGACTTCACGTTTGTTGTTTTGTTTTATATGTTTTATTTTGTGTCGAAAATTGAGTATTTTTATTGTAGAAGAGGAAACAGGAAAATATGTAAATTGGTATAGTCATAGTCTGTAACTGAAATGGAATCTGTCGTATTGTCCTCCTTAGCACAAGTTCAAATATAGCCATTCATTACTGTGCCAAAGCTAGATTCTTCAAGTTACCTTCAGTGCCAGCAATATTCCAGTTCTAATTCGTAAATATTATCTTTCGCTGCTGTCTCTTTACAATCATGGAAGACCAAGACATTCAAAATATGAATGCCTCTGCATACAAACGTTACCACGAATCACTGATGCAAAACAACCATGGATCCTCTGCTTTACACGTATTCTTTTGCATATTTTTCACTGTACAATGCACCATCTACTCATGTGTGAAGATTAAAGGCTATCATTACCAAGAGATTTATGAATACCTGGTGATAGTATTACCCCTGATTGTGGCACATACTGTTTTACCTGACTACTTGTATCTTCTAAACTTTATCATTTTCACCATGTTAGCTCGAGAAATCAAAACATACGTCAATCTAAAGTACTACAAAAAGATTGGACGAGAAAAGTCTTACCATCATAAAAGAATACAAACAATATCAGTGATGAGGGGTCTGACTTATTTGATAACAGTTCTGTGCATATTAGCAGTTGATTTTAGAAGTTTCCCTAGAGAGTTGGCCAAGACTGAGAGATATGGGTACAGTCTGATGGATACTGGAGTTGGGTTATTTGTGCTAATGAGTGGCCTGGTCCACAAGGACTTGTTGAGGAACCATTGGAGGACTGCCTTCTTGGGAAACATGAAGTTTATATTGCTGCTCGCTGCATTGGGAATGGCTAGATATGCTTCAGTGAAACAATTGGATTATCAAGAACATGTGTCCGAGTATGGGGTGCACTGGAATTTCTTCTTCACATTGGCTGTTTGCAAGTTTCTCTCTACCTTCATGCTGTACTTTTCATCTGAATCATATTCGTCAACTAGCACTATAGTGCAAAGCTTTGCATTACTGATACTCCATGAAGTTGTTTTGTTTTGCGGTGTGCAAGAATGGGTATTTGGGGATTCACAAAGAGACTCATTTTTGTCAGCAAATAGAGAAGGAGTGTCATCCTGCCTTGGTTATATTGCAATGTACTTATTTGGATCACATTTAAAGGATGAGCTAATGAACAAACATATTGCTACAAACCTGTACTACAAAGGACAAAGAATTGATATGACTTTAGTGAAACTAGTTACTGGATCCATCATACTATGGATATTTACCATTATATCTAATAACTTCAGACCGGCTTCTAGAACACTAGCAAATGCATCATTTTGTATCTTTATAGAGGCTATTATGATAACAATAGTGTCTGTTTTGTATTTCTTTGAAAAATACTTTTTTAATGAAAAAGGTAATCTTGAAACACCGAAGATAATTGATGGTGTGAACTCAAATGGGCTTCTGTATTTCCTCATTGCCAATATAATAACAGGAGCGATTAATCTTACTGTGAGAACATTGTCGATCACAACTTCATTCACATTTGCTATACTCAATGTGTACATGCTAGCTACTCTGATATTTCCAAAGTTTGTGAAGAAAGCAGACAGTATTCTATTCTATTGAAAGACAGTTTATAAACAAAAATATATTTATTGCAAAACCCATATTAGTAACAATGTTATTACAGTTAATATGTATTGAAATACAATTCCATTATTTGTACTTAGTATTATCTGTCAGTAAATTCTTTGGTTAGTTATTGTTTAGTTAATGATATGATACTCATTATCAGTGATCGGAGTAGGTAGAGCTGTTTAGGTTCATTGACCGCAAACATTGATGTTAATATGGATATTCCCTTAGATTCCGACTAATCCTCCGGAATTGCTTGAAGCTGCATCGTATTATAGAAAATATTATAAAGAAATAATGAATGTTGTTTCTCGATTAAACAGCTTTGAATCAATGTCAATACGAAATGCGAAAAATATTCTAGAAAAAGAGAATCTACAGAATCAATTAGTGTATATAGAAAATCATTATACGATTATTTTACTTTCTTTAAAAGAGTTGTAGAAACGAAATTTAACATTAAGCGACTCATTTTTGGCTTTTGATCAAGTCAGAGCTGCTTTAAATGAGTGTGATTCTGATAGAATAAAAATTAAAATTGAAAAAGTTTTAGATAGGAATCCTGACATTGATATCCTCAGAGGATTTGAAGAAAAATTGTCAAAAAATGAATTAAATGATGAAATTTTGTCATATAAATTTGTTCCACTAACATCCACAGATGTCAAACGCTCCTTTTCTACATATAAATGGGTGTTAGATGTAAAAAAAAAAAACTAAAATTAGAAAATATCCTCAGAGGATTTAAAGAAAAATTGTCAAAAAATGAATTAAATGATGAAATTTTGTCATATAAAGTTCCACTAACATCCACAGATGTCAAACGCTCCTTTTCTACATATAAATGGGTGTTAGATGTAAAAAAAAAATAGACTAAAATTAGAAAATATAGAAAAAATAATGGTAATATATTTTAACTTATGTCACTTAGGTACTCAGTCTTCTACTGAAGCTGAAGACAAACTAGACCAAGAAATAGATAATTTCTTGGTCTAGTTCGTCTTGAGCTTCAGTCACAGATGTCGAACGCTCCTTTTCTACATATAAATGGGTGTTAGATGTAAAAAGAAAAGGAGCGTTCGACATCTGTGGATATTAGTGGAACAAATTTGTGGACAAAATTTCACCATTTACTTCATTTTTTGTCAATTTTTCTTCAAATTCTCCAAGAATGACATTTTTTGTTTAAATAAGTAAATTATTGTTTAACGTGTTGATCAATTTAATCAGGATTTTATTGTAAATACATATAGCTTGTTCTGTTTGTATATTTTAATTTTTTGAGGAACAAATAATTTGTATGGTAATATGTTCTTGTACAACTTCAGAATGATAATGTTAAATGATTGTTGAGTCTTGTATGAATATAAGAAATTGTTACATAAAAAAATATATGTGGTTTAATGAATCAAGTTCCTATCTATTTAGTATACTATCCTTAAACCCGTCCTTATACTTGCCCGTCGGAGAGAGAGTGTATTCTTTCATTACTTCTTAAGGCGTAAATAGCTTTTTATTATTTTTCTACTTAAAAAGCAAATCCCGGGATTTTGGGAATATCCATATTATTCTTACATATGGTAAGTACACAAAATAGCTCTACCTATAGGATACCTCAGGGAGTGCACAGCTCTAATGGTCACATAGAGCTGTGCACTCCCTGAGGTATGCGCGCGGCGAGACGGGGGGGATGTGTCGGCCGCTCCGATCTATCAGTCTGCCGTCAACGCTCACGGCGGTAGGTAGCTTTTGTACCGGACGGTCTATGTCAGACGCACACGGGATAAATATTCAAAGATGGGTCGTGCGTTATCTCGTGATATGAAATGGAAGATGAAGTTGAAACAGAATCTATGTCAGAATAACTTTCGTTAGAATATATAATTGTTTGTAAATATAAAAAATGTTCAATAAAACAAGTCCTTTGAATTATAAGTTTAGTTCTTATTTATCACCTGCATATTTTTAATAAAATATGAGTATATTTAAGTTACATTTTAATCAACTAAGTAAGTATAATATATTACAGATAGATAGCCTCCGACCATCGTCCCGCCACAAGTCTTGCCTTAGAAATGCAAACTGATATCGTAAGATATGTCCGACATGTTTTGATCTCATGTGAACTCATGCAGTTTTTTCTTTGCCTCCCACCTCGCCGCGCATACCTCAGGGAGTGCACAGCACTAATGGTCACACTATAGTCCGATCACTGCTCATTATGCTAGAGCCATAGTCAGGCTATAAGCTAAAATGTATACATATTTCATAGATATAAGTTAAATATATTACTATTACTATAATGTCTGTAGGCCTTTTAGAATAAATACATTTTATGAGAACATTGATAAAACCTGCATGAGGTCACATATTGTATTTTATAAGTCACTGGTTGAATTTGGCAAGATTTGGAGAAATTTTACATCATAAATGCGGCCTTATATTGATGAAATTTACATATAGGTTTTTGGGTAAAAAACAATGAAGCTAGTATATCTAGTTAACTTTGGAGCTTTATAGAAAAACTTGAAAACATTTGTCAAGTTTAAAAGCAAAAAATGTTGTCCAAAATTCTGTAACAACACAACTTTGTAAATATATAATATTATCAATAACATACATAATCAACAATATAATCATGTCACATAAGGCAAAAATGTTTCATAGGAAATTATAATACTTAAAAACACCTGCTGTGTATTATTTAGTTATGTCTTGTAATGAGCAAATTAATGAGGTAGATTTAAATATCCAATTAGTTGCAAATAGTTTTATCGGATATCTGCTTAATTCTAATATTAGAAATCTTCTGTAATATAAATAACATTTAAACATATTAAATCAATGAATCTACTGTAAATAATTAAAGCTAGGTCATTGCATAATTCTAAAATACTCGTAAAAAGTCATCATTACTCCATCAGAATGTAAATTATAAATACACAAGTGGGCCAGCCGAACTTCGTACCGCCTTGACATGCATATAACGCGGGCTGTCATTAAACGTCACCCTGGTAAAAATGTCAATTGTTGTCCCCGGCCATCATTATACAACCATACTTAACCATAGACAAAATTACGTTTAGCTGTCATTTGCGTTTTGCTATTCCATGTCAGATGCGTTTTTGTTATACGTTTTATAGTGACTTGTATTCTCTTTGACGTTTTATGTCACGTCCCACGGGAACGACGGGAACGGGATAAAAAGTATCGTATGTCCTTCTCCTGGTTCTTAGCTACCTCCCTACCAATTTTCAGCCAAATCGGTTCAGCCGTTCTTGAGTTATAAATAGTGTAACTAACACGACTTTTTTTTATATATATTTAGAAGATTAGCTGCATATAATTTTACTGTAAACCAGTAAAGCTTGTTAATGTTAAACATTGATATATAAAAGTCATCATTATTACTCTATATTTAAATACGAGTCCTAAAAAAATTACAGATAAGTTTTTAAAATAATGTTTAAAATATTGCTCGTACTAAACTTAACTTCTGTACCCATCTATTTTGTGTTATTACATTATACAACTTTCTCATAATGATGTGTATAAATATAACGAGTTGAGGAACACATTTCAATTCTTTCTTGTGTTACAATTCCATGACTCAAAAACCAAAGGTAAGCCAGACAGCACGAGTACTAAAGTTACTAAAAGCGGCATATGTTTAGCTGCATGAAAACTACTTATTACACCATTAAATGGACACACATTGCAATTCATTACATACAATTCCATTAATCAATAAATTGAACAAGTGCATGTTGGTCCACGCACAGTAAATACATAAATAAATATTGCGGGACATTTTACACAACGCTATCTAGCCCCAAACTAAGTAGAGCTTGTACTATGGGAACCAGATAACTGATAGAATGCTTATATACATTTTTTTTGGTAAATATATACTTATATAGAGAACAACCAGACCGGGAACAAATATCTGTAGATCATGCAAACATTTGTTGCGCTGCGGGAATCGAATCCGCTACCTCCTGCGTCTCAGCCGGCTATTCGCCCACGGCACCACGGAGGTCGTCCACGCACAGTAAGGGTCCGAAGTACATTTTTTTAACAAACCAATTTTAAAAATGATAATGTTGTATGCAAGTTTACATTATCATGGAAAACATTAAATACCTACAAAATTTCATAAAATTGAGATCTGTATGGAATGCCAAATTTAACATTAAATTAAATATTGCTGGACAATTCACACAACGCTATCTAGCCCCAAACTAAGCAGAGCTTGTATTATGGGAACCAGATAACTGATAGAATACTTATATACTTTTTTTTTGTAAATACATACTTATAATATATAGAAAAACAACCAGACCCGGAACAAATATCTATAGATCATGCAGACATTTGTTCCACGGCGGGAATTGAACCCGCTACCTCCTGCGTCTCAGCCGGCTATTCGCCCACTGCGCCACGGAGGTCGTTATGTAGGGAGTTATTAAAGCTGTGATGGGTAGAGGCCATCGAAGCTGAGCAGAGGGCGATCAGCTCAAACAAAACACTATATTGGTTGATTTTACACATCTCTTCTGCTTCGATGTCTACCGGCCTTGGTTTCCCTGATAGGTAGTTAACTCTATAATGTACTACACAGCTATATAAATAAACAATATACAAATATCCAGACACGCGGAAATACAACCGGTCTTATCGTTGAGAGCGATCTCTTCCAGGTAACACTCCAAGAGTTAAGTTAAAAGGGGTACATTTTCTTTTGTCCAAGACTTATGCTGCCTAAGTGTATAAATGTGTAGTAATTTAACTGCGAAATACAATAAACAATAGATTGCTAGTAGTGAGAGCATGACGGCGTACGCGATGAGGTGCGGGAACCGACGCGGCGACCAAAGCACTGTGTATGCCAGCTCTCTGGTCGAGTGATCTGAAACAACATGTCAGGTAGGTGATTACATTTTCCCTTTTCTGAAGTGAAAACTTCTTTAAGCGCTTTGGGCATTTTTTGAGATGGGAAAAACCATTGAAGTCGCGACACTGTTACCGTTTCCGACACCTCTTATTTTATACATTATAGGATTGCGTTTGACCACGATCTCACCTGATGGTAATCGATGATGCAGTCTGCGATGGTACACGCTTGCCTAGAAGAAACCTATTCACTCGCGACTTAAAGATACCCAGGTTGTAGTTATCAGGAAACACAGACTCTGGTAAGGCGTTCCACTCTTTGGCGTCAAAGATGATAAAGGTCAAAGAGAACCGCTTTGTGCGAATTGGAGGTATTTCTACCATATAGCGGTGGCGCACCGCAGAGTGTCTGGTTGTCCGATGATAGAATGGAGATGGTGGGATTCGGTTGAAAAGTTCCGCCGCACGCTCCCCGAAATGTACCCGATAAAAAACCGAGAGGCTAGCTACCTTTCGTCGATGCTCCAGGCAGTGCCGTAATTAGCCTGTTAAGCGGCCGGTGCGAGCTGCTATAACCGCGCCCTTCAAATATTTTCTAATCATAACCGGTTCTGATAATAAAATGGATTGTAAAAAATAAATCTAGGTATCATCCTGACTTGAATGGAAAGACTTGTTCCTTCTTGTAAGGTTTAATTCGTAGGATACAATTAGGTTTTGGCGCGGGGCGCGGTATAGAAACACGCGTAGTGACGTCGCCGCGGTCGGTCGGGGAACGACTTGCTTGCGGGTTGCGCTTGCGGTGCGAAGAGTGAACGGCGAGCCGGCTAATGCCGGTGCCATACCGGCATTAGCCTCGCCGTTCACTCTTCGCTGGCGTCAACACATCCAAAAACTAAGGTTATGTAAACTTAGTTGTAAGTATGTACTTGGTAAAGTTTTGAATAAGGAAGTTCAAATAAATAGCGTTTATAAATTCGGTGACACGTATAAATAAATAATTAATAGGTATTGTTAGTGGCCCTGGTCTGGTCATTTTTGCGCCCCTCCAGGGTCTGCGCCCTGTGCCTGGGCACCGCCGGCACTGCCCTAGTTACGGCACTGGCTCCAGGCTGAGGAGCCTTGGCTCAACTAGCTTGATGAGCTTCTTGGCTCTGTATATGAAGTGAAAACTTCTTTAAGCGCGTTGAACATTTTTTGAGATAGGAAAACACCATTGAACTCGCGACACTGTTACCGTTACCGACACCACTGTATATGAAGTGAAAACTTCTTTAGGCGCGTTCGGCATATTTTGAGACGGAAACCATTGAACTCGCGACACTGGTACAGTTACCGACACCTCTGTATATGAAGTGAAAAGTTCTTTAGGCGCGTTCTGCATTTTTTGAGATAGGAAAAACCATTGAACTAGCGACACTGTTACAGTTACCGACACCTCTGTATATGAAGTGAAAATTTCTTTAGGCGCGTTCGGCATTTTTTGAGATAGGAAAAACCATTGAACTCACGACACTGTTACAGTTACCGACACCGCTGTATATGAAGTGAAAAGTTCTTTAGGCGCGTTCGGCATTTTTTGAGATGGGAAAAACCGTTGAACTCGCGACACTGTTACAGTTACCGACACCTCTGTATATGAAGTGAAAACTTCTTTAGGCGCGTTCGGCATTTTTTGAGATGGGAAAAACCGTTGAACTCGCGACACTGTTACAGTTACCGACACCTCTGTATATGATGTGAAAACTTCTTTAGGCGCGTTCGGCATTTTTTGAGATGGGAAAAACCGTTGAACTCGCGACACTGTTACAGTTACCGACACCTCTGTATATGAAGTGAAAACTTCTTTAGGCGCGTTGGGCATTTTTTGAGATGGGAAAAACCGTTGAACTCGCGACACTGTTACCGTTACCGACAACTCTGTATTTAAGTATCACGTAATTGTTCCAAGTTTTCACTTCTGTTGGCACTCCATCTCTTCGGCCTTCCTCTACTTCTAAATCCATCCACATTCATATCTAACCTTTTAATGACATGATTTTCTTCCCTCCGCATGATGTGCCCATACCACGCTAGCCTATTACAAGCGCCATTTGAGGATATTAATTAGAAGATCAACAGTAAGAAGCATTTCTAATTATTTTTAGTTAAAGCTCATCTGAAGTGGAACTAGGCTGGACATGTCTGTCGCATGGCAAGTGAGCTGTGGGCAAGGATAGCCACCGAGTGCCGTCCCGACCCAGCAAGAAGGCGACGCGGCACACCGGAACGTAGGCGGAACTAGTTACGGATTGCCCACAAACAGCTCAGGACCGTGAAGTCTGGAAGGAATGGGGGGAGGCCTTTGCCCAGCAGCGAGACACGAATTATTAATTAAAGTACTCTAGCTCAGGTTGGATATATAGTTTAATTGGACTAGTAAACTGATACATAGGCGAATATATTGCATAATAGCTGTTGCCCGCGACTTCGTACGCGTTACAACTACTAAATGTGTAGATAACCCAGAAATAAAGCTAAACTCGCTGTTGCAACTTGACTCCCCATTTTTATCCCATGGGACCTGATTTATGGGATAAAACGTAGCCTATGTGTTAATCCAGATTCTTCTTCTTCGAGTCAACGATTCACTTTCGAAGAAGATGAATCCAGATTGTAATGTACGTACATACCAAATTTGATCGAAATCGGGTTCAGCCGTTACGACGTGATGGAGTAACAAACAAATAAGTATCCAAACTTTCACATATAATATCAGTCTGATTGACGACCTCTGTGTTCCCCTATTATATTGAGAGCAGCTACCTTGTCTTTTGTAGTTAGGTTTCGTTCTTATGAAACTATTTTTATTTTTAATAACAACCGCATTTTAAATTTTTTTGAAAAAATGTACAGTCTGCCTAGAAAACGACATGTCACAAAAAACAAGTTAGTCTCAATCGAAACTATTTCTTATCAGGAACACTTTTCCCAAAGTAACTTACCAAATCAAATAGCACGATTTAGCAAAAAATTACAAAAAAGTAACACAATTTCTGTGTTCATCTCAGTACTAATTCTTTTTTAGGGTTCCGTACCCTAAAAGTAAAACGGCACCCTATTACTGAGGCTCCGCTGTCTGTCTGTCTGTCTATCCATCTGTCACCAGGCTGTATCTCATAAACCGTGATAGTTAGACAGTTGAAATTTTCAGAGATGATGTAATTCTGTTGCCGCTATAACAACAGATACTAAAAACAGAATAAAATAAATATTTAAGGGGGGCTCCTATACAACAAACGTGATTTTTTTGCTCGTTTTAGCTCTATATTGATAACGGCAACAGGTAGACGCTTGAAATATTCACAGAGTATTTAGTTATATATTCACTTTAAATATAAATAATTAAATTAAAATAAAACAAATATTTAAGGGGGACTCCCTCACAACAAACGTGATTTTTTTCTGTTTTTATAGATAATGGTACGGAACCCTTCGTGCGCGAGTCCGACTCGCACTTGGCCGGTTTTTTTCTCAATACTCACATCCACTCCATGACAAATAAGGATTTTTCATGGAGGTTGTATTTCATTAATCATATTATGAATGTGGCCTCTTTAATTTTTAAATAGAACTAAGGATTTGTCATGCAGATTGTATTTCATTATTCATATTATGAATGTGGCCTCTTTCATTCTTAAATAGAAATAAGGATTAATCATGGAGATTGTATTAAACTTTAGCTTATTATGAAAGCAATGAGCCTCATTCTATTTTCAAATTTACTTACAGTCCAGGGAGTTTTATAGGCGACGGTGACCACTTAATATCAAGAGGCCTGTCAGCTTGTGTCTAAATGTAAAAAAAATCCTAATGCCGGAAATCGCTTTTACGGAGCCGTTATCGAGTTTACAATGACCAACTTTTAGAGCATGAGTGATGAAGATGTAATTACCGAAGACAGCAGCGCCGTATCCAATAGCATCGGTGCCCATCCTGTAGCTGCACGTGGGCACGTGTATCTCCAGCAGCGGGCCGAGCGCGCGCGCGCACAGCACGTGCCCGTCGCGCGGCATGATGCGCGTCTCGCGCTGCCGCAGCTCGCGGTCCTGCTGCACGTACTTGGCGTCGTGCGAGTGCGCGCAGAAGTATATGTCGGGGTTGATTGCCTTCTGCACCTGTTGTATCACATTAATATTATAAATGTGAAAATATGAATGTTTGTTTATTTATTTTTTTGTTACTCAATCACGTCGTAACGGCTGAACCGATTTCGATGAAATATAGTATGTACGTAGATTATAACCTGGATTAACACATAGGCTACTTTTTATTGACTAACCACGCGTGCGAAGCCGCGAGCGGAAGCTAGTAAATTAATAAAAATCTACACTAATAATATAAATACGAAAGTAACTCTGCCTCTCTCTGTTACGTTATCACGATTAAAAGGCTGGACTTACTTTGATGCTTATGCTACTTTTATCCAGCCGCGCAGAAGGAGGGTAATGTTATTTGCAGTAACAACGATATTTACTACGATTTATGAGTAAATATATGATAATATATATGGAGAAAGAAGACACAAGACAGCACTTTATGGCAAGCTTTCGGGGAGGCCTATGCTGAGTAGCAAGACAATCTTCGCAAAACTAGTGTCTATGTTAAATATTTTATTTTAGTAAGAAATATGTGTTTATAAGATTGTTTAATAAAGGCTTTATTATTATTATTATGATTAAATATTCCGTTGTTACTGCAAAAAGTATTCATAACCATGATAGTTTCAAAAGTAATATAGGGTAATATTTTACTAGACTAACAAAAAAAATCTTGTTGGGACTTTACTGGCAGTAAAGTCCCAACAAGATTTTTTTTTGCAAGCAACTTTTTAACAAAAATATAACCGACTTCAGATAACAGAACAAACCAAACTACTGAACCAATTTTGATGACATTCCTATGAGAACAATCTGAAAGTATATCATCTATATATAAACCTAGTCAGGTCATAAATTCTGTCACATGTTTAATATAAAATAATTGAAACAAGTTTATTAATTATGTAACCATTTATATACCAAAATGAACTTAACAAAACATAGATTCTTATGACACTAAAGTTTATTGAAAATGACCTCCGTGATTTTGAATACAAGCCTTCAATCTGCGCGGCCAGTCGTCTATCGCAGCACGAACGAGGTCCATGTCAATATCGGCGGCTGCCTTAATCAAGGATGTCTTGAGTGACTCCAAATTGGGATGAGGCTTTGAGCACGCCTTTTCCTCCAAGTGTTGCCATATCTTGTAATCTAACGGATTCAAATCTGGACTGGAGGAGGGCCAGTCTTCGTGCCGGATGAAGTCGATTTCACGCGCCGCCAGCCAGTCTTGTGTGCTCTTCGCTCTATGAGCTGGCGCCGAATCTTGTTGGAATACCCAGTGCCTGTTATTGAACATGGTATGAGAAACAGGTTCCACTACGTTCGTCAGGACTGTATTTTGATACACAACTGCATTCGTTTTTACACCTTTCTCACAAAAATGTACCTCTGTTAAGCCCCAATAAGAAACTCCCAAACCATACCATGAGCGAGGATGGAAAATGACCTCGTTGGACACGCGGAATACGGTTGCTCGCTTCTTCACTACTGTGTGCGTACACCTTATCATTTTGTTTGTTGTAGCTCTCTTCTACGGTAAAAATTTTTTCATCCGAAAAAAGAATTTCCCGATATTTTTTTCCCGCGTACCGCTTCAACAAAGCGCGGCATCTCTTCAGTCTCAGGTCCATTAGACGAGCATTCAAACGATGTCCTGTTTTTCTTCGATATGCCCGAAGCCCTAAGTCTTCATTTAACACCCTTTTCACCGTGGTTCTGCTTAACCCCATCTGAAGGGCCAACAGTTTCTGCTTACCATTGGGATTTCTTTGAATTCGCGCCTTCACAGCTTTTATCACTGCTGGAGTCCTAACAGACCGAGGGCGACCACTTCTTGACCTGTCATCTACACTAGAGTCAAATTATATTATATTTAATTATATTCAAATTTTTCAGTATGTCAAAAATTCGAATTGGCGCGTAACCGCAACGATGCAACGCAATAACTGCAACACGGTCTTATTTAAGCGTCTACTCCATAATTAAAAATGAGTAAAATTCTAAAAAGTATACATTTTTATATTCATGAACAATTCGAAATTCGAATTCAATAAACTTTTTTGTGGCCAGCATTCTAAAAGAAGTTTTTACTGTGTGACAATACTTATGACCTGACTAGGTATATATAAAAGAAAGTCGTGTTAGTTACACTATTTATAACTCAAGAACCGCTTTGGCTGAAAATTGGTGGGGTGGTAGCTTAGAACCAGGAGACGGACATAGGATACTTTTTATCCCGTTCGACCGCGTTTCCCTGTGACGTGACATAAAACATCAAAGAGAATACAAGTCACTATAAAACGCTGTATAACAAAAACGCATCTGACATGGAATAACAAAACGCAAATGACAGCTAAACGTAATTTTGTCTATGGTTAAGTATGGTTGAAAAATGATGGCCGGGGACAACAATTGACAATTCTAACAGGGTGACGTATATTGACAGCCCGCGTTATATGCATGTCAAGGCGGCGGGTCAACTAGTTTCAAATAAATGACAAATTTGTGAAGTAACAAACATGAAAAAAAATAAAAACCTCTTTATTAAGTTGGTTAAAAAACACAATTACCTGGTGTCCAAAAACATGTCGATTCGTAACTGGATAATGAGAGACAACGATCTTATAATCGTTGGACGTCTCCTCCGCGGGATACTCGTGAGTGATTCCGTTCACCTTGTAGAAGGAGATGTTGCGGTGCGAGATCACTTGCGCCTGTTGGAATATCTTGTCGAACTCGGCCACCTTGTCGCGTCTGATCGGCTCGTTCTCGCCTCCTATGTCGTTGTCACCTGGGAGCCACACCGTCTGGAAGCAACTAATACACTGTGTCAATAGTCAATATTCATTTATTACTACTCCGTGACTACCTCTGTGGCGCAATGGGCGAATAGCCGGCTGAGAGGCAGGAGATAGCGGTTTCGATTCCCGCCGCTGAACAAATGTTTGCATGATCTACAGATATTTGTTCCGGGTCTGGATGTTTTTCTATATATTATAAGTATGTATTTACAAAACAAAAAGTATATTAGTATTCTATCAGTTATCCCATACAAGCTCTGCTTAGTTTGGGGCTGGATAGCGCTGTGTAACATGTCCAGCAATAGTTGTTTATTTATTCAATAAAATCACAAGGATCACTTTGAAACGTCAATTTTAGCGCCCGGTCCTCCGCGACCAAGCCAGGAAAGAATCACGCAATAAACAAGGCTGGTTATTCTTTTTAATTATACTTTACACAATATAACAATAGGATTTGATGACCTCCGTGGCGCAGTATATACCGTACTAATAGCCGGCTACGAAGCTGGAGGTTGCTGGTTCTATTCCCGCCGCGGAACAAATGTTTGCATGACTAACAGATATTTGTTCCTGGTTTGGAACCTTGCTTAGATTTGGAGCTAGATAGCGCTGTGTGAAATGTCCAGCTTTATATTTATTTATATGTTGCCACGTGCCGAAAAATATAACTAAATCCCTTTAGTCGTGACAACGTAACAAACAGGCAGAGAGAGAAAGAGAGTATTTGTATTTCTATAGGTACTCATGGAAATATAATAGGTCGGATTTAGAACCAAATGATACAACATTGGAATCTTATAACATTGAAATATCTTCCTGTCGAAATATTGATCCAGGGTTAAAGTAGTGTATTTGATCATTATTATAAATACGGGTTTTATCACGTACCGTCTTATCGGTGTTTCGACCGACAATGTTTCGGTTCAATTCGTGAACCTTCATCAGGTGTGTGTTTGCCTGTACCAAGAACTACCGAAGAGAGCAGCAGTGATGATAATGATGATGACACAGCCGGTCAACACGCTGTGCTTTCGTTGATCCAATCCCCACCACCCCGCCCGTCCACTCGCGCGCGGCAGCGCCGCAGAGGGCAGCGGCGCGCACGCAGTGCGAGGCGAGACGTTATTCGGAGCGGATCGCACTCACCCTGATGAAGTTTCACGACAAAGAGATTAAATTACCTACGGAGAACCGAATTGGTTCACGAATTGAACCGAAACATTGTCGGTCGAAACACCGATAAGGCGGTACGTGATAAATCCCGTATTTATAACAATGATTGAAATCAATCACGAAAGATTTCTTAGTGCATTTGAGTTGAATTTTTCAATAAAGTTATGGTTAAAAGGTGTGTTTTTTTGTAGTGTTTAATAATTAATATACTCATTGTTATAGTGCTTGGCTAACCTAATAAGTAATTTGGCATTATGTAGTTGATTTTCGATTTCTTGTAGACGTTACTTCAAAGTTATCGTGGTTTGCAAATCGGATTTCCTTTGTATTCATTTGTGAGCGGCCATGTTTCTGATCCGGAAGTAAGTATTGGACACATTGGTTTAACACCTTCAACATTAGAATCAGGCTTTGGAAGAATAGAACTCTTACCACAGCAGTATAGTCCAGTTCAAAGATATTGAACAGTCTCTTGGCATAATGGTGGAATTGCTGCATGGTAGCTGTTGACCCCTCATCCATCAGGTCCCCCAGGTACACCAGCACATCTGGCCTGAAGTGTCTCACTACTACATGGAAGGTGGAACTTAGAAATCTGGAATTTGTAATTGTATTTAGTTAATATCAATCTATGTATTTTAGCCTACTAGCATCTAAAAAACTGATGCAATCTCCTCTTGGGTTATGCAACTTTCTACACTAGTAAATTTTAACAAATAAAATAGAGTTCTTGTAAATATTTATAAAATTTATCAATAGATATCTTGATACTGCATCCTCGAATCAAGAGGAAGGTTGCGGTTCAAGTTCCATCTGGATTGAAAGTTTTGAGAGATGCTTTTAAAAATATTAGAATAGATATCATAAAGAAAATTGCATTTTACTATAATCCGCTGGCAAGCGGTGGAAAATCATTTTGACACAACGAGGCTGAAGAGAGTCCATGTCTTGGACAACCTGCTTACTGCTTCAAAAGGGAAGGTCTAATGTATCTTAATCCCGAACACCACAAATCAATCAACCCATCCGTCTATAGTCACCATCTGATTGCGAATCGCAAGGAAAACAAAAAAAACTATAATAATCTTCATGATGGACATTGTCACATCTCTTACTCAGTACACAGACTCATGCAGTTGTCCTACAAGGGGGTAGTCAGAACATTATGTTTGTTACGTGCTCACTTAGTACATAGCAGTGTACATTGTGCATTCATGACACCGTGGCCCAGTGGGCAAATAGCTGGCTGAGACGCAGGAGGTAGCGGGTTCGAATCCCGCCGCGGAAGAAATGCTTGCATGATCTACAGATATTTGTTCCGGGTCTGGATGTTTTTCTGTATATATATGTAAGTGAGAATTTACAAAAGAAAAGTATATAAGTATTCTATCAGTTATCTGGTTCCCCTAGTACAAGCTCTGCTTAGTTTGGGTCTAGATAGTGCTGTTTGAAATGTCCAGCAATATTTCTTTATTTATTCATGTGACTGCTTGTAAGCTCATCTCCCCTTGTTAAAATAGTAACCCAATGGCACATGCCTTCGAATAGTTGTAGCAGTTGTAATATTTTTATTCTGTAATTGGTAATTAATGATTATAGATTATTTTAAAATTATGAGCTTGATGGGATGTGTACCCGCGACCTTCGCTTTGATACGAGGATTCAATGCCAACTGCCACGGGCCCACTACGTGTCAGGTGTAGTAGTAGTAGTCGTACAGGTCACATGAAATTAGTGGCAGCGTGTTCAAATCCCATCAGGCTCATAATTGTAGAAATTATTTTTAAAATCATAAGACTTTTTCAGTAAGCTCGCTGAATCATTGTACTGCCTTTATCTCAACCATTTATCAGCTTGTGTCATGTCAGTTTATCTTTGTCAGGCATCAAGATAAGAATATGTGCTACTTATTTGATTGGGAGAAGTCCAGCAAATGATCAGCCAGTGACCTGGATATTTAGAAATAAACAATTTCTAAATATTTAGGACACCTGTGGTTTTTAAACTTTCCTTGAATTGTGTATAAATAACACAAGCAACTAACCGGTCGCTATCCCACGCGAACAGATGGTTCCACGGGAAGTACACAGCATTATCTCCCTGGAGCTGAGGGTCAGCTATGAACAGTATGTTGGTGCATTCTGCTCCGTCCGCACACTTCAGTTTTGGCCAGTACAACGGCTGCACGAAATAAACGAACCATTCGCAGTAAAGTGCGGAGCCAACGTATGCGGCAATAACATATTTCACAGCTGCGCTGAAATATTTACATGTTATTAAGCAATTTAGCATCGCAATAGTTTTTATATTGGATGCACTACGACGTTATTTACCTTCTTCTCAGGTACATCTAGAATCTTTTTTGGATTTTGTGGGAGTAAAACTAAAAAGATTTATATGTTTTTTTTTAGATTTCTTGAATTAAAGGTGTTATGATGAGGGGCATTGTACGAGGGGCACAAAATTTCACATATCAAGTTATGTTTGACAAGAATAGATTATTAGATGCCTTTTCTTAATACGAAGGAGAACAAACAAACAATTTCGCACTAAGATTTCAATCAATTACCACATTGACCACATTAATTTTTTTTGTCAACCAAAATACGACCAAGCAAAACACTTTTACGTACGTTTCTTTACACGCATATTTCATTCATATTATGATATTTACTGGGTTTAGATTGTATTTTATTGGTATTCAAATTCTTTATTTAGCACTTGCATCGGCTGAAATTTGCTTTACGAAACCTGTGCTAGGACTTTAATTTTTTTTTCATGTGTAGATATACATAAAAAAGCCTACATGTGAAGTGGCAACTTGCGCAACCTTATAGTTTTTGAGATAATAATTTTTAAAATCCGTGATCGATTGCGAAATTCGCTCGGACATCAGTGTCCGACATTACATTTGCATTCTATCGATTATTGCGACACTAAATTGACATGACAGTGACAGATAATACGGCTTTTTTCATTTGTATTGGCGGAAATTTCGAATTTGGCAATGACAGTGACATAAGTTTTACATTTTTATTGGCGGGAATTTCGACATTTTTTTACAAAGTTTACATTAGGTTCGTTCACTGTTGCATAGATATTTATATTAATGGTATTATTAATATTTTTTTTATTAATAAGTTATCTTTTGAACTATGAAAAATGGTACACTGAATCGAGACGGGGCACCCCAACTTGAGTAGGTTAGGTTCAAAATGAGTGACAGAATCGACACGGAGCAACCCGACCCCACGTGGTCTTGTGCGTGACACCCCTAGAGTGTATATATTAAGAGCTTCTGGCGGGAGCCCACCCAGAGTCCGGGGGGTTGGAGGAAAAAGTGGTCTATAAAAACGTGGGGAGCAACGTTTTCATAGACCACTTTTCAATATAAAATAATTGTTTTTTTCATACTTTACCTCAAAATATTTTTTTTTTAATTTTTAAAAAAATTATAGGTTTTCGCAAGTCCTCACACACTAGGGAGGGGGGGGGGGGGGGAGTTCAAGTCCCCCCCTCCCCCTCCCCCTATCCCTCTATCAAACCGTTCATAAAGGAAAGCCCTTCCTAGCTAAGCTAAAGATGCTTACTCTGCGTAGAATGGTTTATATTATAGATGTAGATATTTGACTGACATAAAACCGAGCACAGGTAAAAAAACAAAAGGTTCAAAATTTTGTAATTTAGATATTTACAAAATATAAATTGCAACGGGTTTTGTGTAACAATATTTAAGATAATGCAATTTTTAGCTGCTCATAACAAAGTTAAATGTGTATAAGTATGTAATCAAAGTCTATTTTATTACTTTACACAAAATAATTATCAACAAAATAAATAAACGGGTCAAATTTCTGAACGCATCCTTCGTTCGGCGATTTGACAGGTCAGCTTTGAGCTACATTTTTAGTTTTTCGTGTAGCGTATTTTAGTTTTATTTTGTATCTAACTTTGATTTACGCGCACTAAATAACATTTTGGTAGACGTAACAGTAGTGTCATTTGTTAATAATATTGTATGTAAGTGCACTTACAGTGTTACATAAACCGTAGAGGGCTAATCGTGTCGGCGAACCCGATGCATATAACATAGTACGTCAGTGAACGAATGGTGGCTCTAAGATAATGGATGTAGATGCTCCTAACTTATTGAAGAGGTCCAGCAGCGCACCTTTAATCAATGAGGTGTCGTGCACGTCGCTGACATCGCCCACAACGAACGCCGCGCCCAGGTACTGTGCGATGTCCTATAGAGTTACGCCTCCCACAGGCTCCGCTAATGGTTGTTGCTAAGCTGCTTGACTATTTTTGACAGCTGGTGAGGTCGACTGTGGGTGCTGTGTCCGTATTTAGTGCTGTTTGTGAGCCGCATAATGTTATTACCTGATTAGCTGGAGGACTATGTTGGGAGGATGCATGGTGTCAATTTTCAGTGGAATGTTGTAATGTTTAGCAATGCACTGTAGTTTTGAAGTAGCAGTGTGCCTCTGAGTTTGTGTACTTAGCCAATTGTCTGGAATGTAATTCTATCACTAAGAATATAATTATATCTATATGTCAACTCAACTTTATTCACAAACCAAATAGCAATACCAAGGCAAATATGCAGTTCTAAGGACAGAATCAAGTGTAGTTGGCACTGTACAGTAAAAATTATATTTTTTTACTAAGAAAAGATCCAAACACTGTTTGTCTTAGTATCAGCACTAGTTTTGTAAATGATAAACAAAGCTGATAATACTTAAGTGAGGTGTCAACCGTCTTAGATAAAGTAAAGGTGCTGTCAAATTCAATTTAAATGTATCATTCCATTCTGATCATACCATACCATTTTTAATTGTATAATGTTTGGAGAGTTATTGTACTTGATATCACTGGTAATGAATTACCTGGTTTGAAAATCTGCAAGGAAAGAAAGTACAGGAGGGCCCTATGCGAGTGGAGAGGTTAACTTGGCTGCCCTGAAGCCTGCCTATTAGCGTGATAGAGAATTTAATACCTAACAAATCTATTGTGCAGCCAAGGGGATCACTTGAGGACATCCAATAGTAAAAATATCATAGATTAATATAATTGTTTAGATCATTTGGATTTATTATTTTATTCATTTTTAGGGTTCTGTTGTCAAACACCTTATAATTTAATTACCAAGGAAACCCTTTTATTTCGCCATGTCCATCTGTCTGTCTGGTGAGTTACAGCCGTTTTAGTAGTAGACTATTAGTTCTGTAAAGTTGAAGTTTGGCATGATGATTCGTTTTTGTGTTAGTAAGAAATAAATTAAAACTAAAAAAATAATCTTTTGTGTCCCCTGTACACTTTCATACTTTCCCTGTAAGCAAGTTGGGTGTGATTTTATTTACGAGTGCACCCCTTTATTTGGAGTATCGTTGAATAGGTCTTCCAAAAACAATAAGATTTCCACAACACTTGATACAAGAGCCCTTTACAAAATATAAAGCTTCAAAGTTGTCATTTTCGTAATAGTCTTGGTCCCTCCCCCACTCCCTACCAGCTATTCTTGGATACATAAAAAGCACCCACAATAATAGCACTTATACCTACTGTTGTTGTAAGAATCATCAATGCTGAATAGACTAACTAGTTTATCAGCAGTAGTCAACCAAGTTAAGTAGCTGGGTTTGTAAACAGTTCATTGTAATGTTCATATAAAATTGCCTAAATAAACTGCAAAATAAACTTTTGTATTTTAAAATGACTAAGCTAAGATACAGCTGTAATGACCATGGAACCCTTCACTGTCTGTGGTCACACAACACGCTTGTTCAATTATTTATTGCAAACACCTTCATTGCATTAAACATGATTTGATATCACAAACATGGTATACTCATATTATTCTAATAGACCACAACTACACTTCTCATCAATAAAATCTAAACACCTCTGAAGTTTGGTTTTCAATGATTATTTTATGTTTTTCTTTTATATTAAACAAAAAAATAACAATGTCAGTTAATTGCGGATATTATATATGGTATAGTTTAACAAAAATTATTGTTCCAAATTAAAATTAAATTTCTTTAACTATCTTGTTTTGTTCAACAGGTATGTTTTTACCCCTAGAGAAGAATTTCTAAAATGTTAGAAACAAAAACGTAAACCCAACAAAATATAAAAAAAAGTTTATTCAGTATCTTGTATTTCCTCCCCGGACTCTAATGACTGCTTCTATGCAGTTTCTCATGGAACGGATGAGACACAATCTTGTGTTGTGTGATATTATTCCACTCTTCTTGTATAGCTGTTTAAGCTGGCCAAGCGTCTCCGGAGCAGGAAGTCTCGCTCTGACTCGTCTCTTCAACTCATCCCATAAGTGTTCTATACAACTTCACTCAGGTATTCATTTAGAATGCCTGCGGTATGAGCCCTGGCATTGTCCTGCATAAAAATGAACTCTTCGCCAGTAAAATGTGCGTTGGGTACCACATGAGGCTCCAAACACTCTTCGATGTAACGTGACCCATTTAATGACGGTAAGCGAGGTCCAGATACAAAAGCAAGTTCGGTTTTTCTTTCGGCGCTTATGCCTCCCCAAACCGTCCATGAACCGCTACCGTAACTGACTCTTTCTTCAATGCAGCACTGTGCAAAACGCTCTCCCTCTCTTCGACACACCTTCTTTCTTCCGTCGTTACCATACAGCATGATCTTACTCTCGTTAGAAATGAGAACTTTGCTCCATTGAAGGTATGACCAATTTAAATGCTCACGTGCAAAGTTAAGGCGCGCTCTTCGGTGGTCTACCGTCAATTTTGGGCCATTAGCTGGTTTATGAGGTTTCAGGCCACGCTCCGCCAATCTTCTTCTAATGGTAGAATCGCTCACAGTCCATCATTGAACCTCACGGAGCCGCTGCTGCAGTTGAATAGAGTTAAAGTGACGATTTCTTAGAGAAACTGACACGATATACCGGTCATCTTACTCAGACGTGACGCAATATCTACCAGATCCTGGACGGCGAGTAAACATACCAGTCTCCCGATAACGCTGATACACTCTATTGACAGCAGAACGGTTAATTGCAATGATGCGAACCGCATTATAGCGACGCGGCGCGGCGAGAACCGGCGCGGCGCTGCAGATTTGGGTCCGAGAGAATATTTTGTCGCGACGAGCCGCGCCGCGCTGCGCCTCTGCCGCTAGTGCGGTATAGCACGCGGCGAGGCGCGACAAAATATTCTAGTCAGTCATATTTTTTAGTTCCATATGAGGCTTCAAAATTTTTAACAATTCATAGAACTTATCTTTTGACATTTTTAAATAGGTGTGAAAACGATCGAAGTCTTTCAGAAGTTTTGGGAAAAGAGTGTGGTATTCTCCCTCTTCATAGCGAGAATTTGGGATATCGTGTACCCATTTGTTTTTTCTTTTTTTCTAATCTTTCTGCCTCTTCGCACAGTAAAGATACTACTATCGCTTTTTCCATACTTGCGTCCAATCTTCAATGAAATTTTGCCACGTCTGACATTTTACGCCGTGCCGCACCGCTTCGCTGCCGCGATAGTGCGTTTAGAAGAGGCAGCGCCGCTGTAGTGCGGTTCGACCTAAAAAAAAACGATATTTTATGCAAAAAAATGTGATTAAATGCAGAAATTCCGACGGAATACACTTTGAAAACAATCTCTACGTTTATTTAATATATGAAAATTCGAAAATTTAAATTCAAATTAGGAATTGTGCTGCACCATTGTGTAGACTAAACTGCCAGCTATTTATTGGCGTATTTTTTATTGATATCAATCCTCTTTTTTATAAAAATGCCACCTGAATACAGTAAAGTACCTCGCAGTACTATTTCGATTTTTTGATGAGAAGTGTAGATAATATACCAATCAATAGCAGTCAATGTTATTTATTTGTTTAAGAGACGAGTTACCGGTGACACCTCCCAAAGAAACTAGGTATTGTGAGGTCTTTAATTAAAAACATGACACAAAAACACCCAAACACATGGAACATGCAATAGACACAAAAATAGGTCATTAAAATTTACCTATTTTATCCACTAAACATTTTCTAATAATGTTCTTTTAAAAAAATTAAACTGATTTTGGTTAACATTGTGGAAATTAAAATTTGTAACACGACGGCGACGTCGCTCGACTTCGCTCGACATCGGCAAACATTTTGTATCGCGATTCTTACAGTGATCATCTTTCATCTGACAAATGAGAGACAAAATGTCTGCGACTTGATGCACGAATGTGTTGTCGACATTTTGTACCCTGGTGTATACGACGTACATTTCCAAGTTAACTTTTATTTCACGATATTAGATATATAAAATATATCTGATAAACAAGTTATGCTATTTGTCATAATAAATGTGTTATTTACCGATAATCTGATGTTGTTCTAGGAATTCGTTCTTCAGTATGTTTTCGAATAACCCGTCGGCCTCGCGGACGCGGCGGTACAGCGGCAGCTTTAGTCCACTCACACCACCAGGAAACCTTACCGTGAGTTACTTATCTACAATCAGCTAATACAATAAAATAATATTTATGTCTAAAACTATGTCCACTATGTATGTAACTAAAAGTATGTCCATATTTTGTTAGTATACAATTACATCACAATAAAAAACACATACAACATTAAACAATTAGTCACTTCGCCACTGATGCACCTAAGTCACTGCATGACTTGACTGACTGCAGTAAGGACAGGACTCATAACCGGACCAGAGAAGTCCTTGGCGACAAAGGTCAGCAAGCTGTTGGTACTGTTCCGTATGGCGTGCAACAGGGATGCCGATCTTACGCACTATCGCATCAAAATCTTCTGTCCGCGCCTCAGCAAACATCTCGGACGCACTACAATATCGTGGCAGACCCAACACCATTCTGATGCCATTATTATATTGAACTCGTAAGGCATTGAAGGCATTCTGGATATCAACCAGGGCCATTTGACTCTGTTCAAAGACGAGCTGTGAGAATTGTTGAAGATTCCATTCTCAAAAGCGGTATTGAGCCCTTAAGTCTCAGGAGAGATTTTTCCTCTCTGTGTGTGTTCTACCGCTTATAATATGTTGGGGAAAAAGTCTTTTCACATTATAGTATGTATGAACTTGTAATAAAATCTCTTTGGCTATACTATTTGTATCTGGCTGGTTTTGGTATCATTCAAAGTTTAAATTTTAAAGAAGATAATTCCAAATTCAAATTAGGAAAATGTGTGTATTTTATTTGTTTTTCGTACTGTAAAGGTGAGTATGAAGAAATTCGATACATTTTAAAATTTTACTACAAAAAAGGAAAAAAAATGCAACGCAAACCGCGAAAAAAATTTGCGATGTTTATGGACCTAGCGCAGTGTCTGTGAGAGTAGCACAAATTTGGTTTAAGCGTTTTCAATCCGGAAATTTTGATGTCAAAGATGCACGTCGCTCTGGTCGCCCTATTACGGATAAAATTGATGGCATTTTTGAAAAAGTGGAGCAAAATCGGCATATCAGTAGCTACGACGTAGCTGAAGAACTGGGAATTGACAACAAAACAGTTATGGCGCATTTGAAAAAAACTGGGTACACAAAAAAGCTCGATATTTGGGTACCCCACGAGCTCACTGAAAGAAACCTAATGGACCGTGTACTCATTTGTGATTCTTTATTACGACGTAATGAAACCGACCCATTTTTGAAGAAGCTGATAACTGGTGATGAAAAGTGGATCACGTACGACAAGAACGTGCGAAAAAGGTCGTGGTCAAAGGCCGGTCAGGCTTCACAGACTGTGGCGAAACCCGGGTTAACTCGCAACAAGGTGATGCTGTGTGTGTGGTGGGATTATTCATTATGCGCTGTTACCACCAGGCAAGACCATCGATTCTGAACTCTACTGCGAACAACTGATGAGGTTAAAGCAAGAAGTTGAGAGAAAGCGGCCGGAATTAATCAACAGAAGGGGTGTGATTTTTCATCATGATAACGCTAGACCTCACACATCTTTAGCCACTCAGCAAAAATTAAGAGAGTTTGGCTGAGAGGTGTCAATGCATCCGCCGTATAGTCCTGACCTTGCACCTTCAGATTTCCACCTGTTTCGGTCTCTTCAGAATTCTTTAGGCAGTGTCAGGTTAACATAACGAGAGGACTGCCAAAACTACTTGTCGCGGTATTTTGATCAGAAGCCCCAAAATTTCTATAGCAATGGGATCATGTCCCTACCGACAAGATGGCAAAAAGTTATCGAACAAAATGGTACCTACATACTTTAGTTAAATGTAATAACGTACATATATTAAAAAAAGAAATTTCTTAAAAAATGCGAAGAACCTTTTTTATTCTACTTATATGACAAACGAGCATGAAGTCCACCAGATGTTAAGTGGCTACTGCAGCCCATGGATATCCACATAGAATTCAAAACAAGGTATTATGTTGTCTTGATCTCTATGTGAGTACGTTGCCATACTATAGGACTTAGCTGTTATGCCTATGTGCCAGTAATTACAAGAACATAACTCCCAACAGTATATAGGTACGGTACAGTCCTGCCTGACCCCCCTCCCCCACTTGGGTTTCCTGCAGCCTTTTTTTTATCTAGCCTACATTTTCCCACTGTTGGGTCTTTACCCAACAGTGGGAAAATGTAGGCTCCCCCAACTTCTTCCACCTATCGCCATCCTTGGCAGATTCCCACCATTCCTTTTCGAATCCGCTGATGTCGTCGCTTTCGCGGCCGACCCCGACGTCGCTGTCCATCCTCCGGTACTTGGGTACCGGAGGATGGACAGCGACGTCGGGGTGTTATGATATTGGCCCATTTCTCCGGAAGCATTCGACTTACGTGCCCGGCCCAATCCCAATTGAGCTTCGCGGTTTTGTCTCCCACATCGGCAATGCCAGTTAAAGAACGAAGCGTGGTATTCCTCACCCGATCGGTTCTCCGGAATTCTAGGACGCTGCGTTCCATTGCCCTCTGGCAAATCTTGAGCTTGGACTTCTGCAGCTCGGTCAATGACCATGTTTGCGCACCGTAGGTTAGAACCGGCAGGATACACATGTCGATGAGTTTGCGCTTCGAACTCAGAGGAAGGTCACCCTTCATGTGCGCCTTCATGAACCAGTAGCTCTTCCAGGCATTTTCAATGCGGCGATCGATTTCCTTGTCATGCCTGTTTTCGAAGCTTGCTAACTGGCCCAAGTAAATGTACTCATCCTGCAGCGTACGAATCATAAACTTCACGATTAAAATGCTTTTGGTATAGTTATCCTTATTTGTAACAGATATAAGCATTGTTTTTATTAACCGAGCGAGCGAAGCGTCTCTGCTTTAAGTCGCTACCCATAGACATGAATATATGTATGACCTTTAATTTGATACCATGATATCCGCACGGTTGTGATTCCTGATTCATTAAATGGTAATCATAATAATAACCATTTATTTGGTAAGAATATTACACGTCTTAATTTATAATGGTACCTCGTATCGGTACACACTGTACAAATTTAATATAATACAATATTGAGTATAACCAAAAAATAAAATAATAAGAAATAAACAAAATTGGATATTAATATAGAATTACACAAGTCAAATAAAATATTAATATTACTTCTAAATATTAATATTATTGGTACCGGTAGTAGCTTATAAACCAGCAATATTTGTCATTATTATAAATACGGGATTTATCACGTACCGTCTTATCGGTGTTTATTGTCAGTGGAAACACCGATAAGACGGTACGTGATAAATCCCGTATTTATAATAATGATTGAAATCAATCACGAAAGTTTTCTAAGCAATATTTGTGATAGCGTCCTTAAAACTTAACATTTAAAATGTAAGCAACCATGGATGTGACAGCGTTATTGACAAGGCAACCTAATACTGTAGGTAGGGTATGGAATAAAAGAAACTTTCAATTAAAAAAAATCAATGAAATAACTAATGAGAGTCTAATACTGCTTGTTTACCTCATGTTTTTTAAGACAAAACGGGTCTTTTCGCGCACAGATTTATATCAAAATCATAATTTTGCTTGCTAACCTGTTTGTACTTTGCAACTTCATAGATGTACCAAAGGGAAAGTAGGCAACCAATATTTTTCTAATTTCTCGTGTTATATTCTTTCGACTAATGCTCGATTTTCATAAATAACAATAGGGGGAAGTTGGTAAAAAAAGTTAATTATGTATTATGTAACAGTCTGGGTCCCAGATTGAACTAGGCAACCCATGTGCAATTTATCGATCTACATATATTATCTAACATAAATAATCTTTGTCATTATCAAATAACAGATGAGAGTATGTATTTACAAAAAATAAGTATATAAGTATTATATCAGTTATCTGGTTCCCATGATACAAGCTCAAACTAAGCAAAGCTTGTACTATGGGAATCAGATAACTGATAGAATACTTATATATATATATATTTTTTTTTGTAAATACATACTTACAATATATAGAGAAACAACCAGACCCGGAACAAATATCTGTAGATAATGCAAACATTTGTTCCGCGGCGGGAATCGAACCCGCTACCTTCTGCGTCTCAGTTGGCTATTCGCCTACTGCACCACGGAGGTCGTCAGATATGTAATAGTCGGACTATGTACGGTGATTAGTGCGTTACTTATTATTGATATTTTCAGAACTCATGGGGCCCTCGGATGGCGCCGCGGGTGAACCAGCTCCGCCTCGAGGAGTGCGCAGACGTGAGCAACACGCGGGAGGTGGCGCACGAGAGGGAAGTCCACTCGGCGATGCAGATGGGCCAGTCCTGTGAGGATCTGACGCTGCTGGGCAGTGGCCCGGCCAACTCACCCACTCGGACACCCAGGTTAAACAATGCCATGAATAATATTAATAAATATAAAAATTTATATATATAACACAGTCTGGTTACTTACACCATTTATAACTCAAGAACGGCTGGACCTATTTCGATGATCTTTGATTTGTTGGATTTGTCTCCGCTACGAATAGCAGAATAATTATTAAAATATTAGAAAAATTCACGAAAAAAAAATTATGACGAAAATTCATTTTCTCATCATAGATGTAGCTAAAGATGGCCGATTGACAATTCTCCCGGTGACGTAGGTACATTGGCAGCCCGCGTCATATGCATGTCAAGGCGGTACGAAGTTCGGCGGGTCAACTAGTTATGTACCTATATAAACCAAGGTGATATCACAAGAGGATTAGTAAGCAAAAGTGGGCGGGGCACACAGCTCGAATAACTGACCTGAGACCTGATAAAGCACAGCGTAGGACGGCTCCTCTCTAGATGGAAGAGGCCAAAGTCAAAATATTTTATTCATTAAAACCACAAGGATCACTTTGAAACGTCAATTTTACTGCCTGTTCCTTCGCGAACAAGCCAGGAAAGAAAGGCAAGAAACAAGGCTGGTTGTTTTTTTCTAATGATCCTTTTAGAATACATAACAATACAGGAAATAAATTACGTCTAAATTGTAACATTTTGAACCAGTTGCAGAAATTTCAATCCCAAGCTAGAGAAGCTTGGGATTGAAATTTCTCTATCATCTAAATAATCTAAATAATCCGGATATTTTATAGTAGGCTTTTTATAAAGATTTTGTGTAATGACAGTTTTAAATTTGTTAATTGTCAATGTTTGTACATCACTTGGGGAGTTTGGTATGAAAGCGAACACCTTGTCCTTTAAACGATTTACTAACTTTATGTAGTCTACAAGGGGCAACAGCGAGTTTATCTTTATTTCTAGTATTAAAATTATCGCTATTTTCCTTAAACAAATTAATAGTTTTGTGAACATACATCAGATTTTCATAGATGTGTTGACAAGGGAATGTCTATTTATTTCTTTAAACTTATTGCGTAATGATTCTCATATTATAAATTGCACGAACAGCCTTCTTCTGCAGCACAAAAACGGTGTTTATATCTGCAGCACTCCCCTACAGCATTATACCGTATGACATAATGCTGTGGAATAGCTGAAGTAAACTAGTCGAGCTGTGTCTACGTCTGTAAAAAGACGGATCTTTTTGACTGCGTATGCCGCAGAACTAAGTCTCTTCGACAACTTATCAATGTGAGGGCCCCATTGAAGCTTTTTATCTAGGGTTATACCTAAGAATACGGTGGTGTACACAAGAGCCAACTCCTCGTCTTTGATTTTTATATCTGCTTTAACTTGTGTAACTTTAGGTAGTATAAATCTAATACACTTTGTTTTCTTTTCATTTAGAAGTAGATGTTTGATTGATGTTTACATCATCAAATTCGGTTTGTCGTCGCTTTAATTTAAATAAAAGTGACGTGTCATCTGCAAACAATACAACCTCTATTTTGGAAATTGATCCCTGTGGTACACCCATTTTAGCCAAAGACCCCGGAGAACGCTTCCCTTTCATGTCAACTCTTTGCACTCTGCCACTTAAATACAGGCCACCTGATAAAGGTTGGCTGGGAGCCGTTGGGTGCAGTCTGCGTAAGAATCTATTGGCCTCCCCTTTGTCAGCAGTGACGTCCTATGGATGATATGATGATGCTTAATGTCCAGCCGAGGCGTGTCCGGCCACTGCTGGACAAAGGCCTGTCAGATTTCCACGTAAGGGCATGTGTCGACCAAATCTACATACCTGCGACTGTAATCATCCTTGTGATTTTATTTAATAATTTGGATCTATCGATTAAAGAAGTTATTCAATTCAGGATTTCAACTATGAGGGTCTTACCACAATTGGATAGGAATTTTTTAAACAGGTGCTCAACAGGTGTTTACCTTTTTTGTGGTAAGGCTCTCATTGTTCAAATTCAGTATCAAATAGCTGACAAAGGGCACCATTATTACGCGCTCATCACACTAATAATATAAATGCGAAAGTTTGGATGTTTGTTTATTTGTTACTCAATCACGTCGTAACGGCTGAACCGATTTCGATGAAATTTAGTATGTATTTAGATTATAACCTGGATTTAACACATAGGCTACTTTTTATCCTATAAATCAGGTCTCATGGGATAAAAATGGGATGTCAAGTTGCAACAGCGAGTTTAGCTTTAGTTCTAGGTTACCTACACATTTAGTAGTGTAACGCGTACGAAGGTACGGGCAAATATGTTACAATATAAATGCCTACCTTTATGTATGTTGTTATGTTTGTGTATCTATTTACTTATTTTATTGTTACCACCAAGTATGGACTATATACCTGCTTTGTATATAATAATGTGCTAGTTTGAAATAAAAACATTGAATTGAATTGGTTAAAAGTTTTCGTGCTCGATCGTTACGACGGAGTTAAATTCTCTCGACATTCATTAGACTTTTCATCTCTTCCAGGTTTTCCCCAGTGGTATCCCCATCCCCCACCAGAAAGTACACAACGCGGCGGAGTCTCTCCCCCATCGCAATCCGCGCGTCCAGCTTCAGCCCGGTAAGTCGACCCAACTTCCTCGGCGGCAAGCGGCGCTGCGACGACGCCGACTCCTCTCTCTCCAAGCGAATGTGTACCTCGGACAGACTGACCCCGTCCACTCCCGGCACGCCGGACTCCGACTCCCTGGAGTGCACGTTCAGACCTGTCTCCCCTCGAGCTCAGCCGATGGACTCCCCCCACGAGCAGACGCAAGGGAACCACAAATCACCGAGCCCCAGCTAATATTACGGGGGACGGATTTTGTCTTGTAATTTTGGATTTACGTTACGGTTAGTCAGTATATCCTTAGTTTAGTCTAGGATTTGTGCCGAGGCCACGAAGCTCGCTCGAAGCGTCAATGCTGGTAATATTGACTATTATTGACGGATATTTCGAGCGATATTGCCCATACTCAGACTTTTTATAATAAACTTAGTAACCAATAGAAGGTTTATTCATAATCCAAATTTGATGTTAATATATCATAATTTTGAAAGTAGCACTGTCTGTTGTATGTGTTTCATAACTCAACGGCTGAACCAACTTCGATGTAATTTAGTAAAGATAGATTATGACCTGGATTGATACAGGTTACTTTTTGTTGACAAATGTCACGTGCGAAGCCGCGGGCTGTAGTTTATTGTCTGTAAATAGCTCTGTGTATATGTTGGCATTGTCTTCGTGGCCAGACGGTTAGCCTTTGTGCGAATGTATCCAGCACTATTTGTTCAGCTGTCTGAATATTTGGAGGTTTAGTAACGCTTAAAATTACATCTCAAAGTTCCTATATTGGTTCTTATTGTTAGGTATATATAGCGAGGGCTCTGTCGGACCTCTTATCTATAAATATAGGGTGTATTTCCGTTTGTTCCTGTTTATAACACAGTAATAATCATCTCTTAGAAAATGTATTGATAAATTATCTTTTTAGGTATTGATATTATCGTTACATTTGGTAATGTTTTCTCGAATAAATGTTTGATTAGGCTTAGTTCATATGACCGCGCGGATCTATTAACCGCGTGGTACAAGATCAAACTAAATAGTGTTTATCGTTTATATCAGTGTTCCGCAAACTTTTTGTGTTCAAGGTACACATACGAAATCGGGCGATTTCAGAGGTACACCATAAATAAAAAATCAAATTTTAATCATATACTTATCGCTTATTCTTAAGTGTTAATCAATTCAGAAACTTACACTTAGTTTTAAAGCATAAGTTGTATTTAATGCGAAACACGAGCTTGTTTTATTGAGCAAAGGCGATCCAAATTTGGAGTAATCGTCGACTGGGCTGCATTTCCGTCCGCCTATATAGTTTTATAAGAAATTGATTTTCCCGCGGCACACCAATTAATGATCACGGTACACCAGTGTGCCGCGGCACACACTTTGCGGAACACTGCTCTACATTGTACAATGTAGACGATAAACAATATTATGTTTGATCTTGTACCGCGCGGTTAGTAGTTCCGCGCGGTACCGCGCGTTCATATGAACTTAGCCTTACAATATCGTATGATCGATAACATGTGGTTACAAGTGAAAGGAACGAACTCGATGCCATCACCCTATCTACAGCCAAAGTATCCAAAATTGTAAATATAGACGCGTCTTTGTATAAAACGCAGTATTGTACATATTAACGTAATGCTTAGTTATAGTACGTAGCCATGTTTCGCGCGTCAGTTATTGATCACGCTGTATGTATGTTTTGTGTGTATAAGTCTTGTCATTTGATTGCTCTATATTTACCTTGAATTCATCTGTATTTAATCGAAATAATATTCCTAGAGGAACTGTAATGGGCTGATATCATAGTTATCATATCCAGTAATAGGTATATAATGGGCTGCAGTACTGGCTCCTAACAAGTAACATTTGAGACAAGAGCATTACTGTCCAAAAAAATAATGCAATAAAACAGGACACTTTTCTCCTTGGATTGGATTGTCAAAAGTTACTTGTAAGGATTGTCTGTGGATAGGAATAATAATTTTAACCACTTATTCTAGAGCAGATTTTGTATGTATATTTATAAACGTATGTAATGGTCTTAATTTTGTGCAGCATTGTCTTTAGACAAAAGCAGGCTTAAATTATCGCGGTCAATTTCATCCCAGTCTAATGATGCGCTCCCACACAGCAGTTATATAACTTTATACAGTCTGTCACCGCATTCACGACATTAATTTAAAATACATATGCAGAATAGTATTAACTGATTTTAGAGATTGGGTTTAATACCGGTAGCTTGAATATTTGTCCAGTTATCGATACATTTCCAATAAACAATTTTTAACGTGAATCCGCGGCGCCTTTGCGACGATGCCGCTTCGTCAGTTTAACAGGTATCTACTTTCATAATGAATGGATATGATTTGTTTACCTATTTTATACAGGCTGTTTCATTGATATTTTAGGACTTGAAATTAAGGCTGATAGAAAATTAAAAAAAAATCCATGGCAATCATCAGCCCTGCCCGTGATTTAAATTAATGTCGTAAATGCGGTGACACGCAGCATTTTGTAACATTTGTCTAAATGTAGAGACAAATACAAATGTTTTTATTTCAATAACTTGTGTTTACAATAGCTTAACTAGTAGTTGTAACCTCCTTCTAATTAAATAATACCTGTATTAGGAGGTTTTCCTATTCTGTAATATAAATTTTATAACATAAAAATAGGCGTTACTTATAATAAATAAGATTTTTGTTGAAAAATTACTTTTTCAAAACATGCTTTATAAAACTCATAATCGGAACCGCAAGCAGATTCAAATGAGTCCAAACACTAGTAGCCTACTATAATCCATTCAGAAGTTCAGTTGTCTAGCATACGTCTCCATCATGAGACCACCTCCATGGTACCTTGTCACCGAAGTTACATATTTATTTCAAATTTCAGCTCAGTTGAGGGTTCAAAATTCAGTTACAAGATTCCACCAGGACAAACAAACATACATACATTTCAAGATATTAAAAAGCTTGTAAAAAAATTAGGGTTATGTATCTGCTGTGTGGGAGCACCATATTGGAAAAATACCTAAACAATTGAGTTAGCTCGGTGTAGCACTAGGCAATGCTGACAATCAAAAGAAAGTGTGTTCGAATGAATAGATTTTATGCTACGTTTTGCGAATGATTATCCGCCGATTTAGAATTAAGCTCAGAAACATTAAGTTTCTTAATTTTACCAGTTGAGGTGTAGTGAATGCTTCCATGTTTATAAAAACTTGCCTGAGACAATTTTCAAAAACTACATTTAAAAGGTGCAACTGTTTTGTGTTATACATTTTGTGATAGCCTACAAGAATAGCACCTCATCTGTGATTACCTCATGCAAGTGTAAATTGCATTTGTATGTATTTTGTGCTGTAGTAGTAGTCCATGTCGCGACGTGGCTTCGAACGGGACAAATGGGCAATCACCATTCATTTTACATGCAAACTGTTTTATCAAAAAGTTTGAACTGGCTACCTTATGGCTGTCCCACAATAAGGCTCGGACTATATGGCGTCCGGGTCTCCCCGATGCTGCGAAGCCGGAGTATGTCCCGGTTGCTTCCAGGTAAAAACCGGAGTCGGATGACCTCGGATCGTGTGTAGAGTCAGAGCAGGAAAAATTCAAATGGTTGGTTGATATACCGATGACATTGTTACAATGAAGGCAGTTAAAGACCACTCGTCATGGCTTCTTTAGGTATATGTCCAGCACATATGATCACAGTAATATTATAATTGTGAAAGTTTGGACGTTTGGTAAAATTCCGTCGTAACAGCTGAACCGATTTCGATGAAATTTGGTATACAGTAAAAGCTCCGTATTCGCGGGGTATACGTTCCCTAAATATGCCGTGAATGTGGAATGGTAATTTATATGGGATTATAGGGGGGGATACGTTCCTAGGCGACAAATTAACAAATTAAATATATAAAAAAATCAATTAAGTTTTTGACCATATTGATTAATTATTATCAATGATTCAAAGAATTTTGCAATTTTTTCTTGTTTGGTAGTTTTTAAAAGCTGTTTCAATTCAGACTGAAATTAAGCAATGGCATTAGCAATTTAGACAGATCAATTTTCATAAAGCTCATTTGCTATTCCTTAAACCTTCACTAAGATTTTTCAAATTAAATGTCACGTTTCCAGTGCTAGTTGAAGCCTCTTCAATGGGCTGTGAATTTAACATTTCCTCAAAGTCGGTTTTAGTCAAATCTTCATCTTGCTCTATTTTACTTTTTTATTAGTCCATTAGCCGACGCATTTACAAAGAGATACCGAATGCTTTTTATTAATATACATATATGTACCGATATACCGATTAGATCCGCGAATTTAGAATTGGGTCTTTTTTTAATCCACGAATAGTGAAAACGCGAATGAAGGAAGCGCGAATAAGGAGCTTTTACTGTATATATAGACTGGATTCAAACATAGGCTACTATTGACAAAACACGCGTGCGAAGCCGCTGGCGGAAGCTAGTTTATTTATAAATGTAAACACATTCTGTAAACATTGTAGCATGCAAGGCTCTGGAGACGAGATGTAAAAGCTAATCCATTGTTTCTTTTGAAGCCTACTCGACAATTAGTCCTTATAACATGTATAATACCTATCAGATTGAATAAATTAGTATGTTTTGTAATTTTTATAATGTAATGAATTACCAGCGAGTCGTGTTTCGTGACTACTGAAATTTGTTTTGAAATGTGATTAAATCACTACATGAATGAATTATTTCCTAGTTTTATTTATAAGGGGTATGGGTAGTGCTTGTTCCAATAACTACACAAAGGGCCTATTATAGAAGTTATAGAACACTAGATTCGCAAAAGCAACATCTGCCTAGAGTTCGGAAAGTAGGACCAGACAGCCTTACACATCCAACACTGTGCGTTGTTGGTTGCCTAGTCCAACACATGACGACCTCTGTGGCGCAGTGGGCGAATTGACGGTTGAGACGCAGTTCGATCCCCGCTGCGGAACAAATGTTTGCATGGTCTACAGATATATTTGTATTTGTTCCGGGTTAGGGTATCTTTCTATACATTTTATAAATATAACTTGAAACTAGCATGGTTAGGAACACTATTTAAACGGGATATTGTAACGATGCTTTTAGTCTCGTTACACGAATTCTGTTTTGGAAGTGTCATCATCATCATCAGCCGGCAGACGTCCACTGCTGAACATAGGCCCTCCTTAGATCGCCACAACGAGCGGTTAGCAGCCGTTTGCGCCCAACGGCTCCCCGCGATTCTTACTAGATCGTCGGTCCACCTTGTGGGGGGGGCCGGCCTACGCTGCGTCTTCCAGTCCGTGGTCTCCACTCGAGAACCTTTCTTCCCCAACGGTTATCGGTTCTACGAGCGATGTGGCCCGCCCATTGCCACTTCAACTTGCTAATTTTGAGAGCTATGTCGGCAACTTTAGTTCTGCGGATTTGGTCACGCAAAGAAACCCCGAGCATAGCCCTCTCCATAGCTCGTTGAGCGACCTTGAGCTTGGTCATGAGGCCATGAGTAAAGGACCACGTTTCAGTGCCATAGGTCATCACTGCAACACACTGATTGAAGACTTTAGTCTTCAGGCTCTGGGGAATTTTGGACGAGAAGATATCGCGAAGTTTCCCGAACCCTGCCCAGCCGAGTTGGATTCTTCGTGCGACCTCTTTATCGAAGTTGGACTTACCTAATTGGACAGTTTGTCCTAGGTATACATATTCGTCGACAACTTCGAGAGTATCGCCCCCAACAACTACCGGTACGGGTGCAACATGAATATTTGACATGTTTTTCGTCTTATCCATGTTCATTTTAAGACCCACCTGTTGGGAGACCCTACTCAAGTCGCTGAGCATGGTACAGAGTTCCTCGAGCGATTCGGCCATAATGACTATATCATCGGCAAAACGAAGGTGAGAATCGAGGAACGAAGTTGGAAGTGTATTTGACTGGATTTTTGGGCAGTAGTGCTGTAGTGGTAAACATTGTTTTGGTTCTGACGTTTTGGTTAGGTCTTTGACACTGACAGTTCATTTGTTGTCATGCAATCATTCACCGGATTTTTAAAAGATCGATTTCCTATTCGACTGTTTCAAGAAGTCTTTACCGCATCACTGTTTTTGGAAGAAAAAAAACCACTTTTCTCTCTGAGACAATGTCGGTAGGACGTAGTTTTGTTTTATCAGATTTAATCTCCAAGTTTTGAGGGGATTAATCATGTTTTATGTTGGAAATTAGTTTGAAGTGATATTGCCGGTCCAAAAATTTTGGAATTCGGTAAGTATTTGATCTATAGAGACGCCATGATGTGATGACGCTCCCGAACAATGAACTTATTCGAATTTATTTTGTGTTTTTCACATATTTCAAAGATGTTTTCTTCGTATTGGATTTTTGAACGTTATTGCTCGGTAAGCAATTGAAAATGATTTGATTTTAGGTACTCTACGACAGTAATTTTAATTCTAATATTTAGTCTCATTGTTCCAGTTTGAGACGAGTCTTTCGGGTAACCCTACGGTTTAATTTTCCCTGGTTTACTTACCTATTATTTGGATTTAATTTAATTTACCTACCTCATTGGAAACCCCACGTTTTGGAGGACAAGATTTTCAATTTGAATTTGCAACTTCACCCTAGCTTATTAGATTCTAATTAGAATACACTAGGAGTTAATCCTTTATACTAGCCTTCTGCTATTTCCTTTTTATTTTTATTGGATTGCAATAACGACAGTCAACCACAGTTTACAACTTTGTTTAGTTTTTTAACCTCCGACACCGTAGTTTCTAGGATCTACTGGTTTAATTAATAAGTAAATTTAACTTCACATTGCCGCATACAGAGTTCAGATTTCCACGGGCAAAGACTTACAATAAACTCTTAAAATGATATTCAATCTTTCAGTAGCCTCCCCAGCCTTGTGATTAGAAGCTCAATCTCTTTGGCAGATTTATCCAGGTAATTTGTTTTTCAAAATTCAAGTAGGCATGGCGCCCGATATTTGTTTTTGTATTTTAGTTTGCCTACCTGTACCTTTATTAGTTAGATTCACTTGGCACTTAGCCAAGAAACCAGAAATTAAATTCACCCACCACATTATTATTATTATATTTTTTTATATTACAATTTGTAACAATATATACCATGATTTGTTAGTGTTTGAGTGTGACAGATAAAATCGTAAACATTCTACAAAAATTTTCACTTAAGACCATCTTTACTCCTTATCCGGAACATCTGCTGGACTCAGGCTCAAACCACTGGATCGAGCTACACAACCCACAAGTAATCTCAACTGAGCGACATTACATGCCAAGACTGGTTCAAGAAGCAATTGTGATTGCCAAACACAAGAATTTCAATCGTGAAGATAGTTTTCAATTATCTGGAGCCTGGAATCCTATGGTGAGAATGTGTAAGAACCGAAGAAGTGAAGTGTCAATTCGCGTCCTGATACCGTGAGTGTTGTGTGTCGGAATCGAGTTATGATCGAGAATGAAACCGGTGGTAGTAATAGAATTAGCGAATTCATTCCTAGCAAGAGACTAAGAAAGAGGGTAGATCGTTATATCTGCCTATAACTACCTACTCGCAGACTTCAGTTTACCCGTGATCATGGCGCATGCAACTGTACCGAAATATCGGGATACTCAAACACTCACAAATCATGGTAAATATCCCGTTTTTAGTATAAATAGCATTTTATAAGTTGTATTTACAAAAAAAAAACTATGTAAGTGTTCTATCAGTTACCAAATTCCTATAGTACAAGCTTTGCTTAGTTTGGGGCTAGATAGTGCAGTGTGAAATGTCCAGTATTATTTTATTTATACACCCAGAGATAAAAGCGTACCCCCGAATCGTGCCATATCCAGAATCTGTTCTAAACAGAATCTGCCCTTAACCGAACAAAGGCATATCGGACTTTGTTCAGTTAAGGGCAGATTCTGTTTGAATAAAATTGAATATCTTTCGAGGCGTATCGGACTAAAAGATATTCAATTAAAAAAATTGCAATTTGTAAATAAATAAATATTGCTGGATTCAGCGCTATCTAGCCCCAAACTAAGCAGAGCTTGTACTGTGGGAACCAGATAACGGATAGAATAGAACTTTTAAAATTTTCGCGAACTATACTCATGTACTCAGTCTCTCGTGACCACGGCCGATGTAACTTGGCCGAAACGTCGAGGTTAGTCAAAATTATAATTTTGATATAAATCTGTGCGCGAAAAGACCCGTTTTGTCTTAAAAACTAATAGAATACTTATATAAGTTTTTTTTTGTAAATTCATATTTATAATACATAGAAAAACATCCAGACCCGGAACAAATAGAACCCGCTACCTCCTGCATCTCAGCTATTCGTCCACTGCACCACGGAGGTCGTCAGTAATCGAAATTAAGACCACGAAGTCTTACAACTTTAACTTATACGTCTTAAATTTCCCCAGTAAAACGAACAACCTTGTACAGGTTGCTCGTCGGATGAACTTGGTTCACTCAAGTTATAAAAACAACAAGTTACCAAACCAAAATCACTTTTATATACAAGTCAAGAGTTTTACACGAACAATGTATAATTAGATGACAATATTATCAAGAAAAACATTATTCAAAGTGAAATTAATCTAAAACCTATCATTAAAAGAACAACATTATTATAACTTTCCAATACTTTGTACTCCTTAAAATGTGATAAATTACAAAACATAAGACAGATGGGAATAATCTCACAATAATTACTAGTAATTATTTTATATTAAAAACTTACAAAATACAATAATAATAACTACATTTAAAAGAGAATAGCAAAGCTCGCTAAGAATACATCCATGTATAAAAACGTCAACATCCGGAGCCTGTGAAGGTGCAGTCAGCAACAAAAACATCTGAACACTTGATCACTTCTACCCGTCAATACTTGACGAGTTACAGGGAACAGTCACTTTTGTCACTGACTGTACTGTAACCATTCATTTCAGTAATCATATCGTTTCCTTCACGCACTTAACAAATCACGAAAAATAAACATTTCAATTTAAAATGATTAAGCGTATTATTGGATCAATTAAACCCATACAATTCAATTTAAAATAAAGCTAATATTAAATCAAGGCTAAACCTGCAAGTTATCTAAACGAGGTTCAAAGTTCTTACAGATAAAAAAAACTTATCTAAAAAATTGCAACTAGCTTAACACATTTACTTATTTCGAGGTACAAAAATATGTTAAATTTACGATGGTCCTAACTATTAATATGCTAGAATAATAATTATTGGAATTAAATTTAAAATTATAAAATTTACAGGGATAACAATTAAAACTTCTGCATTTAGAACTATTTTGCCTAACTACATTACACTAAAATGCACTTTGAATGTCCTTAAAATCTAGAATTCTCTAGTAAGATTGACGTGATGTAAATTAGACAACTGTTTTAGTATTTTGTGACACAACTTAGTTACATTTCTGGCTCTCTGCTTAGTTTGGGGCTAGATAGCACTGTGTGAAATGTCCAGCAATATTTATTTATAATACTTGGACCGATCTGTAATTATATCGCCGAGCGATGCTCAACTTTAGGATGATCTTGTTTTGAGAGGATCAGTGTAACCTTCCCTAAGCTTAATGTAACTATTTAAACTGAATGTTCTGTCTTTATTCCTCCATTGGGTTAGACATTTGAATAGAGTGAAACAAAACATTATAATATTAAATAGATTTATAAATCACTGAGTATGGTCGTAAATCCCGTTCATCCCACTGGCTCCGCTGTGTTGTCCTATGATAGGATAACTAACACTATTCAGTCCCAGTAGTCCCATGGAACAAGACGTGTCAATCTTTCTTGACCCATTGCGATATTGTCAATTAAGTACTAGTGGCAAACTATTAACCTCATTCAATAATAGCCTCTTTGGTAACAAGTACCTAATTTAAAAGAAAATACCTACATACGAGTTTCACGCTGTTATTGAAATACAGTAGTCAGAAGCAAAAACCCACGACCTACTGCTATCCAGTGTGGTAGTGGTAGATGGGAGCAGGTCGTTAGGTATTTTTTCGCCATGATGATAATGGGTTTTCGGAACTAAATTTTAGTGTCACTTGTCCTATGGAACTACACGGACAGAATGGTGTCAATTGTCCCACTATTGGACAACACAATGTACTTGTGGGATGGACAGGTGAATCCCATAAATTTAAGTATAGGTATATGATTATGATACGATATGTAGATAGTGTCCCACAAGCATGCAAAAAGCTAAATAACAATGTAGCATTTGGAAATGGATTTTTGGTACAAATTCTATTTTAGATTAGAGATTGCGATTTTGATCTCTTTAATTTATTTAATAAACAATAATTTTAAAATTTACCTTCAGTTGCGCGTCTAAAATTAAGATTGGATTTATATCTTAGTCTTTTTAAATTGCCAACTTTTATGACACAACATAAGAAAAATTTGAGGTAAATATACCAAAATATTTTCGTCACAAAAAATTCAGTCTTATTACCGAAATTAGTATACCTTGCATAAACAACTCAAACGGCACTAATGTTTAACAATTAAACGGTAATTTTAATCTAATACTAAATTGGTCTATTTTTATTTTACGTTTCTAAACATGTAAGTAGCTTGCAACTCAATGCACTATACAATTCACAAGACTATTCTAAGAATTACCGATACTAACTAGTCACCAGTGTAGTACATTTAGTCGCTATTGCAATGTCAAAATCTACTTACAATGTATATTGTAAAACTACAAGCCTAAGTGGCACCTTACAGTAGAACGATTTCCAAAGCTCATAACAAGTACAAGAATGAAAATAATTTTGGAAGCTTTGTCAAATTAAAAACTTACTTCTTTGAAATAAGATTTCAAATAAACATTACATTAGTTAAAGGAATTTAACATTTTGAGAAATATATCAAATGGGCATTCACACTGGGTAATCCGGCAAGGTGGAGTTATCACTTGCCGTCACCCAGTGTGCCTGCAATTACAGTTTTTAAAGTAACCAAATATACTTTAAATACCTTTGCACACCTACCTCTCGTCTCACAAATTTGCCTTTCACACATCCAAACACAAGTCCAATGTAACACAAGTTTTGGTTTGCTTTAGGATACAAAAACGAGTTTGACTCAACACAATTTCAATTGAGAACAAATACAAACTGTTTATAAAGCTAGTATATAATGCAAAATTTGCTGAATAAAACAAATACGTTTTAAAATGAGTTTGGTAATTTATATACATAATAAAAACAATAAATACAGCAAATAACCAGTACAACGATATTTGATTGTGAGATTTAGAGCGCAGGTTATCTCGAGAGTGCAGCCTTGACTATTTACACTAAAAAATTACAGAATTTGGACCCACCTTAGTAAATTCCTCACCAGTCGTAAAGTGCCACCGCGCATATCTCAGCTGCTCAAAACAGAGTCCTCGACGAGAGGGACTTTGGCAACTTCAAAGAATATTGTGTGCGAGTACTTGTTCCTAACTGTGCTGATCGCGGATTTCGGCTTCTTGTGCAGAACCGCGTTTTGCGCCATCGCTATCGGCAGGATGTCTTTCAGGGAATATCCTGGAATCAGAGACATTTGTTATAGTGGGGCTTTTTTCGGCAATCGGTAGAAGACAGACTGCTCAGACTGCAGGCTTTTTAGGCAGCGTAGGATAAAGAAATATATTCACATCATATTGTAACCTTATATTATAGATAGATAGAAAACGGTAACCAGACGGCAATAACTAATTTTCACCAAACATAGTTATGAAAAACCTCGAAAAAGCTTTTAAGAAAACTATATTGATATTAGTCTATCTATATGTTACAGAGCTTCGATGATACAGGCAGACAAAGGCTTTAAACTTGAAGCATTTGCAAGTGATACATCGGTTTTTCTCTAATACTAGTCTTCTAGATCTTCGTGCTCCATTTTAGACACAATCGGTCAGGCGAGATAGTGGTCAAACTAAGCTCATTACAGGATTTAAAAAATTGCTAAGACTTTGCAGTTGTCAAGTCTTCATCATCCACAGCCTGACTTCACCCATTGTTAGGCCTCCCCAAGTTTGTGCCATCCGCCACGATCCTGAGCTAGTCTCAGCTACTGACGGCGCGCGACTTTTACGATGTCGTCCACCCATCTCGCTGCCGGACGTCCTACCCTTCTATACCCGCTCCTCGGCCACCATCAAATCGCTGCCCTGCTCCACCTGTCATCACCACGTCCAGCAAAGTGTAAGTCTTACCAGTATAATATTGCAGCGTCGGGGTCCAAGTGCCGAGAGACTTCATCCGGAGCGCGAGGTAGAGCGCGGCGGCCGCCATCTTGGTGTCAGAGTACTGCAGCAGCCCGTATTCCAGCAGACACTGCTCCAGCACGAACCGCGCCAGAGTCAGTGTCGGCATTGAAACGTGCGCGCACTGGGGAACATGTTCATACGTGGATCAAACTAGTGTTCAATATCTATGTGATATCTAATGGTGAATGGAAGAAATCTGCATATCTAAGAAACAGTTTCAACCCTTAACATTTGTGTCAATAATGTTTCTGATGTATGTACTACTACCAGATTAACTATTATAACAATGTATCTAACACGTCAGGGATCACCGCAATGCATTTTTGTTTGTTTGTGACCTGACCAAGCAAACGTGCTTGATACTTACAACTAAAAATTAAAAATGTGTGCTAGACATAGTGCACATAAAATTATGTTAACTAGGCTTAGTGAAATAGTTATAAATAACAATTTTGTACAAAGACTTTTACGGGTGCTTCAGTCTGTCGAGTCAGTGGATTATTAGTTGTTTAAAATACCTACTGTGTTTAGTGATATTTTGTTACTTATGTATTTCTGTTAATAAAGACCTTTGAAAACAACTTTCCAACCCGATCAAGTTTCTCCATTACCCTCCAGTTGTTGCAATCCAGCACTTGTTTTATATAACAAACCAGCAAGGTCACCAGCTCTAGATCTAGGCAAGCTTAAAAACACTACAAAATTTTAAGCTTACTTAGACAACTAACTTTGTTAGGCTAACACTAAACGACTTCCATAATGACACAACATCCATTTACATACCTACAATAATGATTCATCAGCAAAATCGATCAATTTTTATTGCACTAGATCTACCTATTATAATATTGCAGCTCCCTTACCTACAGGGTACGAAGTGGTATGGGTATGAAGTACTGGACTCTTACTAGTCAATAACTTCTGATATGTACAAGCTCTGCTTAGTTTGGGGCTAGTTAGCGCTGTGTGAAATGTCCAGCCATATTTATATAAGTAATTTCCCAATACATAGTTTTAACCTTCTTCGTAGTGATGTAATAAAAATGCTGAAATTTTACTGTCACTGAACCTTTCCAAATACCTCACTGGATTAACCTCCACTTGGATGGGGAAAATTGTGACTATGTGCAGGTTAGTGGGGTATCTGGGACCGCATGTTAGTAGATCACCAATGAAATGGACCGACCAAATCAAAGCAGCACTTGACAGTCCCCTACACGAGTGGCGATGGATTGTCAAGCGCGCCACTATCCCCGAAGTGACGAAACGACTGAGAAGAGTTGCTACTCATCAATTGGCGGCGTTATTCCTACAATGCGACTCACTGAAGTGTTCATCGCGAGCGCGAGTGTAAACGCGGTGTGGCAGTGAGCTCGCAGTAATACGTTTACAATTTGCCAGTAATAAAACTCTTAGCTTTAAATAATTAATTAGTTACGACTCACTCTCGCGTATCGCCTCAGGAAGCGGTAGGAGAGCGGCACTCCAAGGTCGAAGTCGACGACGCGCAGGATGTTCATCTCCATCTTGATGAGCTGGCTGAGCGAGTACGCGCCATCGCAGATGTACAGGAAGTCGTCCACGAGGGGCGGGATGCGCTCCTGGAAACAACAAACATTTACTTAACAAATATATTAACCAAGTGTTTCAAACTATGCTACTCATATAATTACTGAAATTCACGCAAAATAACCAATCATTAATAGAGCGAAACGGGGTCTCCAAATCAACTTGGGCGAATCGGCGTTGTATGTATGTTTGTTTGTCCGAGGATAACTTTCGAAACGTTAATCCGGACATCGTGAAATTTGGTACATAGGTAGGTAGGTAGTGATGGCACAATCCTGGTGTGACTAAAGGGGTTGTTGAGATATTGGGGTGCAAGAGGGGTAAAAAAACCAATTGGACAATCAGGTCAAGTGGGACATCCAATGAAAGGTCTTCACTAATACATTTCAACCACATTTTATTTTAATTTATCAGTTTGACCTGTCAGAAAACTACAAGACTATTACGTGCTATATTTCTGTGTTGATGAAATTGGAAACCATATATCGAATCAGTATCGCGAGCAATACACTACATACTTCTAAATTACAAGTTTTTTTAAATGTATAAAATGCAATAAAAGAATAAGGATATTGACGACCTCCGTGGCTCAGTGGGCGAATAGCCGGCTGAGAAGGTAGCGGGTTAGATTCTCACCGCAGAACAAATGTTTGCATATTCTACAGATAATTGTTCCGGGTCTGGATGTCCAAATATCTGACCCAGACCAAATATCTGAAGATCATGCAAACATTTGTAACGCGGCAATGACATAACTGTTATAAAATCTATGCTTGAATGTCATTTAGTTTTAAATTAAGTTCTGGAATACGAGCTTTAGATTAAACGAAAGTTTCTTAAATCTTCTAATATATAAGAATCGTTGTCCTGACTGACTGACATATTGCATCCCAAACCGCTGGTCCTAGAGACTTGAAATTTGGATGGTATGTTCTTTGTAGTGTGAAAGTGAACACTAAGAACAGATTTTTGGAAATTCATCCCCCAAGGGGGTCAAAAAAGGTTTTTATGGTTGTATGAAAAACCGTGGTTCTTGGGTATATAAACTTGAAACTTGGCGAACACATTCTTCAACACAAATAAGAGAAATGGTATTTTTTTAATTTTTAAAATTCATCCTCTGGTTGGGTGAAAAAGGGTGTTGAACTTTGTATAGCAAAACATTACTTCTAGGGATAATAGACTTAATACTTTACTTAAATACTAAGCAAGATGCATAATGAAACATGGGATAGTAATTCTATCTGAAAATCACCCCATAGGGTTGAAAAGGGATGTTGTAGTTTGTTCTAAAACAATGTCATTTGCATTTACGAACGTATAACTTTGCATAAATGCTTTCTAAAGATAAATAATGAAACATTTTATCATGGTAAGACCACCAGAGTCTGATGATGGAGCCAGGAGCGAATATACAGAACTCTTTGATCGATAACAGTAGATGTATCGTGATTTAGTTCTATAAAATTGTTTCTGCGAGACGTTTCACGATACAATTGATTACCAGCGTCTGAAGACGGGGAATAGACCGCTCTTAACCACCATTATCATCATCAGTATATTAAATAATCGTTACGAGACTGACAGACTGACTGAAAATCAACACACAGCCTAAATCGCTGATCCTAGAGACTTGAAATACAGAGGGTGTGTTCTTTTTAGAGTGCACGGGTGGACTAAGAAAGGATTTTTTTGACATTCGCACACCAAGGGGTCCAAAATAAGAGTATAAAATAAAACAAAAATAGTCTGTTTTTCAGGTATCCTTAGTAGTAGACCGATCAAATTTTAAATGTTGATTCCCCTAATAAAATAAACTAATAGATATTTCAGCGCTTTCAGATTTTTTTCTAAAAAAAGGCACAGGACCACTTTCTTTGACAACCTAATCTCATTTTTCGTTCTAACCAGATTTAAGAGTATTTTGAAATAGTTAAAATTAGTTTTAAATTTGAATATTTTCAGGTACCCCTAAGTCAAAATAAGACCTCTTATATGAAAAATTTGAGAGTGGTGTCGTTTTAAATGTCGTCAAAAATAAAATGGAGCCAACAGGTGATCAACAGAATTCCTTAATGGATAATAGTAGAACGGTGATGTTTTGGTTCTTATAAATTATTTGTGTGAGATGTAAGTATGATGGTAAATGTGTGATGATGGAGCCAGGGGGAATCAACAGAAGTCTTTAATGGATAACAGTACAACGGTCGTGTTTGGTTCCTTTTAAGTTGTTTGTGTGAGATTTATAACGTTATTACATTAATGTCTGCCGGAGCTGATGATGGAGCCAAGAGGAAATCAACAGAACTCCTTAATGGATACTAGAACGGTCATGTGTGTGTTCTTTTAAATTGTTTTTGTGAGATGTTTGACGATATCGTCTACCAGGGTCTGATGATGGAGCCAGCAGAGATTCAACATAACTCTTTAATGTATAACAGTAGATTTATCGTGTTTGGGTTCTATTTAATTGTTTTTGCGAGACTATAATGACTACCAGGGTTTGACCATGAAGCCAGGAGTGAATCACACTAATAGTATAAATTTGAAAGTTTGTATATTCGTTTATTTGTCTGAATGAATGAAAGAATAAAATAAACACTTTAGTGTACACCATATAAACAAAAAAAAAAATACAAACAACATAGAAAATACATAGACAAATAATTACTATTTGGCTGTGTGCTTTCTATGGGCGGTGATAATTGTGCCTAAGGTTCAGTTTAGCTTGCAGGACTTTATTTAAGAACACCACTCATAAACGTGTGCGCTCGATGATGTTTAAAAACTACATTTAACCGGCGGTCTTATCGCTTATCGTTTGTTGTAACAGCTAAGATTTTTTTATGAATCATCATTGCGCCTATATCTAACATGCAGAGAGTTGGCTGAGGTCACTACGGCTAGCGTTTTGTATGGCTCACCATTGCGACAATATTAAACTTAAAGGGAGTGGATTGCAAGACGCTTATGTAGTTGCAATTTTTTTAGCTGATTTATAGAATAAAAAGTAGCCTGTGTTAATGCATATTAAATTCCACATATATACGAAATTGGTTTAGGTGACGTGTTGAGTAACAAATAAATAAACACACATCCTCAATGACCATCACATAAATTAATGTGATATGTTGTGATGAATTAGTACACATTTATTAGTGTAACGCGTACGAAGTCGTGGGCAACAGCTAGTACCTAATATAAAGTAGGTAACTCACGTCAAACTTAGAAGCGATGAACAGCGCAGAGGCTCCCAGCAACTGCAGTTCTTCCTTCGTCAGATGCTGCTCCATCGGCTGCTTCCTGCTAGACCGCGTCAGAAACAGGTCTACCAGCTTCACGGCCAGGTACAGCGTCTCGTGGTTCAACTCGAAGCTCTCCTGCACTTCAACCATCCAGTCCACGAGGAGAGAACGCATCCATTGTGTGATTCCCTTCATGCGGGATAGGTAGTCGTCGATGGGGAACAGGCGCTAGAATAAGGGTTTTGTTGTTTTAACATAATTGTTCGCGTGTTGTATCTAGGTCGTATCTTGTAGGTGCATCAAGGCCCTCCGCCAGCGTAGTTGCCGCAACTAGTTGCTGTGCTTGCGCAGCGCCTTAATGCGTCGTCGAATCCATTGCTTATTCCCACATTCGAAATCCATTGTTCTCTGAATTTAAAACTTCTTACATTGATTACCAAGCAATGCGACAACATTTTAAATCTACTAATTTAATGTTATTTCTTTCTCAATGAACGTTACGAGTTTTAGGCAGCCTTTAGACTAACCCGATGTTTATCAAATAAAATTGATTGCGTAGGTAGACTGTTGTATCTAAACGTGGGTACTTGTCAAACCGTCTTGTTAAATAATAAAGTTGACTAAGTAAAGGGTAGTTATATATAATTCAGTCTGATTTTTACGTGTTTTGCTACCAAGCTCAATAAACCTATTTACATAAATATGGTGTATTACTGGACATAATAGTGGCGACTTGGATTAAAACGTGAACCATGGAGCGTAAATTAGTGCGATTTCACGAATTTAACGTGAAAACAGACAATTGGGACAACTACATAGATCGACTCAAGTATTGTTTCGAAGCGAGTGGAATCAACGATGATTCAGTGAGGAGGGCGAACTTCTATGCGATTTGTGGTGCTCAAGCATTCGAAACCCTTCTGGCAGTCATTACTCCAAAGAAATCCAGTGATGTAACGTTCGACCAAATCATTAAAATTCTAACCAAAGACTACAGTCCAAAGCCGAACGAAATATCAGTGTCGTACAAATTTTACAAACGAGACCAATCAAAAAATGAAACGGCATCCGAGTATATCGCTCAACTAAGAAAAATCAGCACCGAGTGCAATTTTCCGAATTTGGAACGCATGCTGCGGGACAGATTAAGTGTGCGGCATGAGCGATCGCAAGCTTCAGTACGATTTGCTAAAGAGGGACAGCCTTCGATACGAGGACGTGGTGGACGCCATGCTTTCGGCCGAGAGCGCGGGGAGAGACGCGCACCTCATACACGGCGACACCGCGCTGTCGGACTATACGCCCGAAGTTGCGCTGACCACGCCGATCGCACCGGCCGCGCCGGAACCGATGGACGTGAATGCTGTGAAAGCGAAATCGAACGTTCGTCTCTGCTATCGATGCGGAGACCGTCACGGTGGCGAATGCCGCTTTGTAAACGCGGTGTGCCACTACTGCAAGAAGAGGGGACACATCGAGAAGATCTGCACCGCTAAGAAGAAAAATAATACCCTGGAAAAAGTAAACTATGCCGACGACGAGTCTGAAACACCACTGAACGGGATCTACAACGTGGACGGTGTGTTTCGGCGTGTGCCCGCCTACTCGTTGCGCGTGTCGTTGGACGGCGGGCCTATCTGCATGGAGGTGGATTTGGGCGCCGCTTTCTCACTCATCAACGAGCGCACGTGGGATCGCTTGCCGCCGCGCCCGCTGCGCAGCCGACTGCGTACGTGGAACGACTCGCCGGTATCAGTCATCGGACTAACGACAGTGTCGGTGCAATATAAGGACATTAAGCGTGAACTAAACGTAGTGGTAGCTAGAGGCTCAGGGCGACTGGTTTGAAGCTCTCGAGATTTCGGTGAATATAAAAAAAATACACGATGTTGACCGCGACTAACACGTTGTTGGCTAAGTATGGAGAGGTTTTTAGGGACGAACTCGGTACCTACCGGGGAGATCCCGTCGCGATCCAATTGAAACCGAATGCTGTGCCTAAATTTTTGAAAGCGCGACCGGTCCCGTACGCCATTAAAGATAGGGTGGAAAAAGAGATCGTTTGGTAGAGGAGAAAGTTCTTAGACCCGTTGCTTTTTCAGAATGGGCAACTCCGGTAGTTCCGATCGTTAAAAAGAACGGGGCGATCCGTATCTGCGGGGATTATCGTAGTACGGTGAATCAAGCTACTGAATCTGACACGTACCCTATGCCTACTGCTAGTGAAGTATTCGCAACAATTTCTGGGGGGAAATTTTACACGACACTCGATCTCGATAGGGCGTACACTCAGGTTGTAGTCACACACGCGACGGCGCGCCTGTTAACATTAAACGCATGCAAAGGCCTTTACACTGTACACAGGTTAGCTTACGGCGTGCCCGGGGATTTTTCAGCGACTGATGACGGCGTTGCTGGCGGGTGTGCCAGGCGTCGCCGTGCTGATCGATGACGTCATCATCAGCGGCCGCACCATGCCAGAGATGACGCAGCGCTTTGACACAGTGTTGGAGCGGATTGAGAGGGCAGGTTTGCGTCTCAACGGACAAAAGTGTAAGTTCGCTAAGGAGCGTGTAGAATTTTTGGGTTTTGTTATCGACGCCGGAGGTATCCACCCGGCACCGAGTAAAATTGAGTCGATTCTGAATACATCGGAATCTAAAAATGTCCAACAGCTACAAGCGTTTCTAGGGTTATATAACTTTTACGAGGTTCGCACCTCATAAAGCCACCGTGCTAGAGCCTTTACATAGATTGCTTGACAAATCTAAAGAGTGGCTGTGGACTGACAGGGAACAATGCAGTTTCGACACAGCCAAGCGTCTAATGTCTTCTGACCTGACACTCGTACACTATGATGTGAACAAGCCGCTGGTACTCACCTGCGATAGTTCAGAGTATAGAGCAAGAGCTGTCTTGGCTCACGTCATGGATGACGGACAAGAGCGCCCTATTGCTATGGGTTCTAGGACGCTGCACACGCACGAGCGACGCTACTCTCAGCTAGACAAAGAAGCGACTGCTATAATGTTTAGAGTAAGTAAATTTCACAATTACTTAATGGGCAGGTCTTTTATGATTGTCACGGATCATAAACCTTTATTAGGAATCTTCAATCCGAAAAGGCCTATACCTAATTTGTTTTCACCTCGTCTAATGAGGATGGCCTTGCTACTTACTTCTTACAGCTATGACATTTCATATAAGCCAGGACCACAGATAGGCCATGCTGATGGGCTTAGTCACTGGCCGCAACCCGTTCCAGAACAATCAGAACCACAGTTGTCCGACATACTTCTCATGGCCGAGACCCCAGAAGACTTTCCGATTGATGTGGACCAAATAGCATCAGCTACAAAGCGTGATAAGGTTCTCAATCGGGTAAGTCATTACATTTTATGCGGTTGGCCAGCTAAGGAATCAGATGATCAGCTACGTCCATACTGGCTGCATCGCGCTGAACCGTCGTTGCATGAAGAGTGCATCTTGTTGGGATGTCGCGTGGTGGTGCCTCCATCGCTGCGCGATGCTGTTTTGCGCGCTTTACACAAAGCTCACAGCGGCATTGTACAAACAAAAGCATTGGAAAGGAGCTACGTCTGGTGGCCACGGTTAAATGATGACATTGAGACTTTAGTGCAAAGCTGCAACAAATATTTGGAAAACAGACATATGCCACCTAGGACCAGTTACGAGTGGGTCATGCCAGCGAAACCTTGGTCAAGACTCAATATTGATTTCGCGGGGCCGTATCAAAACAAAACTTTTTTGATTATGGTCGATGCCTTTTCTAAGTGGCCCGAAGTATTCGTCGTCAATAACATGACTTCAGCCACAGTGATACGACAACTGAGAATGGTTTTCACCATTCATGGATTGTGTGAGACGCCGGTTTCCGATAACGGCACAGCATTCGTATCTTAAGAAAACAATTCTTAAGACGCGAATAAAATCAAACACATTAAGTCCGCACCGTTCCATCCATTCACCAATGGATTGGCAGAACGTATGGTACAGACTGTAAAAGACAAGCTTCGTAAAATGGACGGTATGTCTTGGGACATCAAAATTCCTAACATGCTTTTAGGCTTATGCGCGACACCATGTACAGCGACTAACAAGAGTCCAGCAGAGTTTTTGTTTAATAGGCGCGTACGTACGTTACTCGATACGATTAACCCACATGACCAACAACGTAAACATAGGGAAGACCAAGTATTAAGAAATAGCCAAAAGAAGAACATACAGACGAGTGTAGGACAAAACTTTATGTACAGAAATTTTAGCAGCGGTCCACGATGGCTACCTGGAACAGTTGTACACAAGGCAGGTCCATCTAGCTATCAGGTTGAAACAGGAGATGGAACGGTAATCAGTAGACACATAAATCAGTTATATAAGAAACAGACAATGGATGCTACAGTAATAGAGCAGGCAAATGATGAATCAGATAGGAATGAGGAAATGTAAAGTATAGTGGAAGGGACTGAGCAAACACAGGAGCAGGAAATGCAAGACATTTCCAGTAGTCAGAATAGCAAACAAATCGTTGAGATACCCAGTTCAGACAACTGGGCCGAGATGCTTGGCATCCCAGTCGAGGAGACATCTGGTTTTACAGGTGGAAAAGTTAGGAATAAATTATATATCCATAGCCGTTCTCCTTATACCTGCTCCTGACTGTAACTTTTTTATGTAAAATTATATCAATTTACAATTGTGATTTCTTTACCTTTGGTTAATTAATAAGTTTAGAATTTTATATTAATTAATAGTTAAGAAATTGTGTATTTTAAGTTTGTATTTTGTTTAAGGCACATACTTGGGGGAAAGGTATGTTGTATCTAAACGTGGGTACTTGTCAAACCGTCTTGTTAAAAATTAAGATGACTAAGTAGAGGGTAGTTATATATAATTCAGTCTGATTTTACGTGTTTTGCTACCAAGCTCAATAAACCTTTTTTAAAGTTTCCTGATCAATGTGTCATGGTCTATATTATGTCCAGTAAGGACATAATATAGACAATGACACATTGATCAGGAAACTACACCCATTATGGCCTAATGCCATAATGGGTGTTGCCTCTAGACTTTCTCACTTCTTATTTAAGTGGCAGAGTGCAAAGAGTTGACGTGAATGGAAAGAGACCCCGGGGAACTGGGGTCTCTGGTTAAAATGGATGTACCACAGGAATCAACTCTGGGAACATTTTTATTTTTAGTATATATTAATGATCTTGTAAGGGACGATCATGAGGTTGTATGGTTCGCAGATGACAACACGTCACTTTTATTTAAATTAAAGCGACGACCAACAGATTTTGACGATTTATAGCTGGTTCCTATATCCGTCGGTAACCAGCACACTTTTTCAAAGAGATACGAGTCGTAGTCGGTCACCGACCGATATAGGAACCCGCTAATAAACTATCTCTGTGAGCAATTTCTAAGGACGTAAAATGGTTCATTGTAAACAATCTTCTTCTAAACGAATGCAGTCAATAAAATCCGTCTTTTTACAGACACAGACACAGCTAGGCTAGTTTACTTCAGCAACTTCCACAGCATATGCCATACGGTATACTGCTGTGGGGGAGTGCTGCAGATATAAACACCTTTTTTGTGCTGCAGAAGAGGGCTGTTCGTGTAATTTATAATATGGGCCCCAGAGAATCTTTACGCCATAAGTTTAAAGAAATAAATATTATGACATTCCCTTGTCATAATATTTATTTCGCAATTCGTAATATCTTTTTTTTTACATGAAATATACCAATTACGATTTACCATTGACATTGATTGACCTATTTGTCATTGATTTGTTGTATATTTTATTGATTTTTGTTTTATTTTTATTATTTTAAGTTGACATTATTTGTTAAAATAACTTATTTAGTCCCGATATCTGTCTGTTTGAGCTACTGTAATGTTAATTTTATTGATATATTCTAAATATGACGTAACTTAGTGTTCTTTAATGTACCTACAGTGGAAAATAAATAAAATAAAACAAAATCTTTACCTATATAAAAAAAGCCTACTATAAAATATCAGATTTTTTAGATGATAGAGAAGCTTGGGATTGAAATTACTCCATGTTACAATTTAGATGTAATTTATTTTCTGTATGTTATGTATTCTAAAAGGATTATTAAAAAGAACAACCAGCCTTGTTTCTTGCCTTTCTTTCCTGGCTTGGTCGCGAAGGAACAGGCAGTAAAATTGACGTTTCAATGTGATTTTAATGAATATAGTTTTTTTTACATATGTGTTAAAGTAATAAAACATTGTAGTATCACAGCATCAAGTACGATGTTGTAGACTGTACTTGCTTGTTATCGCATAGGTTGGTACTAACTTAGGTATTGCCTGGGTATAAGAGCCCCTAAACCATACAATGTACAATTGAGTAATACAGATACCTACCTCCCTTCCCTTCAGATAGTTGAATATATCCATAGCATAGTGTGACACTTGGAACGGATCATTCCAGTTCTCAAGATCAAAGTCGATAATTCCGGGGGGCACCTTGTGAGGCGTCTCCGTCTCCTCGTCTAGGGAGCGATTGGCGGTGTCATCTAGATTCACTTTATCAAGCTTCTCGCTGATTGTCTTGTATTCTTCTTTGGTGGTCTCAGCCGGACTGCTGTAATGTGTAGAAGGTATTTATTTATGGGGAAAACTTCTTATTACTCTGACTGGCGTTCACCATGCCCAAGAGCCCATGCATTGCATGCCTGGTTGTTCCTAACAGTTTAACAATGCTGTGTGATAATTACTTTTAGAAGTAATCAGTTGTATAATTTACGCCTTGTACATAAGATTGTTTATTTGTAAAATAAATGGTTATTTTTATACCATCAAGGTATAAAAATTTGTGTAATCTGGGCAAAAGTAACAGCTTCTTAGTGCTGCTAATTTATTGTAATTCGAGGGTGAAGGTGAATCACATTAGGGGTGTATTGTACCTTCAGGCCAAAATGAAATAAATGGCTGCATCAGCTCCTCTTGCAACAATCAGTTGAGAGATGTGTAACCATTTTTAACTAGCCCACGACATAAAAATATCACTTTGTGATTTGTGGCATCGTTCCCAAACAGATGGACTAATTCGGACACAGTTTTTTTTAAATAATGTAACTGGGGTAATAGTTTTATAAATTTTAATTTTTACTTTTGTAAAAACATGGTCTAATTGACTGCACCTTTAACTACCACTCAAAATGCAAGAAGAAAATATGGATCATATTGTGATAATGTAACTCTGTTAGAATTGTGTAGTGCAGCTAAACCTAGGCATGATTTCAAGTTTGATCAATACAATTTATAAAATAGAGAAATATACTCTTATCAGATTGTATTGTAAGTTCATGTCTGGAAGCTGCAAAAATTATCAGCAGAGTTATACTTACATTGTCTCCAAAGCAGTCATGTACAGCGATGGTTCACCAGAAGTATCACTTCTCGCCGATTTAGCAGAGTTATGACTCTGGTTCTGATCTTTAATTTTCTTCTCGATATTTTTGAGGATACCATTCTGGGCCCTGGTAGCCACCGGCTTCGGAGGATCTTTGGCAAAATGCTTTTGGACAGACTCAAGGGCATTTGTGGCCACTCTCTGCAGGGTTTTGTTCTTTGAGGTTTTGCCATTGACAATGGTAGGTTTGATGCTCTAAAACAGAAATGTTGGATAAAGCTTGGAAGGCCACATTAATGAAGAATTTGTTTTATTTTAGTTATAAGAAAATCAACATCAGTTACAAATCAAGTAGTGTATCTAATTATTCTAAATACATGGCAATAAATATCTTTCTAGATTAGGAATAAATTGTATTTCTTCCAGTAGTACATTATTTGTGATTGCCTAATAACTTTGTGATTTTTTACGATGTAGTCAGTTTAATGTTAGTTTCAATTCAGTTCATTTATTTTATTTTTATTGCAATATCAAAATTATTATATTAATATAAAATATTGATTTTTCCAAGTGTACAGTGGCATCTGTGCGGAATACCTAAATAAAATCTGATACTAAAAATTTGAAATCTTTAAGATCTATCTTTGGGGCTAGAATATATATATGTATAAAATAGTAAAATATTTAATATGTTGTAGGTTTATTAGTATTATGAGGTTACTAATCCTTAAATGTAACCCTACAGGGATTTTATTTTTCACTACAGTCACTAACTGTAGAAGATATAAAATGCAGTAAAATTATTTTATGATTTCTGTGTAGGTACCAAAGATATGCAATGAATTTCTAATCAAATTTAGTTGGTGTCAGTATCTTACTATTTAGCAAATAGTGCAGAATTGACAAGTGAACTTAATAATAAATAAACCACAAATGTAGGAAGGTCAATGACAACTAATAAGATAACACATTTAGGTCAGTTACTTCCAAAATAAAATAAATAATGCTGGACATTTCACACAGTGCTATCTAGCCTCAAACAAAAAGCTTGTACAATGAGTGCCAGATAACAGATAAAATACTTGTAAACGTTTTTATAAAAGTTGGCACACTTTATTCATAAGTTTATTTGATAGGCAGATTGTTGCTCTAGTAACAATCAACAAAACTTTTGAACTATTTCTTAGCAAGGGTTGATTAAATGTAATCGACATAAGAACTGGTTTTGTAGGATTTATTATATAAGATTTAGTCATGTATTTAGTTATGTCATGTATGTAAAACTAGAAGTTTAAACCAGTTTTTTCAAAGCATGTGATTTTTACAACAAAAATTGGAGGGAAAGTTCAGTGACCTCTTACAAAATAGTAAATACATCTTCAGTACATTACCTGAATTGCAATTACGTAAAACACATGGTTTCCTCTTGCTTTAAAATGTTTAAATTGTGATTAATAACCAAGAGTAAGGTACCCTCAACTTAGAGATAGAAAATAAGAAATTAACCTTGACTGTGGGGAGCATTTTGGTCTCTACAGTGACCTTCTTTAGCACCATGACTTTGTCTTGAGGAGCACAGGATTTGTTGAAGGCGTTGGTGATGTCCCCAAACGCCGCCCGTTTTGCCGTCACATCTTTCAGAGGGCTGTCTGCCTTTCTTTTGTTAGGGATTTTGAGATTGTCTTTGTGACTCTTCAGAGAAGCCAGTTGCTTACTCCTCGTCGTTATTCCATGACCCATGAAACCGTTCAGGTTCTCATTGACGCCGATTGGCTTGGATGCCAACCTTGTTGGCGCCATTGCTGCTCTACTGAAACAATTCGTGGACGTCACGTGCGCTGCTTCACCGTGCTAAATAACACCACTTCTTACAATTTCTAACTTTACAGGATCACACACAACGTCAGAGATTTAATTGAATGTAAACAACAGTTTGAATAAGTCATTTTCTAACGATCAAAAATGGAGGCAAACAAGCGAACATCACGGCGGACAGATTCCAACGATATTTTTGTACTCACGTTTAGTAAACGGCGGTAGCCGCTTTAGGTCAAATTTTATCCACTGTAAATCATACACCAATGTCAACAGTTCTAAAACACAAATATTTTCTAAAATTTCATAAATTCGCAAGACAACCGGACAGCAAACGTCTTCAAAAACCGTTGCGATGAGCTGCTTTGATTTTTTATTGGCAAATGGACGGACCAATGACGACGAAGAATATGAATTTCAGATTTACGTTCCAATATTCAGAAATTATGAAATATATACCTATCTAATTTTAATTTCTTCAGAGCTTCTTCGCTTCCTAATAAATAAAAAAAAACACTAATTTAATTGTTTAAAATCATCGACAAGCCTAATCAAGGTAGAAATACCTACTTTCAAAACATAGATAGACATGTACTTTCGTTTTATACGGATGTGACTATGTTTATAATGACTAATTTATATTTATTGATCTTGTGAAATGTAAAATGTTATTAAGTTACAAACCCCATAACTCTTTTCCTTTTCAAAATGAGAAAACTATAAAAGCCACATCCTTTCCTTTGTAATTGTTTATAAAGCGTAGATTGGAATAGAACAGTGTTCCAGAGAAATACAATTGATTTCTTGTATTTGGAACACAAAAATCGATGACAGTAAACTACACTGACATTATAAAAAAAATCGGCTAAGCTCGTGTCAGTCAACTCGTACTACAGGGTTCTTTAGACAAATGGAAAATTTCATTTTACTTGTTAGCTTTAACTGTGTATAGATAGGTAGGTTTAATTTACATTTACTTTACGTAGCATTATCACAATGTAACTCATAAATGATTCATACTATAACTGTTAGCTTGCGGGTGTCTTACTTGACTATACAGTACGAGTCTTTATAGTATGCACAAATTAAAATGAGGGTATACATAATTATATCTACAGAAAAATGTTAAAAAAAAATATTTTTTATGAACTTTTTAAAATAATTGTTCGCTACAACGATCCCCGCCATTTTTCAACAGATGATAACAAATGCTGTGATTGAGTGATATGAACATGCAATTTTTACCATCACATAGATAATATACAATGTAGATTATTGTCAAGTAATAAAAATGTAGCTAAAATTGGCTAAAATCGTTTTTTTTTTGCGAAATTTTACAATTACTATAACTGCGTTTATTTTATGGTAATCGATTGTTGAGATCAAAAGTTACACCGTTTTGTTTAGGCGGGGTCGTCGTAGCGAACATTATAAAAGTCCATAGGTAGGTGATTAAGAATAAAAAAACACGACATGTTTTTTTACATATTTTCCGTTGATAAAATTAGACATAGTTTTCTTCATTTTACTTTGTGTACAAAAAAAACTCAGACTGTATAATCACGGAACTATATAGACCATGGCATTTCCTAGTCCTATGGATAAAAATATGTGTGATCATTTCTGAATTTTATCAATAACTGTTCAGTGTTTTGAACTATTTACCAAAGCATGGTATCACTATGTTATAATATACTCGTAAATACGGAAGTTTGGATGTTTGTTTGTTACCCACTCAAGTCGTAACGGCTGAACCGATTTTGACTTATTTGGTGTGTTAGGTAATTTAAGATATTTATAATCGAAAATGTGTAAGTAATGAAATAATTATGTTTGCATTTATATCTAAAAAGTATTTTATACGAAATTTGCAATGAAATAGTTATGTTCAAGGAGTTCAGTCATGGACTTGAGGCCATTCGGTTTTTTGGAAGCGTGGGTAGATAGAGCGCTCAGACGGGAAAAAACGGATAGATATTTAGTTCGGGGTTATAATTGGATTATTTATATTATTAGAATAGAATAGAATAGAATACTCTTTATTGCACACCAACAAAATTAAAAATACAAAGAAATACACAAAAATGAAGATATGTATTATAGGCTTGTCCGTTTCGTTGTCAGACGTCGGAACTCTAAGTAATGAAAACAAAACTAAGTGATTTTTGGACTTTCGAGCGTAATCAAAGTCAAAAACAAGAATTTGGGGAGGGTTTATCGTATAATTAATTCCAATGCATAATAATGTAAATATATTGGTATTTAAGTAGCCGATCGTTTTTTACAGTGTAAAATGTTGGGTGGAGTGAAACTTACCGTAAATTTAAGTCGCGAGCAAACTTGCTTTGCTTACATCAATTCAAAATATAGCACGAATGCACAAGAGGTAATTATTGCATAAATAAAATAACGTATTAGTTCTATAATCTCTCCAAGATCTCTCCATACTAGAACTAGCTGATTATAATACTTATCATAAAATTACACATATAATAAAAATTAAGTTTAAAGTAGGTAATTTATTTTTATAAATTATTTATGTACATGATTGTATGTGGTTTGTCTAATTCTCATAAAAGTGCACAGGAATTATTGTGTACAGTCCAGTCATACAACTGCACTCACTTATTTAGTTGAGTGCTTGAGGTAAACAACTGATTGATTGATCACATAATAAAGATTAAGTGAAGTAAAGTTGTAAGTATATTTGATGATGTTTTTCAAATGATAATTCATAAGTATTTTAGCCAAAGAGTGTTCTATGTATTTCGTCGTTTCCGAGGACGGATACCGAACACCGAGAACTCGAAAGTGTTTATGTAGTAAATAAATATGTTTTTATTATAATATGTATTTTAGGCTAAGGTATATTTATGGGCTGTAGAATAAGTTAATAAATATCCTGTAACTCTTTTATTGTTGCCTGAATTAAATGATTTATTATTATAATAATTTTCAGTCCACATGCATCCAAGTCCTAGTAGGAGAAAAGCATGTCTTCCTCTGGGCTGTGTTCATGAGCAGTGTCCCTGAGGGTTCAATACTGGTCCATCCATTGCACTCTAGACTGCTGGGCTTGACAGTAGGGATAGATGTGTTTGTCTCAACATCCAGCAATATCAGGACTATCAAGTCTCTTTTTATTGAAGCTGATGGGAATGAGGATCAGGTGATATTGGTATGAAACTTTTTTTTAATTAAAAATAAAACATATCTTGCTCTTGCTATCTATAGACCTTGGAACAGTTTTTAGATAGCATAACTGTATCTGTATACACATATACTGTATAGTTTAAATATGTAATTTACTCATGTTGACTCACTGCTGGGCATAGGCTAGGCATTTGTTTCTGCCATTCTTCCTGATCCTGTGCTAGTCTGAACAAAGTATGACCCAAGGACTTATTGATGTTGTCGACCCATCTCACTGGTGGATATCCCCTATTTCGATGCCCAGTTCTCGGCCTCCACTCTGTCAGTGCCTTAGTTCACCTGTCGTCACTACGTCTGGCCAAGTAGTATGTTTTTCCAAACCAGTATCTTGGAGTATCTTGGAGTCTCCAAGTCCAGAGTGAATAGGTTCTTTTTAGGAAATCATGCTCCATCTTCGATCACACCTTCACTTACCACCAGGTGAGGTAGTGGTCAAGCGCTTGGCTATCATCAATAAAAAAAAAGAAGTATAACTATACTATACTTATATACAATAAATAATTTTCATTAATTCATATTGATTAAAAATATAATTTAGCTTAGAATTTTGTCATTTAGCAAAGAATATTGTAAGTAATTACTCTGGTTTTTATTGGTATTTACAGGAACACAACCAGATACAACTGCAGAGCGTTTTCCTAAACCAAGTGAAGTTAGTAGTAGCCAATCAGAAGGCTGTAGTGTGGCTATCACCATCCCTACCCATAGTCTTCACACCTCACCACACAGGAATACTTGTCAACCACACTACTGTCATGGTCAAGTTAAACATAGACCCTCTAGCAATCAACCCACATCAAAAACAAGAAGAAAAATTAACAAGCGTAACAAAAGGACTGCTACGTCCATTTTTGAGCTCGCAAAAGAAATTAGCACTTAGAGCTCTACCTATAGAAGGGGATGGAAAAAAAGACTTGATTCATCCCTACACAGTATTCATCCATGAAGATTTAGTTGAGGAACAATTTAAGAGTTCTACTCTTATTGCAGCTTTGATGAAGAGCTTGCCATCCTCAATTCCTAACACAAATGATGAGGAACAAGAGATGTGGCGTAATGAGTTATGCGTTGAAGTAATACCAGTAGACAGTGTTATATTCAGAAGCTTATGCCGAGAAGTCTACAGTGAATTCATACCAACTATACTAATACCAAAATCATTGAATAAAATTATAAATGTCGATAATGGAACAATGATCATGCTAACATTCATAGACGGCAAAACTCTAAGACAGCCAAATCACATTGAAATTACAACATACACTAGCCAAAATAATCATGAATCCGAGTTGACTTTAATAGATAAATTCAAGACAGTCGTAGTTGAAAATACCTATTCCGGAAAAGTGTTTTTAATCAACCATGATATGGTAAAACTGAATACGAAGTTGAGCGGCGGTTATATCAAATTCAGGCTGTCTCCTGAAGGTCTGGCGTACACAACTCTGTCTCAAGAAACATTCAGAAACTGTACCATATCAGCGAAAAATCTTGACCTATCAGATTTGAGAATCCAGAACTCAAGTCTCTCAATGGATTATGATTACAAAAGCTACTGCAGGACTATAAAACCTCTGGAGCTGTTATTAGAAAGAATTATCTCGCATGTATATTTTGATATACATAGGGAGGCGCGATTCAACAAGTGTTCTGATTTGAAAAGCAGTGTTTTGGTTACTGGTGAGATCATTATTTTGCGTTCAGTTTAGTTTAAGATACAGGATAGGAAAAAATAGCTTTTGGAACTATTACCACTGCTAATTGGATATTCATTTAGCTGGTCATGACAATTCTTGTCAGTTGTATTTTTTTTTAATTTTACTTGTCTGTTTTATAATATCCTGATTGGGTTAAATTTTAAAGGTTACAAAAATTCTTGTAGCTATTAAATTACTTAGTGTCAGGAAAAACTAATGAGAACACATTTGTGTTGATTTTGTAGCGTGTAAAAGGGTTGTTGGGATATTGGGGTTTAAAAGGGATAAATAAACAAAACAAGACAACCAGCTCAAATGGGACGTTTAATGAAAGGTCTTTGTCAGTACATTTCAACCCCGTTTTTTAAGCTATGTAGTTTTAAAAGTTATTAGCCATATAAAAACTGAATTTTGACGAAATTTACTGTACCAAGTTACCAAGTAATATGAACTTCCACAAACAATTAAACTTATGGTTTATGCTCAAAGCTACCATAGATAAATAATAAATAAATAATGCTGGACATTTCACACAGCGCCATCTATCCCCAAACTAAGCAAAGCTTGTACTATGGGAACCAGATAACTGATAGAATACCTACTTAAATACTTTTTTTTTTTTGTAAATACATACTTATAATATATACCTAGTCAGGTCATAAATTCTGTCACATGTTTAATATAAAATAATTGAAACAAGTTTATTCATTATGTAACCATTTATATACCAAAATAAACTTAACAAAACATAGATTCTTATGACACTAAAGTTTATTCAAAATGACCTCCGTGATTTTGAATACAGGCCTTCAATTTGCGCGGCCAGTCGTCTATCGCAGCACGAACGAGGTCCATGTCAATATCGGCGGCTGCCTTAATCAAGGATGTCTTGAGTGACTCCAAATTGGGATGAGGCTTTGAGCACGCCTTTTCCTCCAAGTGTTGCCATATCTTGTAATCTAACGGATTCAAATCTGGACTGGAGGAGGGCCAGTCTTCGTGCCGGATGAAGTCGATTTCACGCGCCGCCAGCCAGTCTTGTGTGCTCTTCGCTCTATGAGCTGGCGCCGAATCTTGTTGGAATACCCAGTGCCTGTTATTGAACATGGTATGAGAAACAGGTTCCACAAGGTTCGTCAGGACTGTATTTTGATACACAACTGCATTCGTTTTTACATCTTTCTCACAAAAATGTACCTCTGTTAAGCCCCAATAAGAAACTCCCAACCATACCATGAGCGAGGATGGAAAATGACCTCGTTGGACACGCGGAATACGGTTGCTCGCTTCTTCACTACTGTGTGCGTACACCTTATCATTTTGTTTGTTGTAGCTCTCTTCTACGGTAAAAATTTTTTCATCCGAAAAAAGAATTTCCCGATATTTTTTTTCCCGCGTACCGCTTCAACAAAGCGCGGCATCTCTTCAGTCTCAGGTCCATTAGACGAGCATTCAAACGATGTCCTGTTTTTCTTCGATATGCCCGAAGCCCTAAGTCTTCATTTAACACCCTTTTCACCGTGGTTCTGCTTAACCCCATCTGAAGGGCCAACAGTTTCTGCTTACGTTTGGGATTTCTTTGAATTCGCGCCTTCACAGCTTTTATCACTGCTGGAGTCCTAACAGACCGAGGGCGACCACTTCTTGACCTGTCATCTACACTAGAGTCTTCATTGTATCGTTTGATGGTGCGATAAACGAATCTTTTGGTTATATTAACATTTTTCAGTATGTCAAAAATTTGAATTGGCGCGTAACCGCAACGATGCAACGCAATAACTGCAACACGGTCTTCTTTAAGCGTCCACTCCATATTTAAAAATGAGTAAAATTCTAAAAAGTATACATTTTTATTTTAATGAACAATTCGAAATTCGAATTCTATAAACTTTTTTGTGGTCAGCATTTTAAAAGAAAAGTTTTTACTGTGTGACAATACTTATGACCTGACTAGGTAGAGAAACAGCCAGACTCGGAACAAATATCTGTAGATCATGCAAACATTCCCGGTCTGGAAGTCTATTAATCGACTCCGGACTAGTCTGGACTCAGGTGGGGCGGTGTAGGACAAACCTCTGTAGATGGGGTATGCGAGAGCCTTCGCTAACGAGCTGTGATTGTGGGCACCCCATCCAGACTGCTCCTCCTGCTTAACTGTACTTTGTGCCCTACGACCTGCACAGGGGCGATCTTAATAAGGCATAAATGCATTAGACGTGGCCAGGTTCTACTCGGCCCTAATATAAGGAATTGTGAATTAAAACACGTGGTAAGCTATTGATACGAAAGAAGAAGATGCAAACATTGGTTCCGCGGCAGGAATCGAACCCGCAACCTCCTGCGTCTCAGCCGGCTATTCACCCACTGCGCGGAGGTTGTACAACAATTTCTTAGACAGTGTAATTCCTCCAGGTCTAAGCGGTACAGGCAAGTCCACAATGTGCAATCTACTGGAGAAGGAGATCTCCGTGTACTCGCGTACCCTGCAGTGCCGGCCGCTAAAGGGGCGCAAGGACATCGGCAGCGTAGTGGCGCGCGCGCTCAGCGCCTGCGTGGATCGCAAGCCGGCGGTGCTCGTGTTGGACGACCTGGACGCACTGGTGCCCGCTAGCATGGAGGGACTGTCGCCTCAAGATATCGCTTCTTATAATGGGTAATACCACGGTCAAACATTAAGGTGGTTCGATTGCTATACAAACGTTCAGTCATTCACTAGATAAATGAACAGTAGAAATGTCTAAACAAATACGTATTGAATTAGCTACGTCTTATTATTATCGCAAAATTAATAAAAGTGCATACTTTCATACATAAAACATAATAATAAAAAAAAGAGTATTTCTAATGACATTTCAAATTAGTGAAAATGATGAATACAGTAGTATATTATGATACAAGTGAGCTAAGTTGCTCATTATACACGAAGCTGTGGGTTGCTGCCCGAGCCGTAGGCGAGGGCGTAAATCAGCCGAGTGTCTAGTGAGCAAGTTGCTCACGAGTTTCATACGCACTTTTTTAACACGAGGAAAAAACAAATCTTATGTACTAAAGCATGACATTTTTACAATAATTTACCACACAGCAACAAATGCGATACAAACAAAAAAATGGGAAATGGCGCGCAAGTTTTTTTTTTGCACGCGCCAAATATAAGGTGACTGGATTACATACAGCCTATTTCAAAATTATAATTTTAGTGATAAAATGCAAATATTTTATAACAAATTATTGTGAGTTATAAATAATTTGATAATAATTAATGTTTGTTCGTCTTAATTAGGGATACATTTATTTATTCCAAAAATGTAATAGGATTTTCAGCGGCATAAAACCTCTTTATTGTTAAAAAAAAAATTGTATTACCCGGTTAAATTGAAAATGCTCTGTTCAGTTCACTCGCATATAATTTGCAGTAACTTAACTTTGTAGGGATAATTCTATTATGCACTAGTGTGTAATATTATTATGCACGTGTGTGATAAAGTTCGGTTTATGGCCCTAAGAACGATGTAATAAGGCTCACTTTACAAGCAAGTGTGTTGAAAAAAAAAATGAAAATGTCAAATTTTATTGATTTTGCTACAATAATAAGACGTAAGTAATTTGATACCCATATTTTGAGATATTTCTGCTGTTCTGTTTTGAGATATCTAGTGCAACTACTCCTAAAAGGTGGTCCGTGGAAGCCCGGGGTCACAGGGATTCCGCGGTCTATCCGAGAGTTAAATAAAACGTTCGTGGAAAAGACTCATCCACTCAACCGCGCCGCACCGTCATAAAGGCTAAATTTTGCCTAATAAGAATATGTGTGAAAAAAAAATATTTTTTCACATAAAATAATTACCTACATTGTATTTCTGTGTTATAATAAATGTTTTGCAATACTTACTATAATTATTTTTCCATAGAACAAATATCCGTAGATTATTTGACCTGTTGCGGGAATCGAACCCGCGACCTCCTGAGTCTCCGGCTATCGCGGCTATTCGCGCGCTGCGCCGCGGAGGTCATCAATATTATGTATTTCGTTGTTTCAGAGGACGGATACCGAACACCGCGAACTCGAAAAAATATAAGTTTTTATTATAATACTAGTGGTCCCGCCGAACTTCGTATCGGCTTGACATGCATAGGTATAACGCGGGCTGTCAATATAAGTCACCCTGGTAGAATTGTCAATGGTTGTCCCCGGCCATCATTACGTATGAGAAAATGAATGACTTCCACAAATAATTCAATACCAAAATTAACTAAATCGCTCCACCCGTTCTCGAGTTTTAGCGAGACTAACGAACCGCAATTAATTTTTCGATAATATATCTCGGGATAACTCCTACCGAAGCATCTGTTTCAAACGATATTAATTTTTTTACATCCTCTTTGACGATATTTGCAGCACGCATTCTGTCAATTCTATGTCAAACGTCATAAGGTTGCATTATAAAAGCGCTAAGGTTAGATTATAAATTTTATATGGTGGTTAAGTTTTCTTTCATAAGAACCTTCTCCTGACATAAGAAATACAACAAAAAAAGAATTGGCCAAATTGGTCCAGGCGTTGTTGAGTTATGCGCTTACCAACACATTTTGCGATTCATTTTTATATTATAGATGTATTTTAGGCTAAGGTATATATTGATTGATTGATTGAAAATATTTTATTGCACTTATAAAACTAGTAGAAAGGCGAACTTAAGGCTAAAGAGCATTCTCTTCCAGATAACCTTTGTGTATTGTAGATAAAGATGTGTAGGTAGTGCACAGGAAAGGGAATTAATGAAAATTTGCACAGGAATAATAAAAATAGCATAATATAGGTACATATATATTTATTTATTTATTCTTAATGTTGCATTTGGTTATGTTTCAGGCTAGCACATGACATAAAGCAGATATTAAACTCGAGCTGTGGTGTTTCTATAGTGCTGACGGCGCGCACGGTGAGCGATCTCCACCCGGTGTTCAGAATGTTCACTGGACTGCCTCTCTTCACCGCGCAATTCAATATGCCGGAGTTGGCTCAGGTAACAAATCTATTGTACTTAAGTAGTACCTATATGTAAACTAGCACCTATGTTTAAAATTGTTCATGTCATCTTTTCTGGTTCCAATAAAAAAGTTTTTTTCTAATTTTTTATTGAGTTACGGAATAAAAAAATGCTCGACATTTCACATAGCGCTACATAGCTCCATACTAAGCAAAACTTGTACCATGGGAACCAGATAACTGATAGAACACACTTTTAACTCATCATCATCCACAGCCTGACTTCACCCACTGCTGGGTATATGCCTCCCCAAGTTTGTGCCATCCGCCACGATCCTGCGCTAGTCTCACCCATTGACGGCCCGCGACTCTAACGATGTCGTCCACCCATCTCGCTGCCGGACGTCCTACCCTTCTACAGCCATTCCTCGGCCACCATTCAGCTGCTACCCTGCTCCACCTGTCATCACCACGTCTTGCTACTTTTAACTGATACACTTTTTTTGTAAATACGGATTTATGTATAGAGAAACAACCAGACTCGGAACAAATATATGTAGATCATGCAAATATTTGTTCAGGTAATAATAATAGCTGATTAGTTTTATAGTATTTGAAATGGTAATAAAAAGTAGTATTAAACTTTAAAAATTAAAATATCCGAGGGTGTGACGGGAATTCATAGTCCTTACTATAATTTATCGAGCGAAGCGAGATCTCCAAATCAATTTGTGCAAATCGGCGTTGTATGTATGTATGTTTGTTTGTTTGTTTGTTTGTTTGTCCGAGGATAACTTTCGAAGCGTTGATCCGATAATCGTGAAATTTGATACATAGTGATGGCACAATTTTGGTGTGACTAAATGAGCTAAAAATGTTGAAGGGTTGTTGAGATATTGGGGTTCAAGAGGGATACAAAAAAATTAAAATTAGACTATTAGGTCAAATAGAACGTCAAATGAAAGGTATTGATTAGTAAATTACAACCCTGTTTGTATTTTCAGTTTAATCCTTGTAGTTTTTGAGTTATTAGCCATAATAAAAACAAAACTTTGACAAAATTCACAGGATATACCAATGACCCCACAGTGCTGTAATTTGGTATGCGTGTAGCTTATGTAACACAAATATAGGTAGGCAAAAGTCTGATTCACACTGTGAATTTTGCCAAAGTTTTGTTTATATTATGTGTGACCCCAGTGACCCCAGAATGCTGACATTTGGTATTCGTGTAGTTTTAGTAACACAAATATTGGGAAAAGTCTGAAATCCAGAATAACTGCAATTTCTACCCCTAAAAAGATTAACCAATTAACATGACCCCCGTTACCTCTAATTTGAATGAAAATGTAGGTCAAGCAGGTTCGTTATATATTTCGTGGCACTAATTTGTTAGTCAAAGATTAAGGCCGGCATGCACAAAGATCACTAAACGTATTTAGCGACTAAACATGTTAAAATGTGACGTATTTGTATGATTTGATAACTCTTAAATCATATTTAGCCACTAAATACGTTTAGGCATCGTTGTGCAAGTCGCCCTAAGAATAATATTTATTTTGTTTTTTGGGAGATTCGCGCGAGATCTCAGTTCGGGGCGAACCACTAGTATAATATATGTATTTACACTAGCTGACCCACCCGCGGCTTCGCATGCTTGAAATTTCTATATAAACTAAAAACTATATAAACCACTCTTGTCAAAGTGACGCGACACTTCATTTAATAATGACTTCACGTCAATGAACGACGGTTTAATTGTATGGATATTGTTCACACAAAAATACAAAAATCGCGATTAATAAATGGGGGGTGGGGGTAGGATGGTGAAAAAAACTTTACGACCTATATACGATATACATACCAAACCTAAATTTTTTTTTATTAAAATCGGTCATCTCATTTCGGAGGAGGGCCACCACCAACACCGTGATAAAATATCTACAATAACATTCTAGTAACTGCACTATGCGCAAGATTGGTCGTTCTGGAAATGTATGGGGGAGCCTATGTTCAGCAGTGTACGTCCTGTGGTTGATATAATGATGATGATGAACTGCCCTATGCCTCATCTCAACTTATCACCCTCCATGTATACTTAAACTAAAGAAATGTTCATCCTTATTCCTAGGAGGATAGAGTCCAGCTTTTCCAGCACCTCATCAACGACAAGATCCGTGAGCAGTTCGACGTGGATCCGGATGACGTCATCCGCCTGGCGATGGACACCAGCGGAAGCACTATTAGAGATATCACCGATAATTATAATAAAAAGATTTTTGCTGCTATTAAGAAGAAAAGTAAGTTTTCATCCCATCTATTCGAAAAAAGGCGAAGGGTTCCTCGATAAGTGCGCGTAAAACGGTTCTTTCCGGCTCACTTAATAACAGTGACCAAATGATTTTAAAATTTGGAACACTATTTAATTAAAAACGCACTTAGCTTCGATAAAGTGCTGGTCGGTAATGAAATAACCGCGCATTGTAAAAACAAATAAAAAAAAATAAGCGGGAACTTGATATTCATTGTTCTATTACTTTTGTCAAAATATTACACACAACTTTAATTTGATTCACACAAATTGAATAAAAGATGAGTTCTAGCAGTGAAAGTGAAATATCAACACCAGAAAGTGTAAAATTAATCGCAATCACTGTCATAAACAACTTACTACCAAAAAATTCGAGGGAAAAATATCCAAAAGCCTATGAAAATGTAATACATGGAAAAATTAAAATGAAGCAGTCATCTTCAGAAATTCTGTATTATCTGTATTCAAAACAGCGTGAAATGTCACATTGCCTCAACATGATCATAAACCAGAATCTGAAGTTATTACGAATACCTAAATGATAAATAAGTGAACGACATTTTCTGTTCCCAACAAAACAGCTACAATGAACTTTCAAAATTGCGAAAACGTATCTAATATTAATTATTAATATACATTTGTAATTTGGTTATCACACTAGTATTATAAATGCGAAAGTTTAGAGGTTTGTTTATTTATTTGATTGTTACTTGATCATGTCGTAACGGCTGAACCGATTTCGATGAAATTTAGTATGTACGTAGATTACAACTTGAATTAACACATATGCTACTTTTTTGCCCATAAACCAGGCCCCATGGGATAAAAATGGGGTGTCAGGTTAAGTAGCAACAGCGAGTTTAGCTTTATTTCTAGGTTACCTTATAGTGTAACGCGTACGAATTTGCGGGCAGCAGCTGGTGTAAAATATTCGTCGCTACTAAAAGCATCTCTTATTTATTTTTCTCATAGAGGGTGATGAAAAGCAAAGTCTGCTACACGGTACCAATATTATTTAACCTATAGCGACGTACTTTAAATCCATCGCTATGTTTAGAATTCTACATTAGAATCCTTCGCTTCGCTCTGGATTCAAACAATTGCTCTCACCCTCAATACATTATTTTGGTCCCTTATCTTATCCAATCTACTATTTCATTACACCCGAGTATAACACATAACTTTCATCACAAAAAGTCTGTTTATCAGTTAAATTTGCGTTCCTGGTATCCATTGTTTGTTTTTTCACTACTAAACTATGGCCTCTTTTATTTAATAACAAATACTAAAAATCGGCCAAGTGCGAGTCGGACTCGCGCACGAAGGGTTCCGTACCATTATCTATAAAACCGGCAAGAAAATCATGTCTGTTGTACGAGAGTCCCACGTAAATATTTATTTTATTCACAAATTTAACAATTCTATTGCACAATTTTATTTATTTAATTTATTTGAGGTTGGTGCCGATTAAGCTAGTCCTCTAAATTGTATGAGCGCCCATACAACTCAGAGGACTACCTTAATTGGCAACAACTATGTACATATGTATGGGGACACCCTTTTAATTTTCAACTTATATTTTTTTTGAATTTTTCTTTTATTTGTGCTGTAAAACCTTGCTTTTTACCAAATTTCGTGATTCTAGATCACCGGGAACTACCATATAGGTTTTCGACCCAAAACCTATAGGGTACTTCGGGTTGACCTAGAATTGTCAATTTTGGTTAAAAGTAAGGTTTTACAGCACAAGTAAAGGGAAAATTCCGAAAAATAAAAAAAAAGTTGTAAATTAAGGTAGTTTTGATACTTCAAGTTTTCGCGAAAATTTAAATTTGTCCATATCTTTTATCGTGTTGACTCAGTACCTTGATTTTTATACATCTAATAGGGGACTATAGACCTCAGTATCTGGTATAAATTACAACTTGCTAGGTCCACCAGTTCGTGAGAAAATCGGTCGTGAAACGCGGACAGACAGACGGACAAGAGAGTGATCTTATAAGGGTTCCGTTTTTTACCTTTTGAGGTACGGAACCTTAAAAATAAGGATTTGTCATGGAGGTTGTATTCCATTAAAAGATATTGTGAATGTGGCCTCTTGTCTTTTTAAAATAGAAATAAGGATTTATCGTGGAGGTTGTATTTCATTTTAGCATATATGAATGTTGCCAATTTTATTTAAAGTGGAATTTCCATGGAGGTTATATAGTGTATTATGAATGCGATTCTATTTGAAACTTCATTCTATTTTCAAATTTACTTACGGCATTAGGTATCGAGCTAACAATGACCAGCTTTCAAAGCATGAGTGATAATTTTTTTTTATTAACTTGTATAAAAGTGTAAATTTATATTTGTTCCCTCACAGACGCAAACCCTGACGACCCCAAGCCCCGTATAGTGGAAGACGTGACTAAAGACGTGGAGAAGGCTAAAGCGTTTGACATATGGGGGCCCCTCGGCGGCATGTCCGATGTCAAGGACAAACTGAACGAGTGCATATTCTGGCCTATCATGGTAAGTGAATCTCACTCGCAATTTACATGAACATAGTACAAAGGAAAAATGCCTTTTTCATTTTTAAATATATGTAAATATAATTTCACCACGGAGATTGTATTTAATTATGTTATCTATTTTATTTCCAAATAGAGATAAGAATTTGTCGTGGAGATTGTATTCAATTTTAGCTTAGTATTCATCTATTTTCAAATTTAAATTCAGTTTAATTCAATAAAATAGTGTACAACTTCACAGTACAAGACGTTATACCTACTACAAACAAAAATGATATATAAAACGTATAGTTATACTCACATAAATAAAAACAAAAATAACAAGAAAAATGTTACACAAACAGGAAAATACGATAATAAAATAAAAAAAAAACAATTAATATACAATTAAAGGTTATAGCACACATATCAACTCAGAAAGGGATCGTCACCGTATCAACTCGAGCCGTTCAGTATTCTTTGTATGAAACTCCCTATTGCAACGCACACTAATCGGAATCGTCACGTAATCACCTCGCCTCGGGACAAGCTCATGGACCGCGGTGTGGTGCGCTTACGTCTCTCCGTACCCGAGCGGTGAAACTGGTGCCGCCTAGTCGTCAACCAGCGGACGGCGAGCCGTAAGCGCGGCGTCGCCTAGCCGTAGCCAAGGAGCTGCTGATCCGCTTTGATTACGTGCTTACGTTATGTTGACGGCTGGTTGACGACGAGGCGAAAGACGATACGGTGATGATCTTTTTCCGAGTTGATATGTCTGCATACGACCTTAAGCAATGCACACAAATATAACACCAAATTAATTAATATACACGGTGTCCTTTAAATCACTGTTTTCCCAGAACAAACGTTGTTCAGACCATGGTCTACTAACAGTTTATAACATCAAATTAAAAAACAAAACGAAATTGGTCTTTGAAAAATATAAAAAGTTGCGAACTAAAAACGTCTATTTTAACGTTACGCCCTACAACATAGCGCGCTGACCGGTAGCTACAAGGTACTAAGAAGTAGGTAATACGCTACGGCTAGCGTAAGTTCATGGGAACTTTATGTCACGGTTAGTTTTTGAACAAAGCTAAACTTAATTGAGAAGGTCTGGATATTATTTTTTTATTCTCTTGTTTGATGCTATAAACAGTTATTAGAGCATGGTCTGAGCAACGTTTGTTCTGGGAAAACAGTGATTTAAAGGACACCGTGTATATAAAACTTCACAAATACGAGTATAACAACAACATGTAATTTAGGGTAGGTATATCTCTGTAATAATTACATACTTAGTACTAAATTTACATACGGCCCTAGGGCGTAAATCGCATTTACAGAGTTTACAATGACCAACTTTGAGAGCATGAATTATGAATAATGATTTTAATTAATGACGACCTCCGTGGCGCAGTGGGCAAATAGCCGGCTGAGACGCAGGAGGTAGGGGGTTCGATTCCCGCCGCGGAACAAATGTTTGCATGATCTACAGATATTTGTTCCGGGTCTGGATGTTTCTCTATATATTATAAGTATGTATTTACAAAAAAAAGTATAAGTATTCTATCAGTTATCTGGTTCCCATAGTACAAGCTATGCTTAGTTTGGGGCTAGATTGCGCTGTGTGAAATGTCCAGCAATATTTTATATTTAATTATTTATGGGGCCGAAAGGTTCTCGAGTGGAGGCCACGGACCGGCAAGCGCAGCGCGCGGATGCAGGCCGCTTCCAACCGCAGTTCCTGGAGATCAATGAGGGAGGCCTTTGTCCAGCAGTGGACGTCCTACGGCTGATATGATGATGATGAATTATTTAAGTTTCGTAATCCTGTAAGTAGTTCATCCGCGTAGCAATAGATGGCGCTGTTGAAACAAATAATTATAGAAAGTACTTGTACATTTAATTTATAAATATTACCTTACATGTTGATTAAATTAAATATTCGAGTAGGTACGTCTATAATGTGTATATAATAGTAATTCATAAAAATATGTACCTATGATAAATTTTAAAAATGTGTCCTTAATATATAAATAGTTCAACTAGGAAGGAGGTATTCAAAATGCAGGTTAACCTAGTTTGGGGACCTATACTATATTGTTGGCCTCTTTTGGCACTTGGAGAACACTTCGCTTGTGGAATGGTCCCTGCCGAGGTTTTCCCCGGTGACTATAAAATAAATGAATATTGCTGGACATTCCACACAATGCTATCTAGCTCCAAACTAAGCAGAGCTTATACTATGGGAATCAGATACAATACTTATATACTTTTTTTGTAAATACATACTTATAATATATAGAAAAACACTATAGTATTCGGGTTCTTCAAAAAGGGCGTTTTTAAACTTTTAAAGGGACGGCAACGCGCGAGTGATACCTTTGGTGTTACAAACGTTCATGCTACGGTAACCGCTTACCATCAAACGGGCCGTATGCTTGTTTGCTACCGTAGTATAAAATACTCCCGGCTTCGGACGGGTGTACATTTATTTTTACAAGCTTTTATTTAATTTGAAATGTATGTATGTTTGTTCGGGTGGAATCTTGCAACTGAATTTCAAATCAGTTATCTTTAACCAATTAAGCTGAAATTTGGTGTACACGCTTATTTTGGATGACAATGCATGCTTAGCTATGTGACGTCATTCTAATTCCAATATGGCGGATCATCCAAGATGGCGGACTAGTTATTTTTCTACTCTATCACGGTATGGGTATCAAATGAAATGGCTTGCTGAGGAGAACACGAAAACAAATACAACTTCACATTAAATCCAAAATATGAGGGTCCATCCAAGATGTATACTATAAATCCAATATGGCGGGACCTCCAAGATGACGGAAGATATTTTCTGGTTTTCTGATTAACAGCTGATTTTTTTATTATAAAGAGGTAAAATTAGTTGTTTGTAAATCTGGTCCTAGATGATATCAAAGCAGGGTCTGATGATGGAGCCGGAAGGTGGCCATGAGAACTATGTAATAAAACGACGCAACGAGTGTTTGGCTTCATTTGAAGAAAAGTACAGCAGTGTACTTTATACGGAGAAACCTCACCCCAAAACCGATCTCTCTATTTGGTGTGCCCATCCGCTGGGCCCCTTCTGCCAAATACTTGGGTGTCATCCTTTGATAGACGCCTTTCCTTTAGGTTGCACGTCACTAAGAGCTGCAACCAAGCAAAGTTCACCTTAGGACGATTGTCCTCGCTCCTAAGCAAGAAAAGTAAAATGTCTCTTAGAAATAAGATGACCCTCTACAATGCTTGCATTCGCCCCATCATGACATACTCCTCTGTAGTATTCGCCCACTCTCGTCAAGTTGTTGCTATTCAGACAGTACAAAATCGTTACTTGCGAAGAGCCACAGGCTCGCCTTGGTATTTTCGCAATAATGATCTACACCGTGAATTGAAAATAGAGTCAATAGCCAAGTTCATCAAGCTCGCTTCCAAGCGACATTATGAACTTGCCATTCATCATCCGAATCCTTTGGTACATACCATTCCGGACTATCCGATAGATCCGCCCGCGAACAAAAACCTCCGTCGTCCGAGACACGTTCTCGGAGACCCGGATGACGAAATCACCTCGGCTAATGCGGAAGAGATCTCTGAGTCATCTATGTTAGACAGAGCAAACACTTCACAGATACACCGACCTCGCCGGCGAGGTCGACGAGTCCCTTCAGTCGCCGCCTATATGAGGTACAAGCACTTACCCGGGCGTTTCTCTCCTATCCCCACCCTGGCAACAGCCCAAGCCGAGGTTCGTACCTAAGTGGTGCCCTTGCGCTAGTTGCCTCATCAAAACTTACAGGCCTGAGCGCCATCTGCGCTCGCCAAAAGTTCGGTTAAACTGCAACGGCCTCAGAGGCCAACAGAGAGATTAGTCCATTCGAAAAAAAATGGCTTCATTTCAATCTGTTTGCGGTTCTGATTATGAATTTTATAAAAGTTTGTTTTGAAAAAGTAATTTTTCAACAAAAAAACTTATTTAAACATGTTTTATGGCAATTTTTTTACACCTTGGGTTAAAAAAACATTATGTTATTAACATTATTGAAGTTTTAGTAGGGGGTCTCTATTTTTTCCTAGTAATAAATATAGCCTATGTTACCCAGGGATAATGTAGCATTCTAATGGTGAAAGAATTTTTGAAATCGGCCCAGTAGTTTTTGAGTTTATTTGTTACAAACATACAAAAATACAAATCTATCCTCTTTATAACATTAGTATGTATGTATAATAATATTGTTTTAACTATGTAACCTTGGTTTGTTCAATAAAAACATTAATTTATTGACGACCTTCGTGGCGCAGTGGGCGAATAGTCGGCTGAGACGCAGGAGGTACCGGGTTCGATTCCCGCCGTGGAACAAATGTTTGCATGATCTACAGATATTTGTTCTGGGTCTGGATGTTTTTCTATATATTATAAGTACGAGTATGTATTTACAAAAAAAGTATATAATTATTCTATCAATTATCTGGTTCCCATAGTACAAGCTCTGCTTAGTTTGGGGCTAGATAGCGCTCTGTGAAATGTCCAGTAATATTTATTATTATTATTAATTGATTGATTGATATTGCAGTATCCAGCTCTGTTCGAGTCGCAAGGATGCGGCATACTGCTGTACGGGCCGCCGGGCACGGGCAAGTCGCTCATCGGCTCCTGCCTCGCTCGCTTGTCCAATATGAACATGATCACTGTCAAAGTAACTACAATTACTTCAAACACGTTAAGTCACCAGATTTATTAGCATACAACTTATTATAAAAAAATCAATAATTAAGAGCTGAAAAAAAAAGATATACATACACAAACATTATAGAAATAAGAAAAGATATACCTATATAATATTTATTCATGTATTTTCATACAACCTGTTTTGTTATGTACGACATTAATTTAAAACACACATCCGGAATCGTATTAAATGATTTTAGAGGTGGGTTTTTTTCATGTTATTTATGGGGAAACAGGCTTTCGGGCCACATGGTGGTAAGTGGTCACCGTCGCCTATTGACATTGGCAACACCCGGGGTATTGTCGATGCGTTCCCTACACTGTAGAAACCTCTTTACATTTCTCTTGAAGCGTGCCATGTCGTAGTCTAATGGGAAAACCACAGATGGTAGCTCATTCCACATTTTGCAAGTATGGTTTAGAAAAGATCGTGTGAAGCGTGTGGTGCGCGGTGGTGGGTTTGATATCGGTAGCTTGAATATTTATCTAGTAATCGATACATTTCCAATAAACTATTTTTAATGCCGCTTAGCCATTTTAACAGGTACCTACTTACATGATGAATGAATATGATTTGTTTACCTATTTTATACAGGCGTCAGTGATATTTTAGGACTTGATATTAAGGATGTTTGAAAAAATAAAATTTTCTACGGTAAAGAATATGAAAAAAAAACCTATTTTATCTCAAACTAGCCATTAGCCCTGCCCGTGTTTTCATTTAATGTCGTACATAACAAAACAATTAGTATACACAAAAAAAAGAACAATCATAATGTGCCTTTTAATTGGCCACCACTGAGCATTTGCAGGTTTCTAGTCATGCTTCTGTACGGTTATTTTGTGGTTTGGTTGGTTTTATCTATTATTGCAACTAGGCCGCAAAATAACTGTATTTTGTGGCCTAGTTGCAATAATAGATAAAACCAATCATAGTATATACTTTTGAATTTTGTTTATGAAAGGGCCCCGAGCTACTATCAAAATACATTGGACAAAGCGAGGCTGCCGTGAGAGAAGTGTTTGACAAGTAAGGAACTTATACTTTTTTATGATGTTATGTGGCTACTGCAGCCCATGGATATCCACATAGAATTCAAAACAAGGTATTATGTTGTCTTGATCTCTATGTGGATACGTTGCCATACTATAAGACTTAGCTGTTATGCCTATGTGCCAGTAATTACAGGAACATACCATTACCATCTAACCGGAACACAGCAGCACAAGTACTGCTATTTGGCGGCAGATAAAGGTAAGACGGTGGTGCCCACTTCATCGAGCCCGTTCACAAAAGCTCTACCACCAGTAGTCACTTAGTCTAGTAGTAGAAATACTCGTAGGAGATACTATAGTAAACAAAATAATACAGCTCACGATTATACCAGGACCTGTCTGTATAAAAATCAATTGCTGTTCGTTAGTCTCGCGAAACCTAAAAAAATCGGCTTGACTAATTTAAATATTTTTTTTGTTTTGTTCGCTCCAATACAGGGGTGGTTTAAAAGAAATTAAGTTTTTAGTTGAAGAATTACTTTTTCAAAACAAGCTTTTATAAAATTCATAATCGGAACCGCAAGCAGATTCAAATGAGCCCAAACACTAGTAGCCTACTATAAGCCATTCAAAAGTTCCGTTGTCTAACATCCATCTCCATCATGAGACTACATCCATGGTACCATATTATTGCATTGTCACCGAAGTTACATATGTATTTAAAATTTCAGCTCAATCGGTTGAGGGGAACGGCTTTAAAATTCAGTTGCAAGATTCCACCCGGACAAACATACATACATTGCAAGTTAATAAAAAGCTTGTAAAAAAATCCTAGGAGGAAACCTATAAAAACAGTTGAAAAATTGAAAAATTCAAATTTTATACTTTTGTATGGGAATTGCCTGTTTGGATTATGGACCTATTGCTTTTTGTATCGATTAAATTTGGTAGATTGATAGATTATGACCGGGATTGAGACAGGATAAGTAGGGTAATGTTTTCACGACGCGTGCAAAGCCGCGGGCGGGTCAGCTAGTTTAAACTAATTATATGATGTACATCCTCGGATCTCTTACTTACTCAGTAGTACTTACTTCTCTACTTACCCAGTGCGTAGATTCTACACTTGTTTTAGGAACCATTACAAGGAAGAACCATTATATTTTTCTTAGAAAAGTAATACAGTAAACAGTAGTACAGTGCGAGGCGAGACGTTATTCGGAGCGGATCGCACCCACCCTGATGAAGGTTCACGGATTGAACCGAAACATTGCTGGTCGGAACTACAGAACACAAAAAACAATAGAAGTCGTAAGTAGGCGGGGCCCGCGTAACACAAAGTACGCGGAGTTCCTCGCACTACAAGCTTCGCTCACTTCAGTCGTATTTCAATTACTGTGGGGTAAACGTACTTCAAAAAAATATAAAAATGCCATATTGTGCCGTTTTGGAGTGTAAATATTAAAGCCGAACCAAACATTTAACAAAAGGGGGCATAGCCTATCACCGGTAAGTATTATTTTATTGTTTTTTGTTAGTTTTGTTTAAAATGCAAAATCGTCAAACAAAATAGACTGAATCATACTCCTTAAGGTCGCGTTTCTCTTAAACCTCAACTTAAGCTACTCAATTAGGGATGTGACCCCAATATACTGATGAATGTGTTATCGATAGCTTTAATTAGTTACTCCCTATTAAAAGGTGTATAAGTTTTAGGGCGTTAATTCCTTGTTGTTTTATTGATTATTTTCTGAATGTATTTTAGACCTATGGTGTGAAATAATACTTAATGTGAATAAGTGAATAAACTTCTGTTTTCAGTTTCCCTAAGGCGCAAGACATAAAAAAATTAAAAAAAACGTACAACTTATGAGTCATCCAGCATACAGAGTCATGACCTGGCACCGTGTGACTTTTTTCTGTTCCCAAAAATTAAGAACCAATTACCCGATCAACGGTTTTCATCACCAGAAGAGGCTGTCGAAGAGTATGAATAACATGTATCTGACGTCACCAACGGAGGAGTGGCACAAATGTTTTCAAAATTTGTTCAATCTTATGAAAAAGTGCATTGACGCAAAAAGAGAATATTTTGAGAAACAATAAATTCATTTTTGACCATTATTAGTATTTTTTATAGATTCCGGAAACTTTTAGTGTGCCCCTCAAATAATAATTCATTATACAGTGTTTTTTTTAACTGTAACAGTACGGCAGCACCCATAACCAGAGGAGACACAGGTGCAGTTTCTTTTAAAACATCAGCTCTTTTTTAAAGAAAAACATTTTGGCATTAAACATTTTTTGGTCAAGTGTGAGTAGCGCCTTAAAATGAATCAAGTTGGTAAATTTTTTTTTTGATGCCTATCAATGCAGTCCTTTGTAAGGATCATTTTATTGTATCGTATGAAAAAAATCTGAACAGGAAAAGTTAAACAAATTTGATAAAAAATATTCTCATACAACAGGACAAACAAAATTCAAAACCGACGAAGCCCAACTAATGCGCTGAAGTGGTATCAGGAACGCTACCCAGACCGCGATTGAGGAAGTATGCTTCAATTAAGTCTACTTTTTGCGTATTTGACAATGCCATGATAGGACAAATAAGATGATGCAATGACTGATATAAAAGTTCACAGGTGCAAGAACCATGTTCGAAATTCAAAATTGTTCTGAAATACGAAATGTTTTTGAATTGCTCATGAGAGCATGGAGTTTCTAAACTTTTAATCGCTACAGTATTAATACTTCTTTAATGTGCAATTAGCATCTAATAAAATATTTTCAGAAGGAATTTTGTTTGTCCTGTTGTATGAGAATACTTTTTATCAAATTTGACTAACTTCTGCGGTTTAGATTTTTTTCATCCGATACAATAAAATGATCCTTACAAAGGACTTCATTGATCGGCATCAAAAAAAAAATTTACCAACTTGATCCATTTTAAGGCGCTACTCACACTTGACCAAAAAAATTTTAATGCGAAAATGTTTTTCTTCGAAAACGAGCTGATGTTTTATAAGAAACTGCACCTGTATCTCCTCTGGTTATGGGTGCTGCCGTACTGTTACTGTTAAAAAAAAACACTCTGTATAATATTCCAGTAATATAATATTTTTTTAAGTAAGTATTTATGAGTTGGATACCTGTGATTATGTTAAGAAAGAAAGAAAAGAAAAGCTTTTTATTTCGACCACCACAAATATAACTTGACGTACCTATTTCGTTACCCGTAGTAGGTAGGTGATAATCGATATCGATACATTCGTCTTGTATGCTCATTGGTACATCACTAACTGAGTAGCACTGTTATTTAAGCATGCGAATAACAACCAATGCATTATCGATCTTATTCATTGCTGTTAGAGACTATAACAAAAATCGTTAGCGACAGCGCCATCTGTTGTTGAGTGGCTTTGTTTTGTGGGTAATCAAGTAACAGCCATTGCATTATCAGTCTTATTTCTAATTAATAGAGACTAAAATAAAAATATTTTCTAAAGCGCCATCTTTTGCCGAGTAGAAGAAGTAAACTTAAATTTTTGTTACAGTTTATTTTATTGAATTTTAAACCATGTTCCATAGTACCTAAGGTTTTATATCCGTTAAATTGGTTTTATGGTTATAGGCCTCTCTGAACGTTCTCTTTCAACCAATTATAACTTGTATTTCTAAGTGTGCACATGTGTGAGTTTAGCTACACTGGTTTTCTTAGAAAAAATGTCATCATGCTAGTTCTATTGTTTTTTATGTTCTGTGGTCGGAACACCGATAAGACGGTACGTGATAAATCCCGTATTTATAATAATAACCATTATATTGTTCACAGAGCGGATATGAAGCGTCCATGTATTCTGTTCTTCGATGAGTTTGACAGTCTGGCGCCCAAGTAAGTTTCTAAAACTTATATCTTGAAAAAAAAATAGTAGATTGTGTCGTAAGGGACCAAAATAATGTATTGAGGGCGAGAGCGATTGTTTGAATCCAGAGCGAAGGGAAGGATTATAGAGTAGGTTCCCTCAAAGTACGTCGCTCGAGGTTAAATAATATTGGTACCGTGTGGCACACTCTACTTTTCATCCCCCTCTATGAGAAAAATAAACAAAAGATGCTTTTAGTAGTGACGTATATTTACATAACCTTATTACAAATTTATACTAATTATTCGCAATTTTGAAAGTTTATTATAGCTGTTTTGTTGGGAACAGAAAATGTCGTTGACTTATCTATCAGTTGGGTATTCGTAATAACTTCAGACACTGGTTGATGATCATGTTGAGGCAATAATGATATTTCACGCTGTTTAGAATACAGTTTCTGAAAATGACTGCTTCATTATAATTTTTCCATGTAATAACATTTCATAGGCTTTTAGATAAATCTCTCGATTTGTTTGGTAGTAAGTTGTTTATGACAGTTTCTGCGATTAATTTTACACTTTCTGTTGTTGATATTTCACTTTCACTTCTAAAACTCATCTTTTGTTCAATTTGTGTGAATAAATTAAAATTGTCTGTAATATTTTGATCAAAGTAATATAAAAACGAATAAGAAGTTTCCGCGTATTGTTTTTAATTTAGTTAAACAATGCCGCGTCGGCAGGCGCGCTTATTTTACAACCGGCCAGCCGTTTATCGAAGCGAACTGTGTTCAAAATTTTTAATTAAATAGTCTTCCAAATTCAAAAGTCATTTCCTCACTGTTACTAAGAGCTCTGGAATGACCCATTTTGCGCGCAAGACAAATGGGTCATTCCGACGATCAAGGAACCCTTCGCCTCTTTTCGAAAAAATGGGATGAAAAATGTTGTAACATTCGTTACGGAAAGATTCATTTTCTGCACAGAAAAACTTTAAAAAATCGTTTTAATTTTTTCTAGAGATTAGAGAGACGATACAGATTTTTAGAATGTAAGAATTTTTAAAACATACCAAAAATTACGAACAGACCAGGATTTAAACCTGCACTTTCCCCTTGATTTGAAATAATAATCTTTTGAGAATGTTTAAAATGATAAATATTTTTGGGTTAAATGTTCGTTGTCCGTACAACTATCTCCAATTCTTCAAACAAAACAATATCCAATAATCATAGTAATGTTAAGAACTTGCAAAGACTTAGTGTTTATTGGCAGGCGTGGCCACGACTCCACCGGCGTGACAGACCGCGTGGTGAACCAACTGCTAGCGCGGCTGGACGGCGCGGAGGGCGGCGCGCGCGGGCCCGTCATAGCGGCCACCTCCCGGCCCGACCTCATAGACCCGGCTTTACTGAGAACAGGACGCATATCTACGCATATCTACTGTCAACTACCTGGATCGGTAAGGAGTTTACTTAATTTATTACAACATAATATATTTTATTTCCTTAAAATAGGTAAATTGGCAGACCGCGGCGAAGATGGAGGGACGAAATTGATGCCCATTTACAGGATTGGTCCACAATAGCCCAAAATAGAGAAGACTGGAGAGAAGGAAGGGAGGGCTTTGCCCTGCAGTGGGACACTACAGGCTCTTAATAATATTAATAAATAGGTAAATTAGGATGATACAATTATTAAACAAACCAGACGGCCAATTCCAGTAATTTAAAATAGTAAAATTCGAGTATCGATCTAGTCTCGTTATGTTAAATGTCACAAACGGTATTCACGTAACTGACAATACAATCGTATGAGTTGACTGACATGCGACTTTATTTATATCAAGCTAATATTGTAATATTAGTGGAGCAGAATGCTAAAATATATTCAATTCATAATCATCATCATGTGCCTGTAATTTCACCGGTAACCATACCCTTCAAACCGAAACACAGCAATGATGCTATTTCATAATTATAAATACGGGATTTATCACGTACCGTTTTATCGGTGTTTCGACCGACAATGTTTCGGTTCAATTCGTGAACCTTCATCAGGGTGAGTGCGGTCCGCTCCGCACTGCGTCTCGCCTCGCACTACGCGCCGCAGCTGTCTGCGCGCGAGTAGACGGGCGCGGTGGTGGGTATTGCGTCAACAGTAACCATTGAAATAAATCACGAAAGTTTTCTACGTAAAATATGCAGTAACTTTTTTCTGTTGCAAAATGTATTGTGTACTAATGTAGTGAATAAATGATTGTCTATGTTTTCCGGTAATAGGAGGGTCGCTACGAAGTCCTACGCACGCTAGCGAGAGATTTCCATTTGAAGCCTGACGTGGATCTCGAACTAGTCGCGGAAGCAACCGACGGCTATTCACCAGCTGATCTCAAATCACTGCTCGTAACCGCGCAACTGTCCAGACTCGACTTAGAGCTACATAGAATTCATTTGGTAAGTATACAAGGTCTTCCAGAGTCAAGAGTGGTACGTTTTAATTTATACTATGTTGGAGAAGTGTTCGTGCCCGGGTGGTAACTGTATACAGGGTGTCCCAGAACCAGTGTGTTATCCCGAGGTGGGAACGATTCTCGACGTTTACGAGGACATCAAATGTGTTGATGATTTTCATTGAAGAATTACTTGATAAAAATCTGCTGATTTCGGTTAAAATTTTGGTTATCAACTGTTGTAGGTCAAATACCTTAAAGAGGAAAACATTTCGTTTGTGTAAGGTAAGTTTTGGGGACGGCGCAAAGCCTATAAAACAGTTGATTTAAAATCAATCTAGAAAAAATTTAAAATGAAGTCTGAAAACTAAATGTCTAATTTTTTTAAATATTTGACTGGCTGACCAATCCGCAGCTTCGCACGTGTAGTTTTTCAACAAAAACATAACTCTCATTCTGCGCAGTTGGGTAAAAAGTAGCCTGTGTCACCACACCGTGAAAGAATTTTTTAAATCAAACAAACAAATCTTTCCTCTTTATGATATTAGTATAGATGATGTCTCAGCAATGATGTTTAGATAAATTATGTATAATTCGAATACATAATTTGAAGTCGTTGATATTTGTAGACGGAGGACAACAAGGAACCGTCTTTGGAAACTGTGGTCATAACTTCGGAAGATATCAAGAACTCACTGTCGGAGACTAAACCGTCGCTCAGCGCACAACAAAAGAAGTTCTACGATATAGTGTAAGTTGAGTTTATAGTTGATATGATGAAGATAATGCTACCTAAAATTTAAAACTAGTAGTACTTGATTGATTGAAAATTCTTTATTGCACAAAAATTAATATATCTGTACACAGGCTAACTTAATGCTAGCAAGCATTCTCTTCCGGTCTATGCAATCTATGATTGGGGGGGGGGGGGGGGGATGTTCAGCAGTGGACGTCCTGTGGTTGATATTATGATGATGACATAGTTTACTCTAATCGGCGATACCTTTGCAAGGTTCGGGAATAAGGCACTTGTCTCACCGTCGGCGATGAGCGAGAAGCGAGTAGAGCTAGAAACTAGAAACGAGTTGGCGGGCAGCGAGAAGCGAGTGTGTAGTTGCTATAGTTGTCTCGCTGGGCTGTAACAACGCCTTGTTTCGCGTATCGCTGAGCGAGTGTTGTAGTCGCTGCGGCAAAATAGTGGAGAGCGAGTTCTCGCCGGCAGTGTGAACGGTCAGCAATCAGCTATTAATATACTTGTCTCTTTTACTGACACGGAATCTATATCTTTTGTTCGTTTCTTGAGCGAGAAAATAGTTGATAGCTAATCGCTTACTCGCTGGCGGCGGCGAAGAGACAAGTGCCTCAAGAGCTAGATATTTTTAGGTCGCATTTCAAATTTGATGTTGAAACAACTGACCAGTGATAATAATTAGGTATGTGTTTTTTTCTTAGAAAACTTTCGTGATTTATTTTGATCATTATTATAAATACGGGATTTATCACGTACCGTTTTAACGGTGTTTCGACCGACAATATCTCGGTTCTATTCGTAAACCTTCACCACCCTGTTGAAGGTTCACGAATTGAGCCGTAACATTGTCGGTCGAAACACCGATAAAACGGTACGTGATAAATCCCGTATGGGTTTTTTTATGTCGGATTTTATTTGAATTGTTGCAGATACCGTCGGTTTAGAGGCGAAGCCCTACCGCTTGAGGAGCTGAGAACATCCCAAATCTCTACTAAAGCTAATCTAGAAACACAGCCGCGTATGCGAGTTACATTGGCCTAAGAATATTATTTTGGTGTTACATATAAAGAAAAAATTAGACAATTAACCAAAACTTTAGAAATAAGAATAGTTTATTGTGAATGTTGGATTAAGTTTATTTATGTACTAGCTGACCAATCCGTAGCTTCGCACGCGTAGTTTTTCAATAAAAACATTACCCTGCTTCTGCGCAGTTGGGTAAAAAGTAGCCTATTTCACCCGGGGATAGTGTAGCTTCCCAACAGTGAAAGATTTTTTAAATCAGTCCAGTAGTTTCGGAGCCTATTCAACACAAACAAACAAGGAATCAAATCTTTCCTCAATCATTATTATAAATACGGGATTTATCACGTACCGTATTATCGGTGTTTCGACCGACAATGTTTCTGTTCAATTCGTGTACCTTCATCAGGGTGAGTGCGATCCGATCCGAATAACGTCTCGCCTCGCACTGCGCGCCGCTGCTTTCTGCGCGCGAGTGGACGGGCGGGGTGGTGGGGATTGGGTCAACGAAGGCCCAGCGTGTTGACCGGCTATGTCATCATCACTAACGTCACTGCTGCTCTCATCGGTAGTTCTTGGTACAGGCAAACACACAACACTAACTATGTCTCTACCAGGTTCACTCACTCTTCTGTCACTTGCATCATGAAGACATGGCCTCGAGGCTGGCGGTAGAACCCATCCTCTATCTCTGTTAAAGTTTGGCACACGACTTGTTTCCTCTTAAAATTGTTCCTATTTATAATATTAGTACCTATAGATATATAGTGCGCTATAAATTGACAAATGACAATAAATCCTTTAAAAACCAGAGCAGAGCCAATTACACTAATGTTATAAATGCGAAAGTTTGGTTGTTATTCAATCACGTCGTTGACGGCTGAACCGATTGCGATGAAATTTGGTATGTACGTAGATTATAACTTGAATTACCACATAGGCTACTTTTTATAGACAAACCATGCGTGCGAAGCTGCGGGCGAAAGCTAGATTAGCATAAATGTTTGTCATTTGAAAATCTATACAAGTACAAATTATTGACCATTATTTTTAAGTTTCTATAAATGTATGTACATATTTTATGTAATGTCACCTAGCTATAAGGCCGCCTAGATCAGTGATTTTTTGTTATATCCTATTATATTTCGTTCAATAAATTGCGATAATAGTTGTATATTTACTCTTTTTCTTGATTATATGTATATAATGGTATGGGAAAGGGAAAATTGACAAATTATGATTTAATCTATATATATATATATATATATATATATATATATATATATATATATATATATATATATATATAAAAGTCGTGTTAGTTACACTATTTATAACTCAAGAACGGCTGAACCGATTTGGCTGAAAATTGGTAGGGAGGTAGCGTAGAACCAGGAGACGGACATAGAATACTTTTTATCCCGTTCGACCGCGTTCCCGTGTGACGTGACATAAAACGTCAAAGAGAATACAAGTCACTATAAAACGTGGTATAAAAAAACGCATCTGGCATGGAATAACAAAACGCAAATGACAGCTAAACGTAATTTTGTCTATGGTTAAGTATGGTTGTAAAATGATGGCCGGGGACAACAATTGACAATTCTACCAGGGTGACGTATATTGACAGCCCGCGTTATATGCATGTCAAGGCGGATCTAGAATTTTTCCTAACCCGGGGCAGAAGCTGATGTGGCTCTCCTCTCCTCGCCTCCTCACCCTTGACATGAAGATGATAACATTGACGAAAATATTAGGTAAAGAGGCATTAACCCTTAAACAAACGCGGCCATGATATTAAAAGTGGTGTTTTCTGGGTAATTAGGGGTCCCTGATTTAATTGTTTTTGGAAAAAAACAAAAAAAGGGGTAGATGGGGGTGATTTTTCGGTGGTATATATATTACCATTGTCCGTTACGGTCTATTCATAATTTCATAATTTTAGACTAGTTGTTTTCCCCGACTACAGTTGTGAGAGGTGATGAGTCTGTGAGAATATGGAAATAAATATCTATTTTAACTACAGAATATGTATTATCTACAAGTTCCTACTTATTTGTGTTTGAAATTTTATTGTTACTAGCTTCATTTTTTATTATACTTGTCAACTTTGGGACTGAGTTGTGATATTCTGGTAATTTACTGAAACAAAAAAAATACAGTCAAAAATCACATATAAAACTTAGAATAAGAAATAAGACACAGAAGACTTACAGACATTTCGAACACTGTGAACTGGGAACTAGTTTTAAATTGGATATAAATTGTGCATGATCGCTTAAACTCATCAAAGAGCCTTCACACATATACATAACCGTAAATACCTTATTAACTAACTATTATTATGGTTAATAAACATTATCTGTCGTCCATCGCTCACTAAGACTTCTGAACTTTAAATTTTATATATATATGTTATATATTTTTTTTCTAATTACCTATGTAAACTACACAAAACAAAATAGGGCCCACTTGAAATATTTCGATATTTTGCCCGACACATTTTTTTTTGCGAGTTGTTGGCATACTGATGTATGGAAATGTTAAGTAGGCATATTTATTGATCATAAATTAACACTTAAACGCCAACTTTAGGGTAGTTCTTAAGTGGGTAGACAAAAAACAAAATCTTACGATATACCGCAGAATCTGTGAGTGCCATTACATTGTTGCTCAGTGGGGTTTGTTGTGTCTAACGAAGAAGTTATCGTAACCTTACCTTTAATTATCGATTACATTACTGTTTGCATAAACAATGCCTGATTCTCGACATCACATGGACGCGGAATCCGCGACTAGAGCCATTGTTTTGCTTCAGCACGGAAATTCGCAATATCGGTAGCTTCAAGCTTAGGTGTGTCAAGACGAGCTATTCGAAATGTGTGGGAACGCTTTCAAGAGACAGGTAGTGTGAGTAGGAACTGTAACTGCACGCATATTGAGAAACCGCTTACGTGACGCCACTGGAACTCGAGTGAGTGACCAAACTGTTCGCAACAGACTTCATGAAGACCAACAACGCCCCAGAATGCACGTTGTTCGGCTGAAATTGACCAGAGCCCACCGTGCAGCGCGATTAAGGTTTGCACGTGATCACCTCGAATGGACCATAAATAATTGGAGGACAGTGCTTTTTACAGATGAATCTAAAGTAAAGTTTTTTTATGATGACAGACGCGTACGAGTTTGGCGACGACCTGGAGAACGTTTTACAGAACTATGTATTCGTGAAACTGACCGCTTTGGTGGACCCAGTATTATGGTATGGGGTGGGATTAGCATAATGGGCAAAACCGAGCTAGTGATTTTGGATGAGGGCAATGTAACGGCCGCCAGTTATGTTCAGCATGTCATCCGACCTCATGTGATCCCATATTCACAGCGAGTAGGCCCTAACTTTATTCTGATGCAAGATAACGCTCGCCCTCATACTGCCAGAGTGACCCAAAGTGCAATCTCCGAAGCTAGTATCGCAGTTCTACCCTGGCCTGCCATGAGTCCAGACCTGAATCCGATCGAGCATATCTGGGACCAGTTGAAAAGAAGCCTTAAAGACAACCACACTGAAATTCATAGCCGACAGGATAACTGCTCTGAAAGTGTGTTGGGAGCAAATTCCAGATGAAAACGTCATCCACCTTATAGAGAGTGTTCCGAACCGACTCAGAGAGTGTGTGCGCAATAGGGGAGGACCTACGCGTTACTAAACATAAGGCATTGAAGTAACCCTAAGAACATGTTTAAAAAAAAAATGTGCTCGTGTCTTCAACGTGTTGTTTTGGAAAACCGTGTAATTTTAAGTTAATGTGTAAAACGTGCATTTCTTGACGATTTTTTTGGCAAAAATAAGGCATTGTAATGTTTTTTTAATGATTCAGAATGTGTTAACCTATTTCTAAAATTAAACTTGAAATAAATTGTACGTATTTTTTTTTATTTTAATTTAAATCATATTTTATTGGGTGGGCCCTATTTTGTTTTGAGTAGTTTATTTAGAAGTAGGTTATTTAATATTATAAAATTATTTATATGTATATTTTATTTTAGTAATTTATGTACTTGTTCTGTTAGTTATTATTTGATTAACGCCGCCGTCCTCATTTGTTCACACAGATCCTGTCCATCCAAAGGTTGCCTGGAAGAGATCGCTTTTAGCGATAAGGCCGCCCATTGTACCTTTGATTTAATTGTGTATTCTCTTTTGTTTGTTTTATTTTTAATGGTGTGCAATAAAGAAATTATCTATCTATCTAAACTGGGAGAACTTACAGACACTTTTTTGGTAACCCGATAATATTCAATCTTACTCAAACCCCTTTGAAAACGCTCTACATAAGGTGCTTTTCAAATATGCAAGATTAGAGTAGTGGATACCGCGAGACGCGAAACTTCGCGACTAATTAACCCTGATGGGAAAACTTTTTATCTGGATCGCGTCAAGAGGCGATTAGCGCACAGCGGAGATTGAATATCGATGCTATCCTGTAATAGCTCGTGTTTCTAATATTGAGAGTTACGGCAGTGAAAACAAACTTAAATTATTGTCAATGTACTGAACTGCAACAATTGGCATTGAGCAGGTCAAAAACTGTGAAAGTTTTCCGGTAGATGGAGCTGACGGCGCTTTGAGTCGTAATCTGAATCATCTCACTAACTTCGATCCTGACGTGACAAGAGCCTGTAGCACAATTGGAAGTGCATTCTCGTATCTAGAGGAAGGTCCGGCTTGAAAGTTTTTGAGAAGGTCTTAAAATCTTTAATATGTTGTAGCTAGGTACTTCTATTTGTTAAATAAATTGCACAACAATGAGCGTTTAGAGTTCGTTACTCGAACTTGGAACCATTATAGTTTTTCCATGTCCGCCTGATTGTCTTTGGAATGATGATACGTTTTAGAGACGCCTTAGAGGTGATTTTTTAATCACGCAACCCTTTATTAGGGGTCTCGTTCAATTGGTCTTTCAAAAAGACTAAGGTTTTTTCTACACTATTTTGATAAAAAGTCATTAAAGAATATGATCAGTATTGAGTAGTTAATAGAGAGTAGAGAGACCCACAAGGTGGACCGACGATCTAGTAAGAATCGCGGGGAGCCGTTGGGCGCAAACGGCTACCAACCGCTCGTTGTGGCGATCTAAGGGGAGGCCTATGTTCAGCAGTCGACGTCTTCCGGATGATGATGATGATGATTGAGTAGTTAATAAATTGCTGTTTGAGTTTTTAATTTTTAATAAGTCCTCCTTTTGTTGTTTTCTGTGCAATTCTTCTTCTATCGCGTCAATGGTAGGTATATGCATAATTGTTTATAGGTTCGAAACTAAATTAACATTGAGTAGAACCTGGCCACGTCTATTTCAGTGGTGGTAGCCTTGTTAAGGTCGTCCTTTGTGCAGGTCGTAGGGCACCGAGGATAGTTAACAAAGTGAGGCATGGTCTGGAGGGCGTGCCCACAATCACAGCTGGTTAGTGAAGGGACTCGCATTCCCCACCTACAGAGGTTTTTCCTGCACCGTCCAACCTGTGTCCGGAGTCGGTTGATAGATTTCCAGATTGGCTACGGAAGGTTGTATCCAGGAGGGAGGTGATCGTGAGGTGCAATAAAGTCAGGCGGTGGTGGGTGCTTCTATCCACAAATTAACCTAAAAAAATAAAGAATTAGGTACCTAAATATTTTTTCTTTATACCTGCTTACTAACGACGACGCAAATATTGCTAGGAATCGTTGGAAAATGAATTTTTATCTGGATTCTTTGATGCCAACTTCTCAGGAAAACCTAAGAGCGCAAATATTTTAACATATTTTATAACTTTATCGTTTCCAGTTAAAGTTTCTAAGATTTTTTTGCGTTTCAACATTTACCCACTTGCAGTGACATAACATTGCTGAGCATTAATAAAAAAATGAATAATGCTGGACATTTCACACATGGCTATCTAGCCCCAAACTAGACAAAGCTTGTACCTTGAGTGCGAGGCAAGACGTTGTTCGGAGCGGATCGCACTCATTCTGATGAAGGTTCACGAATTGAACCGAAACATTGTCGGTTGAAACACCGATAAGACGGTACGTGATTAATCCCGTATTTATAATAAAGCTTGTACCTACTATGGGAACCAAATAACTGTTAGAATACATTTGGTTCCCATAGTAGATAACAAGTAGGAACAACAGTAGAATACAATACATTTTTTTGTTGTAAATACATACTTATAAACAGTGCTGTAACTAGGGCAGTGCCGGCGGTGCCCAGGCACAGGGCGCAGACCCTGGAGGGGCGCAGAAATGATCAGACCTGAACCGGTTATGATTAGAAAATATTTCAAGGGCGCGGTCATAGCAGCTCGCACCGGGCGCTTAAAAGGCTAATTACGGCACTCCTTATAATATTAGAAAAATACTCAAACCCGGAACCAATATCAGTAGACCATGCAAACATTTGTCACTAAATAGCGCCGTGTCGGATGACTCCGGATAGGTATACAACCAAATAAAGATTGGTGGGAGCCAAGATCGGTCGCTCTGAAAATCTATGATGCCTATGCTCAGCAGTGAAGTCATTTCCACATCATCATCATTTCCCTGCCACTTTCTCGCACTAAGTGAGGTACAACATGTTTTCTTCTATATCGGTTTATTCGCCGACATCTCCAGTACTCTTTCTTAACCGTATCGGCAGTTGTTTCCATAGCCATCTTCTATCCTCCATATTAGCGGTAACTTCAAGTTACCAACCCTAACTTTATAACGAGTATGTCTAACTTATCTCCGCTGAACACCTACTAAGTATACAGTAAATATAGCTTAATTCATTAACTACCGCGTGTTAGGTATTAACTGAACTTTACATGATGTTACGTTGATGTTAGTAACTGGAAGAGGCGTTTTCTCTTAATACCTAACAGTTAAGAAACGTACTCCTGGTCTTACAATAGAATTATTCTGTAAAATGGTACAACAACAAACAAATCGAGAATAAATATTGTTTTTTCCCGTAAAGTTTTATTTTTTTGGCAGTCGTGCAAAAATTTGGATTAAAGCTACGAGAAACGCTACGGCACCGTAGCTTCGTAGCTGAATTTGTAGCATAGCCTACGACAAGCTATGCTATTGTTTTCACTGCCGATTTACTAGAAACTAAAAAAAAAAACTTCACAAACCATTGTAAATATTCAGTTTTTAGTGAAAATAGTGATTATAACCACAATAGTTGCAAAAGTTATAAGATACGTTATTGTTTGAAAATGAATTTCCGATACCTTACAAGCATTCCACTCCGTTACTAACCTTCGATAAGAAGAATTTACTTAATTTTAAATCAATCTTAGAAATATTCATGAATTTAAGTTACAAATATTATTTGTGAAATTATTAAATTAAAAAAAAAATTAAGGGGGTATGGATAAAATCATCCCATTTTAAATATTCAAAAGCTCCCTATACTACTATTAAATCATCATCATACTTTTTTTCTAGAGCAACTGATCTTGTACGGCCTGCACCAGACGGTCCCCACCAACCTTAATTAGGTCGTCTTTCCATCTAGTGGAGTCCGTGCTACACTACGCTTGCTAGTGCGTGATGTCCTCTTTTAAAAAAAATATATTATCTAGCGTTTGACCACGATCTCGCCTGATGTTAAGCGATGATGCAGTCTACGAGTACGACGGAACACGCTTGCCTAGAAGAAACCTATTCACTCGCGACTTGAAGACCCCTACGTTGTATAATATCTGATTTACGCCGCCGTTCTTATTTGTTCAAATATATCCTGTCTATCCAAAGGTTGCCTGGTAGAGATCGCTTTTAGCGATAAGACATTGTACCTAGTTATGTTGCCAACGCCAACCAGTCAGGCCATCTTTAATATTTAATTAGCACATTCCTGATTGTTTTGCTCGTGTACCCACGCACTGTCTCACGGCCAGATTTGCTGACGTTGAATTTATTTCATGATAGATGTAAGTCTTAGAGCGCGCAGTCGCGATTAAGTTATCACTTGTTTAAAATATTTTATAATTCAAAAATCAATTATATTTTAACTTAAAATTTTCATGTCTTTTTAAAACATTTCCACGGTTTCCCCGTACAAGTTAACCTATGATTTAAAAGTGTATTTATTTATTTTTTATTTTTAATGGTGTGCAATAAATACGTTATCTAATCTAATCTAATTTATCAACAAACCCAGATAAGCAAGGCGTTCCTCTCTTTGACACTCAAATACTTATCTACCCCAACGGCCGCGCCGTCAGTCGCTTTGAGCCATATGCATTGCCCACTGCCACGTTTGTTAATCTTCTAAGCTATATTAGTGACCAAGGTTTGTTTAGCATTAACTTGTCTCATCCAGTTACAACTAGATCGTAGTCCCGCGAATACCGTCTCCCGCCTCGCGAACGCGAATCACCGCTCAATCTGAGTTATTGTACAACTTGAGAACTAATCTTAATCAACTGCACGCCAACTTTTTCAATAAACCACGCTTATCTGCAACATAATAAATATACGGATAATTTGCTTACAAGATTGTTTTTGGTGAGATAATTATGAAGTAAAACGGGCTACGGTGGAGTATTTTGGTTTAGTATGTATGGCTTTAGCACTTTGAAGGATTTTATAGCACAGTGAGCGCGCGATACCTAAGTCAATTTTATTTTAAGTTTTTACTAACGATGTTAGCATTATGCATAAGGCCTTTTAAAATAAAAAAAGGATTTTGAATGTCTTTTTGCCTTTACCATTTTGGGCCATTTGGCCATCAAAAAGAAAATATTTTTGATTTTTTTTTATACTTAGTTTAGTTGCCAAAGTAGTGGGCTATTATTATTTGTTATTTTTCCAAAATTCAGGTCAATAGCTTTAGTATTAGTTGCTATGATAATTAGCTGTGATAAAAAGCTATTTTGTGTCTACTTCCAGCCTATATAAGTTGTTTCTAATATTAGTACTTACTCATTATGGTAGGGTTGGTACTCATTTTTTTTATTTTATTTTATTTCGAACAAAATCCACAGCTCTTAGTATAATACAGGTGTATCTTATGATAAAACTTACAGCCAATAAAGGATTTACATTTTATAATTCGAATACTTATACATTAACGACGTAAATCACTTATCGTACTAAACAGGACCATTATTTTAAATATAAAAAATTATTATAAAAAAATCTTAAGGGGGCACCGAAAGGACAATCGCCCATACAACATGTACCACCAAGATAATTTCTAATTGGAGCATATTTCTACCTTAATAAGGTATTATTTGAGTTTTGAGTAGTATTTATCTAGGTGCCCAACCATATATTAGATCAAAATACTTACCTAAAATAAAATAGAAGCGTATCGAATTCTGCATGTTTTTATGTCATAAAAGACCAGTTTTCAACCTAATTTTTTAGTATTAAAAACAAAAACATCTTACGTATCCTAGTCATAGGAACATAGATTATATCGTCTAGTTACAGAATAACAACACAATGAGAAAAATACAATAAGTTTTCAGTCATCAATTTTGGTATTACGGAACACGGTCAAAATCTAATCAAATTTAGAATCGTTCTATTGCTATCACTGTCGCTCTGCGTGGCTAAACTTCATCACTAAACAGGGATAGCGATATTCAGGCCGAAGTTTTTGACGTGGCAGAATTGAAGTTGCGCTCAGTGTTCGCCGGCGCGTTAAGAAAAAATATCACGAAGCGGACACTTGGCTAGGCAGAATCACAACAGGTAGAGCAAACAGTCACAGAGTGGTGGCCAAGAGATGGACGTCGACCGTAGGGCAGACCACAAGGGGAAGTTGGACAGCAATGGATGAGAGTTGCTCAAGACCGATTGGACTGGCTACATCGAGAGGAGGCCTATACCCAACAGTGGGTGCTGGAGGCTGGATAGATAGATAGATGGTAGGGTTGCTTACACTTATACTCTGTAAGTAGTTAAATAAATATTATTTCGTAAAATCAGAAAATCCTATGCAAAAGGTTACCTATTATCCTGTTACAGCAGTTTACGCAAAATACTTAAACACAAACATTGGACTAGAAACTAGACAAAGATTTCCCTCCAAAAGTTACGCAGTAAAATATGACTAGCGCCAATCACCTCATATTCAAAGCCCAATAATAATTAAATAAAAGCCCTTTGTAGATATCAAGGTCTTTCTTAAGAAAAACGTAATAAAAATAAAGTGGGTGCTAAGATGGAATTAAGGGCCTTGTGTCCGGAGTTCGCAAAGAAAGCGATTTTATTCGCCTTAAAGTAATTATTGTGTTTTTGTGAAAGAGTTTGTTAGTCGACCATTCAGAGGCAACGCGGACGCTTTGCAGGGGCGGAGGGAGGATAAGGGTCTTAGTATTTTTTCACGAAAATGTGGCTTTCTGTATTCTGTATCATGTGACCTTATCGCTGAGTGTGATCTTTTCCAGGCAACCTTTGGATGGAGTGAAATTAGCAAGATGATATATAAGACTGATGTATTAGTGGAAACAGTCAGACTACCAATATGTTAAGTACCAAAATAAAAAGCATTTTGACTAGGTACACGATTTGATATAATTTTATTGTTTTAATGAGGGGAATTCTATTGGCCTTTTGGTTTGACAGTACTAAAATTATTGCCATCCTTTTTTGTTTCTTAAGGACAGAGAGCGACAGTTGTGCTGCGACATGTTAGTGCTGTCAAAGTGCCCATTATGTTTCCAATATAATACGCATACGACTGCTTTTAAAATAATTGGTTTGCTTCTGGTTCTATTAAAGAATCAACGTATATTCGAAAATAGAACCTCAAAACTTTATTACTTACGAGTAATTAAACTCCGCCCTTTCTTCGGATTATTGTGAAACTCAGACAAAAGTAGAATTTATGAATCCGTCCCTGCAACTTGCCCGGAATATTCTTGTTTTCCCGGAGTTTTCTCAGCTTTTCTTCGGGTTTTCTTTCGGAGCCTTAATTAGCTCATTCAGCCCCGCCTCACCCTAATGATCTTGTTTATTGAAAACACTTTTATATTTCATTTTCAACTCTCTGTCGAGCATTTAGGGAGTTTAGCGTACAGGCGTTTGTGATAATTTGTTTTTATACTTTATGTTTTACATTTTATAAAGATACTCAGACAACCTTCTTTTAAGTTTAAAACTGAAGATACTGGGCAGATAGAAAAATAGGTAACATTTTAAAATTAAAAAGAATAGCATAGCTGCATTCGAAAGATAAAACTTGTGCCAACTTTGCGAATATTAAGAAGCCAAGTATCGGTCAGCTGGTTGTCTTCTAGGTTGTTTAAAAGAAATCTTAAAAACAAAACGTCACCACGTAGCACCCAGCTATCTCCACCTGAGCCAGACGTGACCGTAAAAGAAAAAGGGGGCGAAGTCTTGCACGGAAGCGGCGCTGATAAGCCGGCCGTAATGGCGCCAACGATAACGGTTCCCGCCTTTTTCTCCCGCCAAAACAGCGCGCCATTGTCACCGCAGAATGGCAACACAATGACAACAAAGAGGTCGCACTCACACTGCGGACCAATAAATTTTTTGTTGCCTTTTCACGGTTTTATACCCGTTTTACGGTTGAATCAATTTCAGTGCTCGAGATTTTTCATTTATTCTGAGAGCTTTGTAATGAAATCGTTTTAAAAGTCAATTACTTCTTACATAATAAAAGCGAAGGTTTCGTTTTCAACGAAAATCGGTAAGTGCAAAGAATTCCATGAATTTTCTGACGTAAAATAAATTGTATAATAATGAACCAGCGTTATTAAAATACTCATAAAGCCATCATACACGTTTGAGTGTTCTCAATTTGAGAGTTTAATAAAATTTTAATTGGCATGTATTAAGTTTCTCAAGTAAATTATTATTAACGTGGATGCCCGTTCCTCCTTGCTTCAAGAACATTAGCGCAGGGGGAGGGGGTAGGCGACAAATTTTTGTTTTTCACTCGCATCCGAGACAGAAGGGTATCGACCCAACGGGTTAGAAAGAGACAAAGGCAGGTGCACACATTGCCTTTGTTAAAGTGCAAAAATAATAGAGAGAACGGTCGTTTATCTCTTTTTATGGCGGGCGCTATCTCGCCGCCGACGCTATTATGAGAGACAATTTTGGCGCGAAAGAAAACTGCTTATTACTTCTTATTCTTGGAGGAAAATTTCCTTTTTAAAAACTGAAAGGCTAAAGTGCGCGCTTCATTGGAGTTCCGGTTTAGTGTTTCTCATTATCATCTATTTTTAGCTTAGGGTCGTAATTTGTGGAATAAAAGGGGTTTCAAGAAAATGTCCATAGGAAATCTACATAAAAGCCTTTGTATTGAAAGTCGCAATCAATACGTTTCTATCAGAATTAATTGAATCAAACCATTGCGGTCCGTATATTGTCTTCAATGTAGTAGGAAATACTGCTTTTGATCGTTAAATACCCAAAAATAGGTTTTTATTTACCTACCCAAATGATAGTAACTAATGTCTAATGTCAAAACGAATAATTCGGTCAAGGAATTTGCAAGTACTAAAAAATTCGAAAACCCATTTTAGTATAAAAATCTTCTAACCATTTCTCCATAGAGACACTGATAGGCCAAATTTTCCAAATTTTCTAGCGTCACAAATATCAAACTTTTTGTGAATTCTTAACACAACTATGATCAAATTGTGAGTCTAACAGAAGTAGATACTTAGGTAGATATGTACCCTTCGGCCGCGTACGAAACCTGCCAGTTTCGGTAGAAGCAAAGTTCATCTTGTATCATTCCTACCCATCGAGGTTCGAAGCAGCAAATGCTAAGATGGCACTGTTTTGTCCCCACGCAACACAATCATTGTCTGGGTGGGTGGGCTGCCTACTTAGCTACTTACCCAGATACTAATACTTGGAGCTTCTTGGGCAGGTTACCCACCCTACCCACCTATATAAATATTGTTATTGCCTCTCTATTTTTATTGATACCTAATGTAATATGTAAGTAAGTAGACAATATTTTGACTTCTACAGAAAAACAAGGGTCGATACATGGCATGTCTTTTTGTTGTCTACAGTTTTAGATAAGATAGAGGTGGATGCTAGACAATGGAACTTCTAAATGGATTTTAATGGGCTACTACTGTTAGGGCACATTTAAATCTGCTTGCGGTTCTGATTAAGAATTTGACGAAAGATTGTTTTGAAAAAGTAATTTTTCGACAATAACACAACCTGTTTCGTAATGTACGACATTAATTTAAAACACACGTCCGGAATCGTATTAACTGATTTCAGAGGTGGGTTTAATACCGGTAGCTTGAATATTTATCCAGTAATCGATACATTTCCAATAAACAATTTTTAAAGTAAATCGGCGACGTCTTTGCAACGATACCGCTTAGTCAGTTTAACAGTTATATATATATATATATATATATATATATATATATATATATATATATATATATATATATATATGTATATATATATATATCTCTAACCTAAGTTCTCCTCATCGATTTTGATAATGGCGACAATATTTAAATTTAAAGAAAATGTTATTAAATGCATAAAATTTACATTGCACCTGCGTTTATATTTAAATTCTAGCGTGAGCCCTAATATGGCTTTCTAGACCAAACTTAGTTTTAAAATCTTATCACAGGTGTCACAATAGAGTTGGCCTGCTTATAAGTGTAAGTATGAGGGCTTAGGTCTTTCTTTACGTATCTAGCGCTTTACATCGAGTGTATGAAGTCGGTTTTATTCGAAAGTTTTAATGTTATTATAGATGGTAGAGCGCCAGGACGAGCTGTGTGAAGCGAGCTCCTCCCAACTTGCAGGGTCAATATCGCAGGCATTTAGATGTCTTTTGAACACGTCCTTATAACGCAGATGCTGACCACCGTGCTGCCGCTAACAGGTACCTACCTACTTACATGAAGAATGAATATGATTTGCTTTCATTCATTACAGGCCGTTTCATTGATATTTTATGACTAAATATCAATTTAGGCAGTTTGACAATTTAATTTAATTTTATCGTAATGAATTTGAAAAAAAAAAACATATTCTACAACAATTAGCTATTAGCCCTACCAGAGTTTTCATTTAATGTCGTACACATGGCTACACATTAAGCTATACAATTCCAGTATAAGCTGACCTCTCATTATATAAAAAGCCTAGACAATGCGAGGTCAGCTTATACTGGAAAAATATAGCTTGATGTGTAGCCGTGTGTACATTACAACACATGTAGCATGTGTGTATTAAGTAATTATGTGCGAACTTGTTACAAAGAAATTCTTTAGTTTCCTTACACAGTACTTATTTCGACATAGGAAACTTGAGTCTGTAAAAGTATCAAGTTTGAAAACCCTGCATTATCCCCACCGGTGTTCATTGTGGTTCATTCTTATCTTATTTTAATAATAATAAATAAATAATAAATATTGCTGGACATTTCACACAGCGCTATCTAGCCCCAAACTAAGCATATCTTATATTATGGGAACCAGATAACTGATAGAATACTTACATATATACTTTTTTTTTTGTAAGTACATACTTATAATACATAGAGAAACAACCAGACCCGGGACAAATATCTGTAGATAATGCAAACATTTGTTCCGCAGCGGGAATCGAACCCGCTACCTCCTGCGTCTCAGCCGGCTATTCGCCCACTGCGCTACGGAGGTCGTCTTTAGTATCACTGAATTAGATCTCCAGCAAATGGATTAAGCGCTAAGTATTTATTTATCGTCGGTTTAATCTGCGTTCGGTGTTACGCAAACAGTCGCGGAAAATTATAGGTACGTTGGCTAGGGTTGACACTTTTTTTTTTGGGCGGGTCTGCGTTTATCCATTAGTAGTTGCTATGCCTAGCTTGCGTGCTTCGGCCGCTTGTATTGGATAAATACAGGCCTTCTTTACTCGGCTCAGGGGAAGGAGCGAGTAGGGAGGCAAAAGGTCTTGGGGGAGAGCGCATCAGTCGTGAAGATCCCCAAGGCAAGTCTGGTGGGGTCGTCCTTCTCGTGGTTGCTGCCTGTTATAGGTCTATTTCCATCTGAAATAGACGTAACTGAAACCACCAGACGCCGGAACTTTGCCGGTGGGTTAGGGCAGGAGGGCTTGGGATTCGGTGTTGTGGATTGAGTTGGGGCATTCCAATACGTTATCTTGCTGGGTAGGGTATTGAATGCAGGGGGGAATAGGGATAGCTGGTGAGATACTGTAAGAAAAAGTCTTCTCCGCACGTCTCTCTGAGTAGCAGAGGGCGTAGTGGATGAAGATGTGATAGGTAAGCGGTCTGTGGGAGGTCCAAGAATTCGTCCAAGGATGGTGGTTGGCACAGCTAGTGTGGTGTTGTCCGGCTTGGTTTCCCGCGAGTCGGCTGTATGGGTCAGTCTCCTCGTGGGGTTCTGAGTTGGCTGGCGCTTCGCTGGCAGTGTTGGCGCTTGCATGTCCCAATGATCCCCAAGGCGATACTGGCAGGGCTTGGAGGGAGGGACTAGAATAAGTGCATCTACCTCGGTGGGGTCCATTATGGGCCTGTTAGGCGAGGCGGGTGCGTCCTTTTCAGGGCGTGCTGACAGGGGAGCTCACCCCTGAAAAAAGAGACGACGATGTGGAGCATTGAAGTAGAAACCAAAATGAACCAAAGCATAAGTGAAAATGGTCCCCAGGTGGGTCCCCGAAAGGGGGAATCCCACCCCGCCACTTCTTTGGAAGTGGAGGGCTGCCCCTCGTACTCTGGGGGGGGGGGCAACTCATGCTTCGTAGGTCGGCACTCCACCGGCCTTCGTGAACGCGACACTGGCTTTTCTTTCGACTCGGATTCCGATATTACTTACGATTTGGACAAAGACTATATGGAAGTGCAGGCGTGCACCCCGAAGGTGAACGCTAACACTACTGGTAATAGCCCGCTGACGGAACCTCAAGTCTCCCGAGCAGCTGAGGAGGTTGTTCGTGAGTCTTCTCACGTTTCGGCGCGAAAGAAGAAAAAAGGTGGTAGGAAAAGACATGACGGTACGCTTGTGTCTGATTCAGAGACAAGCGCACGGTCAATGTCAATAACACGTGCAGGGAATATGGTCAGCGGTAGCACGGAGCTTCTCGTCGGATCGGGACCATCGAGACCGGATTCTGCGACTAGCTTTACTGGTTTAGGCCGAAAGCGACAATTTTGTGGCTCTGTTAAACTGGATTCCGGCACTGAAGGAGATGTACTAGCTCCGCCGAAGGTTTCAACTGCCCGCCGCGGACGAGGAAAATTGAAGATTTCGGATATCCGTATTGGGTTTTCCCGCGCCATGGAAGACCTGGCAAAGCCTGGTACGGAGACGTATAGGTTGAATAAAGACGTAGCCGACCAGCAGCCGAACAAGGCCAAATCGGCCAAGAGAGTTTACGCTCACCTTAGTGGAGAGGAATTTACCGCAGAAGAACTGCGGGAACGTGCCACCAAGGAGTTAGACGCTATTCAGGAGGCGTCCCGAAAATCCAAAAACCTGAAAGGCACGATCCAAGGGACGATAAACCAGTCTCTAGTTACTATTAGAGACATAGTTGACTGCCTGAAGCAGCGAACCGTAGACGACGAGACCAGGCGTCTTCGGGCCGACAATGACCGGCTCAGCCGTGAATTGGCTAACATCAGGGACGAACTAAAGGCCCTTCGGCGAGACTATGAGGAGATAAATACGCGCGCTAATACGTCCGCGATTATCACTCCAGTCCCGCCCCTGCCGCTTACGTCAGAGATGGACTTTGAAGATGTGATACGCAGAGTGACCATTTCTGTGGGGGAAATGGTAAATGCTCGCATAGCTGGCATAGAAGACCGTCTCCTCCCTGCCAAGACGCTACGTCCAGCACTGGCAGCAAACAAGAAGGGGTCCTCTGCAGTGACCACGCCGGCCCCAACTGCGGCCTCTAAGGCGCGCAGACAGGCTGTTCAGACGGCAGGACCTGTCAACTCTGGCACACTACATGGCGATCCACACTCTATTTCGAGCCAAGGTGCAAGCCCACCTAAAACTGATAAGGAAGGATGGTCAACTGTAGCCAAAAAAGCTGGCAAGAAGAAAGAATCTGTTCCTGCTCCCGTTTCCAAGCTAACACCCAGGCTGCAGCAGCCAAAGACTAATCACTCTGCAAAAGCTCCTTTGGTAGTCAAACCTAAGAGAGCGAAGCGCAAAAGAAAGTGTAAGCTCAGTGCCCCACGATCTGCGGCTGTCGTGATCACCCTCCAACCTGAGGCTTTGGAGAAAGGGGTGACCTACTCTGAAGCCCTATCTAGGGCCAAAGCGGCTATTGATCTTGCCCAACTAGGTATCGAGGGAGTCAAATCCAGACAGACTGTGACTGGATCCAGAATGTTGGAGATCCCAGGTACCACCAGTGGCCCCAAGGCAGATCTACTTGCCGAGAAATTACGTTCGACTTTGGCGGACATAGCACGAGTTTCTCGTCCAGTAAAGTGCGTAGACTTGCGCATTTCTGGGCTGGACGACTCTGTCTGTAAGCAGGATATCATTGATGCAATAGCCAGCCAAACTGAGTGCTCTCGAGAGCAGATTAAAGTCGGAGAGATTCGGACGGGACCTGGTGGCGTAGGTGTTATAACTGTCCAGTGTCCTGTTTCTGATGCGAAAAATATCATTGCAAAGGGTAGGCTACTGGTTGGCTGGAGTTCTGCCCTGGTCAGTGCACTGGACTCGCGCCCATTACGGTGTTTCCGCTGCTTAGGCATCGGTCATACTCGGCCGCAGTGCAAGTCAACGGTAGACCGCGGCGAGCTATGCTTCCGCTGTGGGAAAGAAGGGCACAAAGCAGCGATATGCACCTTGACACCTTGCTGTGCTGTATGTGCCGACGCGCGGCGTCCAGCTGGTCACACGATGGGAGGCAGGAAGTGTAATCCTCCTGCCTCTAAAGGCAAAATAGTTTTAGCTTCTCGAACTGCCCCTAAGCCTGCTCGCAGCGACGCGATCGAGTTGGTTGAAATGTCTGACTAATATGTTTAGTTTACGACATTACAACCTACTTCAAACGAATCTGAACCACTGTGCCAGCGCCCAGAGCTTGTTTATGCAGGTGCTGGCAGAATGGTCCATTGATATTGCTGTTGCTGCTGAGCCATATTGTGTCCCCGATACTCCCTCCTGGGCTGGAGCTACGGATGGCCTTGTAGCTATTTTTTCTCGTAGCAACGCCCGATCCCCTCTCCTTTCAGTAAGAGAGAGAGGTTCGGGCTATGTTGCAGCTGCATGGGGTGATGTGGCTCTTATCGGTGTTTATTTCTCTCCCAATAGAGGCCTCTCCGAGCTGAAAGCGTACCTGCAGGTGCTTGATGGTGTCGTCAGAAGGATGTCTCCATCACAGGTCATTGTAATGGGGGACCTCAATGCCAAGTCTGCAGCTTGGGGTTGCCCTATGACCAATGTCCGTGGAGAAGCAGTGGCGGACTGGGCCGCGACGGCTGGTCTTGTTCTTGTCAACCAAGGCAACGCTAACACGTGCGTGAGGCGTAATGGGGGTTCAATAGTGGACATTACGTTTGCTACCCCTGCTCTTGCCGTGCGTGCGTGCAACTGGAGAGTCCTACAAAACGAGGAGACACTGTCAGACCACCTTTATATAAGGTTTGAGGTCGCACCTTCCTCTGGTCTTGGAGTGGCGCCATCATTACCTGGCCTCCTGGCTGCGTTCCCACGCTGGTGCTTGAGGCGTCTAGATAGAGAACAGGTGAAGGAGGCTGCCATTGTGCAAAGCTGGTGCCCTGTGTCGGAAACAGACCTAAGTGTAGACAAATTATCAGATCATTTTCGGGAGGCCTTAACAGCGGTGTGTGATGCATCTATGCCTCGCACGCGGAGACTGCCAGAGAGAAAGCAAGTATACTGGTGGTCAGGCGAAATATCTTCTCTCCGGTCTAACTGCATCAGCTCTCGCCGCGCGTATACACGTTGCCGTAGAAGGCGTATCCGCACCGCTGACGAGGAGACAAGCCTCTATGAAGCTTATAGGCAGACAAAAAAGGCTTTGCAGGTGGCAATCTCCAAAGCCAAGTCTGATGCTTGGCAGGAGTTTATCGAAGATCTCAACAGGGATCCTTGGGGGCGCCCTTATCGTACAGTTCGCAAGAAACTGTGCAATCAGGCACCCCCAACCGAATCGTTTGAGCCCCAACACCTTGCGCATATCGTAACAGGGCTTTTCCCTGCCTGCCTGCCACATGACCCGCCACATATGATTCCTCCTGATCCTCTACTGGGGCTCTCTGGCGAAGAGGTCCCCCCGGTCACCGAGGGGGAGTTTGGTGCCGCGATTCTACACCTTAGGGCTAAAAAAACCGCTCCTGGGCCAGATGGTGTGCCCGGTCGTGTTTTGGCACTCGCCTTGAAGCAAATGGGGACACGACTTCAAGAGCTATTCAACGCGTGTTTGGAGTCTGGACGATTTCCTAAAGCGTGGAAAGATGGCCGTCTATGTCTGATTCGGAAAAACGGACGCCCAGCTGAATCACCCTCTGGATACAGACCCATAGTGCTGCTTGATGAGGCTGGCAAACTACTTGAACGCATAGTAGCTGCCCGCATTCAGGAGCACTTGTCAGGCGCGGGGCCAAACCTGGCGGAAGAGCAGTTTGGATTTAGATCCGGGCGCTCTACTATTGATGCGTTGTTGCGCCTCAAAAACATTTCCCAAGAGGCTGTTGCTCAAGGGGAACGAGTGTTGGCGGTATCCCTGGATATTGCCAATGCGTTCAACAGTATCCCCTACGAATGCATCGAAGAGGCCCTCCGATACCACGGAGTGCCTTTCTATCTCCGGCGGTTGGTAGGGCACTATCTCAGACAGCGAGATGTGCTCTATCTCAACGACAAAGGCAGGGTCTGCTCTAGGCGCATGACCTCCGGTGTTCCGCAGGGCTCAGTGATGGGTCCTCTGCTGTGGAACATCGGTTATGACTGGGTGCTGCGTGGTACACTGCTTCCCCGAACGCATATTATCTGCTATGCAGATGATACTCTTTTTATCGCGCGGGGAAACAGCTATGATGAGGTTGCGCATTTAACGTCTGTGGGCTCTTCCCTCTTGGTCAGCCGCATTCGATTGCTGGGTCTAAAGGTGGCACTAAACAAAACTGAGGTCATCTCGTTCCACGGAAGAGGGGGTAGGCCACCAGCTGGTGCCTACGTCCTGGTAGATGGTGTGCAAGTCATGGTGACCCCACACTTGAAATATCTGGGGCTCACGTTAGACAGTGCTTGGAATTTTACCGAGCACTTCAAACGTTTAGTCCCAAAAGTGCAAAGTGCGGCAAGCTCATTAGCGCGCCTCCTGCCGAACAAAGGTGGACCCAGAGCCTCTTGTCGCCATCTTTTTGCAGGGGTTATCAAATCTATGGCTATGTATGGTGCGCCGGTGTGGGCGGACGCTCTAACTGCCAGGAACAAAGCTATTCTGCGAAGGCCACAGAGGATAATGGCGGTTAGAGCGATACGCGGTTACTGCACCATGTCATACGAAGCCGCATGCGTATTGGCGGGCTTACTACCGTGGGACTTGGATGCCAACTGTCTCTCGGCAATATATTTTTGGCGAGGGCAGGAACTAGCTAGGGGACAAAGACCGGCTCTAAGAGAGGTTGAAGGCAAAAGGGACGAACTGCACGAGGGACTCATTGAAGAGTGGCTCCAGAGGTTGGCGCAACCCAGCGCCGGCACTGATATTGTCGGAGCGGTTCGTCCGCTTTTAAAAGAGTGGCTCACTAGGGAGCATGGCTCGATGACCTTCCGATTGACACAGGTGCTCACGGGGCATGGTTGCTTCGCAAAGTACCTGTGCCAAATCGGACGGGAATCGACGACGGAGTGTCACCACTGTAATGCCCTCGTGGACACATCGCAGCACACGCTGGAGTTTTGTACTGCCTGGACAACACAACGGCAGGCGCTGGTGGCAATGGTAGGCCGGGATCTCTCGCTGCCGAGCATAATTCAGGCTATGCTTAGCAGCGCTAGAGCCTGGGATGCCGTAATCGCCTTCTGTGACGAAGTTATGTCTCAGAAGGAGGCTGCGGAGCGTATCAGAGAAGATGATCCTTTCGCTGAGCCACTCCGCAGACGAAGGACCGGAAGGAGGCGAAGACAGTTTCTTCGCCTTTTTCAGCTCGATGGAGGCCAGCAGGGTTCGGGTGCGGGGAGCTCCGACCCAGCATCGCACAGGCCTTCTACGCTGGGGAATGTCCTCCATATTCCAGGACATTCCTCTCCCTCCCAGGAGGGGGACGGAGGGGTCCGCTTAAGGCGGACATTAACCGACAGGGCCGCGGTTGAATCCAATCGGGACCCCGTGACCTTGTCAGGTGCTAGTGCAGCATCGAACCACTCATCCGATGGGCGGTTTGATGATGCACTGGCACTGAGGTGAATGAAGGTATATCGGTGGGTTTTTAGTCGGTATGCCGTTGGTTGTGCTTAGAGTCCGACAGACCCCTTTAGCTCTCCCCGAGTTAAAGGACATGCGTAAAGCATTTTCCCATCGCAAAAAAAAAAAAAAAAAGGTTTGACACTTTCCAGATATACAAAATATTACATTTAACTACCTACTTAGTACTACTAGTGAAACGCTCGTGGTGTTTTAAAAGTTCTATTCAATGATACCCCACACAATAAATTAGTTCAACAAACAAACATGTGTTAGTGAAACAAAAAGTAAATATAATTAAAGGAAAATTAATATTTAAAAATACTAATGTTTGTAAATTAATTAAATTGTGATTATTATGTAACTACTGGCATATTTGGGTAGTTGTTGCCGTTATTTGTGGAACTAGCAAATGTAAATCCATTATTGGCTGTAGGGTAGAAAGATAAGCATTTCTTACTTATATTTTTAAGAGCTGTGGATTTTGTCAATAAATAATATAAAAACTAAAAAAAAATATTTTTATATTTAAGTTTATAAGATCGCCCATTGTAACTTATAAAGTTACAATGGGCGATCTTATAAACTTAGCGATAATTATCTGTTTATTATCTTATAAACTTAACATTATTTTTTTTGTTCTGTTTGTATAATGTAGTGAAATCTTCTTTAGTCGCGTTGGGAATTTTTGAGATGGGAAAAAACCATTGAACTCGCGACACTGTTACCGTTACCGACACCTCTGTATATGAAGTGAAGACTTCTTTAGGCGCGTTGGGCATTTTTTGAGATGGGAAAAAAACCATTGAACTCGCGACACTGTTACCGTTACCGACATCTCTGTATATGATGTGAAAACTTTTTTAGGCCATTTGGGCATTTTTTGAGATGGAAAAAAAAAACATTGAACTCGCGACACTTTTACCGTTAGCGTTACCGACACCTCTGTATATAAAGTGAAAACTTCTTTAGGCGCGTTGGTTATTTTTTGAGATGGGAAATAACCCTTTAACTCGCGACACTGATACCGTAACGTTACCGACACCTCTGTATATGAAGTGAAAACTTCTTTAGGCGCGTTGGGCATTTTTTGATATGGGAAAAAACTTTTGAACTTGCGACACTGTTACCGTTACCGACATCTCTGTATATGAAGTGAAATATTCTTTAGGCGCGTTGGGAATTATTTAAGATGGGAAAAAACTATTGAACTCGCGACACTGGTACCATTACCGTTACCGACATTTCTGTATATGAAATGAAAACTTCTTTAGGCGAGTAGAACATTTTTTGAGATGGGAAATAACCATTTAACTCGCGACATTGATACCGTAACGTTATCGACACCTCTGTATATGATGTGAAAACTTTTTTAGAACATTTGGGCATTTTTTGAGATGGGGAAAAAACCATTGATCTCGCGACACTGTTACCGTTACCGTTACCGACACCTCTGTATATAGGTATCTCGTAATTGTTCAAGTTTTACTTCTGTCGGCACTCCCGGAGTGCCAATTTTTTCGTTTAATGGTGTGCTATAGCGATATTATCTAGGCGTCATTGAAATGTATCATCAGCATTAATACTTTACGAGTAAAACGGCAAAAAGTTCGGATGGACTGACAGACATGACTAAAAAAGTGTAAGGATTCTTAGTTAGACTACGAAAATCTTGAAAATGTTAAACAAAATCAATAATTAAGTACTTACTTATTTCAGACAGAACTTCCGCCCGCTGTTCCAAACGAGTGGTTTGTTAATAAAAAAATGCCTATGTTTTAATCAAGGTCAAAATGTATTCCAATTTTCATAGAAATCAATACAGGTATATAGAATACAAGTATGTATGTGGAAATTTAATGATTTTTTTAAGACGCTTGACAAATATTCCATCATCATTCGAAGACAGTGTTACACAACAATTTTGATTAGTTTTAAATCTTAACTCTATGGATCGATTGTTATCACACATGAATGTTTGTTGGTTTGTTAGGTCGTAACGGCAGAACCGATTTCTATGAAAATTTTTATAGAGGAAAGATTTGTATTTATGTGTGTATGTTTGTAATAAATAAACTCAAAAACTACGGGTCCGATTTCAAAAATTCTTTCACCATTAGAAAGCTACATTCACCCTGAGTAACATAGGTTACTTTTTACCCAACTCCGCAGAAGGAGGGTAATGTTTTTATTGAAAAACTACGCGTACAAAACTGCGGATTGGTCAGCTAGTACCTTATATAGCTGTGTTTGTAAATATAAATAATACCAGACATTTCACACAGAATATACGTATCTTTACTTGCTTGAGATAGATGCTTATGGATAGTTCATACCTACATTTCTTAAACACTAGCTTTCGCCAGCGGCTTCGCACGCGTTGTTTGTCAATAAAAAGTAGCCTATGTGTTAATCCAGGTTTTAATCTACGTATATACCAAATTTCATCGATGTCGGTTCAGCCGTTACGACGTGATTGAGTAACAAATAAACAAATATCGAAACTTTCGCATTTATATATTAGTGCGACAATAAATCCATAATCCGTTATAAAAAGATCAAATATTTGCCTGATCTACAGTTATTTGTCCTGGGTCCTGTTGTTTCTCTATCCCACTATTAATATAAGCGCGCAAGTTTGTAGCGCTGCGCTGTGGGAAATGCCCAGCATTATTTTTTTTAAAAGATAAATGTATATAAAAATAAAATACTGCTGGACAATTCACACAGCGCTATCTAGCCCCAAACAAAGCAGAACTTGTACTATGGGAACCAGATAACTGATAGAATACTTATATACTTTTTTTTGGTAAATACATACTTATATTATACAGAAAAACTACTATATAAATATAACTATTGCTGGACATTTCACACAACGCTATCTAGCCCCAAACAGACTACTAAACTCTGCGTTTAGTAGTAAGCAGAGCTTGTACTATGTGAAGCAGATAACAGAATACTTAAATACTTTTTTTTGTAAATACAATAATAATATATATTTTTTATAATATAACGTTTATATGTATTTTTTATACTATATTTTTTTTATATATATGTATATTGTATGTAATATGGACTTGTATGTTAGTGCTAGTCTGAAATAAATTGAATTGAATAATACTATAACACCCGGACCCGGAACAAATATCTGTAGATCATGCAAACTGTTCCGCGGCGGGAATCGAACCCGCTACCTCCTGCTTCTTAGTCTGCTATACGCCCACTGTTCCACGGAGGTCGTCAAAATATAAAATAAAAGTTTGGTTATAGTTTTTTTATTTATAGTGTTATCCGAACACATGCGGAAAATTCCAAGGTTTTTAAAATCATCTCACTAATTTCGACCTAGACTTGAATTGCCTGGTTGCACAGATGGTTAGTGCGTCCTCATATCAAGAGGAAGGTCGCGGGTTCAAGTCCCGTCTAGGCTTGAAATTTTTGAGATGATTTTAAAAATCTTGGTTATAGTTATTCTGAAAGGCAACCCTAGCCTGTAGAAAGCTGTGGGTTAAAGTATACAATGTAGTGTCATCTTGTGAAGGAGAATTGAGGCGCCTTCGACTGTTAATTTTTTTTTTCAGTTGATTTTATTGGAAATGAAGATAATTGTTAGGTTTTAATGGAAAAAGTTTATTTAGTAACATTATTGTTACTAGTCAGTACATTCAAGTACGCTTCGATATTGGTCGACGACCACCACGGCACAGTGGGCGAATAGTCGGCTGGGACGCAGGAGGTTGCGGTTCGCTTCCTGCCGCGGAACAAATGTCTGCATATATTTGTTCCGAGTCTGGGTGTTTCTCTATATATATTAGAAGTATATATTTACAAAAAGAAATATGCATTAGGATTGTACTTAGATAACAGTTATCTGGTCCAATAATACAAGCTTTTGTTATAGATAGCGTTTGAAAAGTCCAGCACTTTATTTATTTGTTCGTAATGTTTTTGAATCGACCTGACCAGTTTCTCGTCTTCTTAAACTCACTCATCCCCTAAAGATAACAAATTTATCAAAACTAAAAAAAAACAAATAAAATAATATATTTCTATTCATTTATGGCGGATTCCTATATCCGTCGGTAACCGACTACGCCTCGTATCTCCTTGAAATAGTGTCAAACTTTAGACAAGTTTTCAAGGAGAAACGAGTCGTAGCTGGTTACCGACGGATATAGGAACCCGCCATAAAAGCACCAGGATCACTTTGAAACGTTAATTTTACTGCCTGTTCCTTCGCGACCAAGCCAGGAAAGAAGGCAAGAAATAAGGCTGGTTGTTCTTTTTAATGATCCTTTCAGAATATATAACAATAAAGAAAATAAATTACGTCTAAATTGTAACATTTTTGACTGAGTTGAAGCAATTTCAATCCCAAGCTTCTCTATTATCTAAACAATTCGATATTTTATGGTAGACTTTTATAAAGATTTTGTCTATTTACATTTTTAAATTTGTTAATAGTCAATTTTTGTACATCACTTGGGAGTTTGTTATAAAAGCGAACACCTTGCCCTTTAAACGATTTACTAATTTTATGGAGTCTACAAGTGGCAACAGCGAGTTTCTCTTTATTTCTAGTATTAAAATTATGATTATCGCTATTTTTCTTAAACAAATTAATATTTTTGTGAACAGACATAAGATTTTCATAGATGTATTGACAAGGGAATGTCTTAATATTTATTTCTTTAAACTTATTGCGTAAGCGTAATTATTATCTGGGGCCCATATTATAAATTGTACGAATAGCCCTCTTCTGTAGCACAAAAACGGTGTTTATATCGGCAGGCTAACAAACTTAAAACACATTATTACATCTTTCAAACCAAGTTTACATTTTTAAATGTTGTTTACCCATGCAACAAGGTAACAAGCAAGGAGTAAACAAATTACTTAATCCCTACTTTATTTAATTTGAGCACGGCTTGACTCGTTCAAGTGCTGTTGGAACATATTTGCCCCTAATTCGACGCATATAATCAACTTTTAATGCCATTAACGCAGCCATGTTTGTTCGGAAAATTGATTTTACACTCGTAATACAAGTAAGGACTATAATGAGAACATAATTTTTCTTGTTTATTTAATTACAACGGATTAACCAATTACACTAATTAATATAAAATAATTCAAAACATTAATTACATAAACCATTGTCAAATTAAAATCTAAATTACAATAAGAATCTACACAGTATACAAATTATTACCAATAAAATAAAATTTGAATAATACACATTAATATAAATAAATTCATTAAATCACACACATAAATCATAAATTGAATTGTTAAATTAAAGACCTTTCATACATCAATCTCACAATACCTCAGACATACCAGCATCAATTCCTTCCATTCGTCAGCAAACACATTCAGGTTTGGCATCTTTATTCATTTGTAAGGTACTAATATATAAATATAGGTAAGGTTTTATTATATATATATTTTTTGAATATTTATCGAATTACTGTTTCCAAGGTAAAAAAATATAAAACAGTATTTTTAATAAGTTGTTTACAATGATTACAGCATAAGTTCCAACTTTTAAACCAAAATAATTTAAAAATTAAATCTGTCCCTTACCTAAAGTTTATCAGCAAGGTTAGTAAAATACCGCTTACCTAGCGTAAAAATCAAACAAAATGTTTTATTGACAAATCCAAAGGCTATTTAATATCGACACTAAGCCTGTTTCCCCAAAAATAATATAAATAAAACTAATAATAATCCAATCATGCGACAACTTACATTGTAGTTAAATGGGCGCTCCCTTTATTTATTTAAGTATGTATTCTAATAAAAATTTGTTATACCTAGTTAGATGAAATGCAATTATTCCTATCTTTTATTTATATAATTTTTAACCGTATGCTCAGAGAACACATGTGAGTATTTGTCGCTAAATATGTATGTCATCATCATCATATCAGCCGTAGGACGTCCACTGCTGGACAAAGGCCTCCCTCATTGATCTCCAGGAACTGCGGTTGGAAGCGGCCTGCATCCAACGCCGACCTGCGGTTCTTACCAAGTCGTCTGCCCATCTTGTGGGTGGACGTCCTGCGCTGCGCTTGCCGGTCCGTGGCACTCGAGAACCTTTCGGCCCCATCGGCCATCTGTGTATTTATTTATGTAATATGTATGTATTTATTTTTAATTTATATGTTTCTTAAATAAGTAGTTATTATTTAGGTTCATACATTTATGTTATTTGTATTTTATATTATAAGTATAAGTATGTATATGCAGTATGTTAGGTACACTATTACACCCCAGGTCCACATAGTCCATTCCATCCAAAGGTTGTCTGGTAGAGATCGCTATTCAGCGACAAGACCGCCAATTGCATCACATAGTTTTACGGTGTTCTTTTTAGCTCTATTACAAATATACAAAATACAAATAAAAAAAAAATTGTATTTAAAAATTTTTTTTTTTTATTTTCCAAATCAGATTTAACATCTATGTTACGTATCTATGTTCATAATGAGCTCCGAACTAGGTGTAACACCTGTATCGCGGATAGATTTTCAGAAGTTAAACATATTGATTGTATTTTGGGGTAATTCTACGTTAATAGATAGGATATTTATTGCTCAAAAAAAATGCATCAGAGCGATATGTAAAATTCGTAAAACTGATAGCTGTAGACCATTTTTTGCTGAGATGAAAATACTGACGATGGCCAGTCTCTATATTTATGAGCTGGCGACCTTTGTAGTAACAAATATGGACCTTTTTATGAAACGTAACAGCAAACGCCACAATAATAAAATTTGTTTTCCTCGTAATAGGACTGCTCTTTATAACAAAAGTGTTATCTGTATGGCTGCCAGGATATATAACAAACTTCCAAAGTCTGTATTAGATGCTTCAAGTCTGAATGTATTCAAGGCAAATCTGAAAAAAATGCTTGTAGGAAAAGCTTATTATAGTTGTAAGGAATATTTAAATGACAAGGATCTTGTTTAATAATAATTAAGTATGTATAACTAACTCAATAATTTTGACATTGTTATTAAGTACAATTATAATGGAACCTAATAATTAAGCTCGACATTGCATGCGTAAATCGCTGAATATGGCTGCACTACTATGTAACACTAAACACCTTGTACCTACCCATATTACGCAATAAACTGATTTGATTTGATTTGATTTATTAAATGCGAGACCAAACCGAGTAAGAATAAATTTTGACTATTATGAGAATTGTTTTTTTATTATTGTTTTAGTATTTGTTTTATTTACTATTGTTTTATTGGTGCGCAATAAAGAATTATCTAATCTAATCTAAGTACCTAGGTATATTACAGTAAACAGGCGGGCTACTTTGCCGCGTTAGGTTATATATGTTCAGTGCTATGATTATTAGTTTACTTTAGGGGTTTTGCGATTATCATAATAATACTGCAACTCATAATATACTGATAAATTCTTTCTTGATGATGAGGAGGTGCAATGAGTAGATGCATCTTCCAATTACCAATTTATATTTCCACAACTGTACATGTATGAACTGATTGAGTGGAGAGAGACGACTGGCGCGGGCACACTACAACAGCGACCATCTATTTACTTAGGTACGGCTTACGCGAGTCAGCTATTATGTATGTAGTGTGTCCCTACAGTACACCCCCTCTTACAAAAAAAATTTTGGTCAAAAATTATATAATATAACATTGCAAGTTACAAAACAATTCACATAAACTATTAAGTACCTATACAACACAATTGCAGATTCACTGTCGTTGTGTGTTTAAGTTAGTCTCAAGTTACCGAGTCGCTTATCGCTGAACCTACTTTATTCATGCTACATATTCTACTAATTGAAACACTTCACCATGTTGTAAATAATCACTGAATTTAAAATAATCGAGACGCACTGAATTTACCTAACAAAAATTACTATCTTAAATCCGGTTTGTTCTTCTTCATCCATTTCACTGCCACAGCACAACACCTTCTCTCATTCGCCGTCATTTACGAAGTCTTCTATTACCTAAGGTCTCTACGCAGTGCAGTAATCTTCATGCCAGTCACTCATAGCAGTGGGACTGAGCTATCTCCAGACCCTCACTGATCCTCCGGTGAGCATTTCTTTACTCTCCAACCGGGCATTATCTTCCTGAGTGAATCTGCCGGTTTAAACTCCATTTTCTTTAGGATAGAGTGTACCTCAGATGTAGCTGACTCCAATAAAATTCTTCAAATGCTGCTCCTGTAGACCGTGCGTGACACAACTTTGACTGGACCGCGGGTGGATGGTCATCTTTTCCCGGGTCGTACGCTGCCAAAACTCGTCACATATACCTTGATGACCGGTTCCTCAAAAGGGCTTCTGCTGGTGGCTGGGATGGGTTACGTCTGACGACGTGTACAGCGTGTATTCCATGCGCTTCCGGTGCTCACGTGGCGTCGCGTGTCGTGATTCGTCATCTTGCTTAACGTTTCTTACCTATGATTTTACCTCCCGAGGCGTGGACTTCGTCGGGAGAGAGTCGTCTCCGACGCTGGCCTCTGGATAACCATATTTTTTTTCAAATATCCGTGATGCGTGTCGCGTGCTCATCGCGGGTGGTCACCGCATGGTAACTACACACCGCGTCCTTTGTCGGGGTCACCAATTTAGGGATTTTATGATAATCATAATAATAATGCAACTCATAATATACTGATAAATTCTTTATTGATGTTGAGGAGGTGCAATGAGTAGATGCATCTTCCAATTACCAATTTATATTTCCACAACTGTACATGTATGAACTGATTGAGTGGAAAGAGACGACTGGCGTGGGCACACTGCAACAACGACCATCTATTTACTTAGGTGCGACTTACGCGAGTCAGCTATTCTGTATGTAGTGTGTCCCTACATTTACGAATGAATAAAATACTCGATATTGCACACCAAACAATATACACAAAAGAAATAAATAACGGTACAATCGGCGGTCTTATCGCTAAAAGCGATCTCTTCCAGACAACCTTTGGAGGGACAGAAAAATCAAAAGACGACCTTTATCATACATAAACTTATATACATACAAGTAATATATAAATAAACTACACTACATATTGTTTATAAAATAAGTTAATATGTAACTGTGAATTTAAGTAGGTATCTTTACATAGTATAAAATGAAGTCGCTTCCGCTGTTTATTCGCTTAGATCTTTTAAACTACTCGACGGATTTTAATGCAGTTTTCAGCAATAGATAGAGTGATTCATGAGAAAGGTTTATATGTATAATAAATAGATATTATGGTACAGAAAAGCCGATAAATAACTTTATGAGATAGATCAAATGAATGTATTACGGAGTTGTATATCTTAAAAAGGTTGATTACCTGACTGCGCAGGAGGGTAATGTTTTACGAAAAAACGTGTGCGAGGCCGCGGGCGGGTCAGCTAGGCAGTAAATAAAATAAATAATTCAATTCAAAAGTAGGTAACTCAATCTGTCTCTATGTCTGTTTTTTTTACCTTTTTACGATAAAACTGCTAAACTGATTTAGATGAAATTTTGTATAAAGATGTCCTGGATTGAGAAATTCTACACTACTTATTATTGATAAACTATGTGCGCAGAGCCACGTGCGGAAGCAAGTCTAACATAAAGAAACATGGGAGCTGTCTATAGCACTTCTGTAACATAGCAATACCACCTAAAGCAGTCTGTCCCTGAATATATTTTATTTTGTGCAAATTAGATTGTCTCCAGCACCTCACCGTCGGAAACCAAATGCTCATCCAGCGTGAACTATTGAAAACAAATTGAAATTTCAAAATGAAAACGTTTTCTCTCAGATTCTAGATAGTAAATCTAACAAAGTTTGATTCAAATAGTTTTTCGTAGAAATGTAGCGAGGAATTAACATAAATGAATAATCATTTATTTGGAACACACAAAATGGCACATGAAAAAAATTAAGGAGACCAAGAGAAACAGTTTTTTGTGGTAAATCTTGGTTAAATTGGTGTCTGATTTGGGTAGGCTTGTTAAGGTTTTGTTGATCAAACCACTGTGAAAGACCAAGTACACTACTCACATGAAAATCTTGGGTAACATTGAGACATGTATACCTTTTTAGGGGCATACAATAAATTACCTTGCACGTTTATGTTTGTTACAGGTTATATAAATAACCTAACATTTGCCATACGTAAGTTCTGATAATGTTCTTGAAACACATGACAACAAAAAAATCAAGTTACAGAAAAGTGTGCCTTATTTTCATTGAAAAACAAAGTGTTTCTATACCACAACTGTTACTATCAAAGATATATTATCCCGACTTAACCTATTTTATTCTATCCTCCCCAATGATACTTCATTCGAGGCGAATCGATCGGCCATAATGAAATTTATAAAAAACCTCACCGCGTCACGTTTTATATGAAAAGTAATGAGGTTGGCTGATGGCTGCCAGAGAATTCGCCTTTATCACCCGAATTGTGATTCTATTCTCAATGTGATTCATTTGAATTTTTATTTCAGAAAGCCGCAATTTATGTGGCACAACGCGTTTTGCTAGAAAGATACTTTTGTAGAAAGAAAATAATCTCAAAAATAACATTTTACGTTGTTTTATAATTTTTTTGTTTGAATGTACGAATAAACTGAACTCAGCTTAACACGACAGCAACCAGTAAGAGATTTTGCATAAATAAATGGGGCGCCTGGATTTCTATTTGATATGAAACCTCATTTTGCTTTACATACAACTAATGACCAATGTTGACGCTCTAGACAGCAAAATTACCAAGAGACAGGGCACAAATTTAGCTACACCAAGCGCTCCAGTCTCAGCCTCCAAGCGAAATTAAATGACGCTGCAGTGGCAACGAAAATGCAATCACCGCCCGGTATATCCGATGAAAATCTGAATTTCCGAGTCACTGTGCCCCGCTATTCCTTACGCTAATAAAACGTGCACCAAACGGAGATGCTGTTTCGCCCGCTGATGAACGCCAAATGACGTTATGACAGCGCACGCCGCCATTTAACGCCTATTTGGTTCCAATTTCAAATCTTCCGCGCGCTCCCCTGCGGTTCCGGACATCGAATGGAGCATAGATAATAGCGTTTTGTTTTTTAGTGAAAATCATTTCTCGACCAGCTATATTATTTTGCAAATTATTTTTCACTTAAAAAGTTGCGGTATTTAATTAAAAATCTTTCCACCTTGAACTGTTTCGAGCTAAACCGCTCACGTAAGAGTATCATCCAAATGAAATTTGGATAGACGGCGGCTTGTGAATACAGACAAATAGGAATAAAAATGTTTCGCTTTGGGCTGGAAAAGAAAATGAAAGAAATCAATATGCTCGAAACAGAGGACTAAGCCTCGGGCATTCCAATGGTTATCTGAAATTGTGTTGTTTTTATGCTTTACTATGAAATGGTAAATGTTGGTAAGTATAAATCAGTTTTGTAGTAACTTGTAAGAGCACTATATTATTGACATAAAACTGACATATTTGTTGTAAGAGCACAATATTATTGACATAAAACGACGTATATAGATGATAAGTTTTTGAGAAATAAACTTAAAACTATAGATTTATAACATTGTTTCTTGGCGCCCAACATGGAACTCTTTTTTTTAAGGCGGCTATCCACTTTAATTCCAAAGAATAGACAACGATAAGAATTTTCAAAGAGAGATGAGAATAGTTTTAACTGCTTTAGTTCCAACTTCCAACTCCTTGGTTTATACTTTTCCATTCAACATTGTCTATCGTTCTTTTATTCGAGGGCGCGATCGCTCTGCGTTCCAAATCCCGATACACAAATATCCGTTCTGCCATTTTGGCGCACTGGCGGCCGGAAACCCAAGGACATAAAGTTTCGCGCGCCTTTTTACCCGCCACGACACTTTTCAATATTTTACTCTTATTTACTGCCATTATTTATGTCGGGTATTCTTCTCGCGGGAAACCAAATCTATATTGTCTGGTATTTGGTTTTGTTTGAAAAAACCCTTGAAAAAACTTTGTGGCAAGGAATCAATTCAGTTATCATTATTATAAATACGGGACTTATCACATATCGTTATAACAATGATTCGACCGACAATGTTTCGGTTCAATTCGTGAACCTTCATCAGGATGAGTGCGATCCGATCCGCACTGCGTCTTGCCTCGCACTACGCGCCGCAGCCCTCTGCGCGCGAGTGGACAGGCGCGGTGGTATTATTTTAATAATGATTGAACTAGATCACGTAAGTTTTCAAAGTAAAATTAGTTCATCGTTCATTGTTGGCGCACAACACGGGGCACCAAAAAATAAATGATTATATATGTATGAATTAATTAAAATAAATATTTATTTCAATTTATTTAAAAACTCAACAATCCATACTAATAACATAAATTCAAAAGTAATTATGTCGGTCTGTTTGATACGTTTTCACAACTAAACGTTTGAACCGATTTCGATAAAATTTGGTACATAGATTACGACTAGAATGGAAATATAGGCTACTCTTTACACAACTTCACAGGAGGGTAATTTTTATTGATGAACTATGTAGCTTGTGAAAAATAAATAGATAAACTATTCTGCATTTGTCTTGTGTATAATCGAGATAAGCACTAAGAGTATTCGTAAGCGTCATTCACAAACATAATCGCGTCTAAAGCTTCAAACGCTACGCGTCCCCACACTAGGCTCGTTCGTTTTTTATTCATTCTGATCGTTCTTTTCACATTCAGTCCGGCGTGGCTTGGTCACTTTGTGGGACACTGTTATTGTGTTTCTATTGAATACTGATGGATTTTCTGGAAGTGGCATTTTGTCTTTAGAAACTTGGGTAATTTTTGAAGCAAAACTTCTTTACGCACGCTTAACTTGGGGAGTAAGATGGTGAATGCGTTACGAAAAGTGCGAACGGAAGTTGAGAGGGAGATATAAGTTAGTGAAGGTAGAAAGAGAGACAGTTACGTTTCGTATATTACTGTAGGAGGAAGAGAGAGAGGTGCGCGCACAGTTACTTTCTCTCTTCCTCTCATAGCCAATGATATATCAGTCAGTAGTATTTTTGATTATTTTTCGTAATTTCATTTCGTTCTTGAAAAATTTTATAAATTAATATTTAGAAAAAGAAGTTTTATTTCAGTCGTGTGGTCTAAAGCACACTCGCTTTTTTCTTTAGAAACTAGGGTAATTTTTTTTTGTTAACTTTTAGTTTTCTGAATTAATAACTGACGACGTCGCTTACATCCTTATGAAGCAGGCAGCACCGTTAGTTGTAGATGCTTTTCAAGAAGCAAAAATTCGAAATTGTATCAGTTTTATGATCTTTTGTACAATCGCTAGGTATGTATACCTATTGATGTACCTACTCTACCAATCTCTAACTAAATGTTGTTGAAATCGTCTAAGATTTGATTGCACGCCCAACTGCATCATTGCATTAAAAATAAAAAAAACGAGTGTGCAACGACCACACGACTGAAATAAAACTTCTTTTTCAAAATATTACTTTATAAAATTGATCAATTACAAAATTTTCCTCACATCTATAGGTCGATTAGTATATGTTCATTCTGGATACTCGCACTCTCACATTAACGTTTAAAAATATACGAAACGTAACTCTGTCTCTTTCTATCTTTACTTACTCATATCTCTCTCTCAACCTCCGTTCGCACTTTTCGTAATGCATTCACCAGCTTACTCCCCAAGTCAAGCGTGCGTAAAGAAGTTTTACTACAAAAAGATCTATTACTTACGATAATATAATTGTTTTGTTAGAATGAGGTTGGATTTTAGTTGTAAGCACGATGCAGGGCCACGCAATTTTAGCTTAGAATATGTATCGAATGAAGTCAGTTCTTTCTATAACGTCTAACTCCTCGTCTGCAAGCCGTTATATACACAAGATATACAAAACGCGGGCGCCCGAGACTTTTATACATTTATCCGATTAGGCCTTCATGTATGCTTATGAGTCCTTTGTGTGCTCCGCAGCTTAATCGCAGTGCGCCTTCGGGTGGAAGGCTTAGAGGAGAAAGACTGCTGAAGGACGCTTTTACAGATTTTGTCAATGTATTATAAAAAATTACAAAGCTTTTTCTTTTATGCATATAGATTAGTGTCTTATCGAAACATAAGTTTTCAGATCTTCGTGTAAGAGAAGACTATAAGAACTGGTTACGAAGAAAGACGACTCCCGTGGCGCAGTGGACACATAGCCGGCTGAGACACAGGAGGTTGCGGATTCTCGATACACGGAACAAATATTTGCATACTCTACATATATAAATAAGATACTAGCTAACCCGCCCGCAGTTTCGCGCGCTTGAGATTTCCCGTTCCCATGGGAACTTCGGGATAAAAACTATATAAAACACTCTTGTCAAAGTGACGCGACGCTTCATGTAAATGACTTCACGTCAATGAACGACGGTTACATTATATGGATATTGTTCATACAAAAATCATAAATTCACGATTAAACAATGGGGAGGTGGGATACTTACAAAATATACAAAAAAAAAAAATCATTAAAATAGGTCGATCCGTTTCGGAGAAGTGCGACCACAAACACCATGACACGAGATTTTTTATTATTTATATATTTAGCTATAAGACCGCCACGTATATAATTATTTTTACTATTTATTTACTTCAGGGAAGAATTAAATATCTAAAATTGTCAACACACAGACAACCCACTTTACTTCTTAAATATTAAATAACAAAACAAAAGCTAATTAAAACTACCAAAGAGCAAACAACAAAACAGAAGGTCCATGCAGTAACTCAATTACACGCCCACAATTCGCAATAAAGGCCCTCTATCGAATTACCAGCGCTATTATGCGAAGAATCGTCACAAACGAACCATTGTTAAATACACTAGGTGCCATTGTCTGTGTTATCGCACCACGTCGGTTTTTGCCGCGCTCTTCCGTCGGTCAATGATGAGAGCACAGAAGGGGCAATAGATTAAAAAAAAATCCATTACAGAAATATGAACTGTTTTATATTTGACCTTTGAAGCAATGCTTTTTTTATACAACATGGAGATGGAACGAGCATATGACTAACCTGCCACATCGTCTATTAACAAGGTCTGCCTCGTAGGTCACACACCTTAGAAACGTGCCCTGTGATGCACTGTCCTGCATCCATCAACATGAGGCATACAGGTGTAGTCTCATGTGAGAAAGAATTCCCTTGATTTTGGTGCTGCTAGTGTCTGTGTTCTGATCAAAAATATAGTTTATGATCTTATAAACGTTACTTCCTCAAATGCCACGGAACTTCTATTGTGAAAATCTTGCTCAATAACGGTTGTTTCCTTGTTGGTTGGTTTTTTGTTATTGTAATTCGTTTTGGCTGTAGTAAACGACTTCAAGTATTTAAAAAAACACAATTCATTATTTTAATATATATATATAAGTGCTTTAATTAACAATTTAAGTAAAAGGACACAATAGTGGTATGAAAGCGCACAGTACAGCATCGGTTTTATAAGTCTAGGTAAATCAATGTATATCAATATCAATAGATAAGTAATTTGCTAGAGCCTCACTGATGCTTATAAAGTAGAGGCACTTATCATTGCAAATTCAAAAATGAATAATCTTAACAATTCACAGCCGTCATTGACTGTCGACCTCTCGCCCTTACAAAACCTTATCGCGATATTTGTTCAGTTTTTATTTTCTTCGATACTCGCATAGACAAACATTCCACTCCACTCTGATATTTCAAACTTAATAACCAAGAGAATAAGGTTTAAAATCCTGAGATTTCTATAAGGGTATTGTTGGCTTCTATAGTACAGTCAGGGCGGAAATAAGCTTCTTTGTGTGACACTATCGTATCGTCAACCGCTTCCTTTCTACAGATTATTGTAGACGTAAGAGCAAATAAAACTTATCTATGTACGTGTTTGAAGGTTTTAGATATTGAAACATTGTAGTTTTTGTAATACAATACAGCTTAGAGAAATATTCTAGACTGCGAGCAACACTCGTAAACCTAGATTTAAATATTTGGTCTCTTGGGTAGGCTGTATAAGGACTAGAAAGAATTCTTTACATTACATTAATATTCCTGGGTATATACATAATACTTAATTCCTACTCAATAAGGTAAGGTAGCATAATGATCCCTAAACGTATTTAGCGACTATGCATGTTAAAACTTGAATTTGTATGGATTGACAACTCTCTAAATCATATTTAGGCACTAAACACATTTAGGGATCGTCGCACCGGTCGGCCTAAGTGACGTTAGGATTTGTGCAATTGAAAAATATATTAGACAGAAAACCACTTTAGGTGTTTTAAAATATATTAGACAGAAAACCACTTTAGGTGTTTTAAAATATATTAGACAGAAAACCACTTTAGATGTTTTAAAATATATTAGACAGAAAACCACTTTAGATGTTTTAAAATGTATTAGACAGAAAACCACTTTAGGTGTTTTAAAATATATTAGACAGAAAACCACTTTAGGTGTTTTAAAATATATTAGACAGAAAACCACTTTAGGTGTTTTAAAATATATTAGACAGAAAACCACTTTAGGTGTTTTAAAATATATTAGACAGAAAACCACTTTAGGTGTTTTAAAATATATTAGACAGAAAACCACTTTAAGTGTTTTAAAATATATTAGACAGAAAACCACTTTAGGTGTTTTAAAATATATTAGACAGAAAACCACTTTAGGTGTTTTAAAATATATTAGACAGAAAACCACTTTAGGTGTTTTAAAATATATTAGACAGAAAACCACTTTAGGTGTTTTAAAATATATTAGACAGAAAACCACTTTAGGTGTTTTAAAATATATTAGACAGAAAACCACTTTAGGTGTTTTAAAAGATATTAGACAGAAAACCACTTTAGGTGTTTTAAAATATATTAGACAGAAAACCACTTTAGGTGTTTTAAAATATATTAGACAGAAAACCACTTTAGGTGTTTTAAAATATATTAGACAGAAAACCACTTTAGGTGTTTTAAAATATATTAGACAGAAAACCACTTTAGGTGTTTTAAAATATATTAGACAGAAAACCACTTTAGGTGTTTTAAAATATATTAGACAGAAAACCACTTTAGGTGTTTTAAAATATATTAGACAGAAAACCACTTTAGGTGTTTTAAAATATATTAGACAGAAAACCACTTTAGGTGTTTTAAAATATATTAGACAGAAAACCACTTTAGGTATTTTAAAATATTGGAGCATTAAGTTAACACTTCGTAGAGTGACGATATGCAAACAAAACAACGCTTCTAGCGTTATGTAGACTTAGCGTGATCGGACCATAACTGTAGGCAAACGCAGAGCTAAGCAAACTCAAACTCATTTCTTCAATAACCATAAAGAATATACAACTATTTACAATAAAATACAGAAGAAACAGTTGAATCATCGAAAGGCCGATCCAAACGATCTATAGATAGCTCAACTGCTCCAGATCACCAGGCGGAAGTGCCCCCAAGTCACTGGCTGCTTTGACCCGCTGAATTGCTGCAATGCTTATGCATTGACCTAGATAAGCACCAGCTCAATTAAACTTTTGTAATTATTTTCTGCAAGACTAATCACTAGGAAGATTCCGACAACATACCCATCGGTTTCAAACGTTCCAAACGTGTAGCACTGAAAACAGAATACTTCGCTGTAAAAGTCAATCTTCCAAAGTGAGAGTGAACTCGTTTTATCTTCCCAATCCCAAACTATCAGAACTTAACTTGATTGCTCAACAAAAACCTGCCAAAAATAACTTTATCTGCGCACAATGGTCGGGGGTGTCATGGCGGGCGGGTCTATAATAGCAATTTTTCGTATACAGTCCATGATGCGATGAATACTGGCTGTCGCGTAAACGGAGAGCGACGTGCAAATTTGACGCCTTTGTGTTGCGCTGTGCGCTCGTGACCCGCATTCAGGAGTGACGGGATATTACGGAGTGGATGTTGTTCGCTATTGCTATGGCTGTGAACTGACCGATGGCCTGCGAGCAACATCAGAATGTGGTGTCATGACAAAACAAAAGACGCAAATTAAAAAAAAAACTTTGCATAAAGATAAAGATTTATTTATTTGCCAAAACATGGGTAAAATTATACAGATGTTACAAAATTAAATGGTTTCACCAAAAAAAATTCAGCCACAGTGACGTGCAAATTACATGTCATATAAAATTAAATTCAGATAACTATGAAATAAAGTAATACAATGTCAGCACATACTAATGAAATATTTAGATCAAAACTGAAACTAGAAATGTCATTGTGTCATCATCATCAGCCGGCAGACGTCCACTGCTGAACATAGGCCTCCCCCTTAGATCGCCACAACGAGCGGTTGGTAGCCGTTTGCGCCCAACGGCTCCCTGCGATTCTTACTAGATCGTCGGTCCACCTTATGGGGGGCCGGCCTACGCTGCGTCTTCCAGTCCTTGGTCTCCTCGAGAACCTTTCTTCCCCAACGGTCATTGTCATGTATCATTTAAATATTCATTGATTGTGTAAAAGGTTTTTGGGTCAGGTAATTTTTTAGTTTTATCTTTAATGGATGGGAACTGTGTATCTGACATAATATCTGACATATCTGTATCTAACTCTGTATGTGAACTGTTACATATACATAATATGGAGGAATTTTGCAAGAATTATATTGGCCGATGGCTGGCAATAATAATAGATACTTGAATCGAAATAGCTGACCCACCCGCATGGTTTTGGACGCGTAACAATAAAAACATTACCCCCTCTTCTACGCAGTCAAGTAAAAAGTAGCCTACGCCCCAGTCCGGTAGCCTTATTACCTAAGCCAATTGCTGTCGTGTCGCTATTGCTAGGCCATCCCTTTCACACGTGTGGTACGTACTGTACGTGTGAAAGGGATGGCCTGACTAGCAATAGCGACACGACATCATTTGGCTTAGGTAATACGGCTGCCGGTCATAATCTTTATATATACCAAATTTCATAGAAATCGGTCCAAACCGTTTAGTCGTGAAAAAGTTACAAACATACAGAGAGACAGAGATAAAGGGATAGAGTTAACTTTCGAATTTATAATTTTAGTATGACGGAACTTGCCGGTTAACAACTTGCAATAACTTAAAATAGGTACTTACCCATAACTAATATTTGTTCCGGGTCTGGTTGTTTCTCTGTATATTATAAGTATGTATTCACAAAAAAAATCTATATAGGTATGTATTCTATCAGTTATCTGGTTCCCATAGTACAAGCTCTACTTAGTTTGGGGCTAGATAGCGCTGTGTGAAATGTCCAGCAGTATTTATTTATTTATTTATTTAACTCCTTATGTCAGGTGTATCTAGGATCTAGGACTTGGCTAGTACGGCCTTGCAAAACGTCGGCCAGTCTGAGACAAAGTAATTTAGGTTATGGTTTAATAATTATTTATTCTCAAAAAGATAACACGTCAAAAAGTACACAAAGAAAAGTTAATGTAATTACCAGTAGGTATACTAACAATTATTTTTTTTACTAGCAATAAAATTGAATACAACAGTTATTTGTACTTAGAGCTGGGCAAAATACATGCTTTGCGTAAATTAAAATACAAATTATAAAATACTATCTAGCATGTATTTAAATACGAAATACCAAATATGTAATTATATGTAATGTGTTTTGACGACCTCCGTGGTGCAGTGGGCGAATAGCCGGCTGAGACGCAGGAGGTAGCGGGTTCGATTCCCGCCGCGGAACAAATGTTTGCATGAGCTATAGATATTTTTTCCGGGTCTGGTTGTTTTTCTATATATTTTATGTATGTATTTACAAAAAAAATTTGTATATAAGTATTCTATCAGTTATCTGGTTCCCATAGTACAAGCTCTGCTTAGTTTGGAGCTAGATAGCGCTGTGTGAAATGTCCAGCAATATTTATTTATTTATGTTTAAGCCGTGTTTTTAAATATAAAATACAAAATACAGGATTTCAACTATTTTTTATTTAAAATACAGAATACAAATTACAAAATACAGTTAGGTGTTAGGTACTTGACAATTTGACGTACAGTACAGGTGCAGTGTTGCCAACTTTAGAGATTGACATATTTAGCGGTCGCCATTTTGCTTACAAATAGTTACGAAAACTATCGAGCGCTATTTAATGTAGAACGCTCCATTAATTAGATCGTTAAATGTATTTATGTTCAAATGTATTTTGAAGCCATACGTATTTGAAATACCAACTACAAAATACCTCAGCATTAGGTATTTGAAATACCAATTACAAATTACATTTATACGAAGTAATTGAATTACAAATACAAAATACGTATTTGTATTTCAATAACGTGTTTTAATTACAAGTAATTCAAATACTGGCCCACCCTTGTTTGTATCTACTGTAAATTCAAATATAAACTCGCAAATTTTAATTTTATAGGCAAGTAGAATTGGTATGACTAACTATAATTAATAAACAATATCATATAATTCAACTTCTCTTGGCCTATGCCTTTTATCTATTTTGGTCGATCAGAAGAACACAACTGAACGCCTCCATATTCCTATCGGCTATCGCAACACGGAGTACCGGCTTTCAATCACAGTGATTTCTGTAGTCACAGTGCTGGGTTATTTGTTTGTGACGCCCGGAGCGGCCGGCGATGCCCTCGGAATCAGAATTGAAGGGTTCCAGTTCGATTCCCGATTACTTTTGTGCTATATCGGTCAGAGGAAATGGTATCGTCATTGATTTCTATGATTGTAGAGGATTATGCTAAGAAGGTTATGAGGAGGTCGTCAAAGAGTTTCTGGTAATGCTGTTTTCTTTTTTCAGTGGCCCTTTCAATAACCGTTGTTATAACAGCAAGTTATTTTGTTGTTCTTTTTGAACGGCTTTACTCCATCCAGTAGTATTGGAATAAATAAATATTGCTGGACATTTCACACAGCGCTATCTAGCCCCAAACTAAGCAGAGCTTGTACTATGGGAACCAGATAACTGATATAAAGCTTACATACTTTTTTTGTGAATACATACTTATAATAAATAGAAAAATATCCAGACCCGGAATAAATACTTGTAGATCATGCAAACATTGGTTCCGCGGCGGGAATCAAACCAGCTACCTCTTGCATCTCAGCCGGCTATACGCCCATTGCGCCTCGGAGTTGCCAACTGCAACTACGAGCTGTTTTTAGTGCATTTAAAATAATGAGATTTATGTATTTAGTCATCAGCATTTGAAACAACTTGGATGCTTATTTTTGCGAGTAAGTTGTTAAATTCTGAATTATGTATATATGTAGGTATAATAAGTAAATAATTTACATTCAACTTTTAAACAAGTCTAATCACAATGATTTTATTTTTCCTACTAAAGAGACATTGTAACAATCCCATCGTCCAAAGCGGTAGTAGCGGCGATACTCCCAAACAAAGAGGCCAATAAAACCTCCATTTGCCTCACTATAGAACTCCATAATCTGGTATCAAAGGCCAGTATATTGGAGGCATTTCGGGGTCATTTTGACGCCAGTTCTCTTGAATGGTCAATGGCAGGGTAAAGCGATGAAATTGGCATGATCAGAGCTCAAATGGCGGGCATGGTCAGTTATATTGAGAGCACCCAAATGCCTCAGTTGATATTATAGAGAGGTATGATTTACATCGGAGCTAGTTTACCCTTCAATTTAAAAATCAGGTTAAAAGTTAATAAAATAAATTGCATTCATATACACTAACAATAACAGAGGGAATGGAGGCACCCGTAGCATTGCCTTAAAAAAATGCTAAACCTGTAAATTAATTTAAGCGCTTGTGGTATGAGAAAACGGAGAACATAACTTTTTTTTTATATATACTACTGATATGGCAAACGAGCATGCAGTCCACCAGATGTTAAGTGGCTATTGCAGTCCATTGCTATTGATATCCACATAGAATTCAAAACAAGCTATTATGTTGTCTTGATCTCTATGTGGATAAGTTGCCATACTATAAGACTTAGCTATTATGCCTATGTGCCAGTAATTACAGGAACACACCATTACCATCTAACCGGAACACAGCAGCACAAGTCACTATTTGGCGGCAGATAAAGGTAAGGCGGTGGTGCCCACTTCCTCGAGCCCGTTCACAAAAGTTCTACCACCAGTAAACTAGTATATTTTTTTATCATAATCATCTTATTATCACTGTCTTACTATCACGGATCATCTTTTTCTCTCTTTTATTTTTTAGGGTCCCGTTCTACCCTTTGGGTACGGAACCCTAAAAAAGAAATGAGAGAAGAAGATGATCCGTGATAGTTACACAGGTGAAATTTGCACAGATAACGTATTTATGTTGCCACTATAACAACAAATAATAAAAACAGAATAAAATAAATATTTAAGGAGGGCTCCCATACAACAAACGTGATTTTTTTGCTCGTTTTTGCTCGATATTGATAACGGCAACAGGTAGACGCTTGAAATACGCACAGAATATTTAGTTGTTATTCACTTTAAAAGTAAATAATTAAATTAAAATAAAACAAATATTTAAGGGGGGCTCTCATACAACAGACTTGATTTTTTTGCCGTTTTTATAGATAATGTTACGGAACCCTTCGTGCGCGAGTCCGACTCGCACTTGACCGGTTTTTTTATTTATAATTAAATGACAAGTATCTTTTGGAAAGCATGAACCTGTAGGTAGTTTTTATGCAATAAAATATTACGCTCTTTTCCATGGCTGTAACACACTTTAAATATTCTAGACTATACATCTTTTTCAGGTGCCTCTATTACTGATGGTCGGCAGTCATTGTCTTTATTTTGTCATTCTTCAGAGTTGAATAGATCTTACGCCCTTTACTGTCGTATAATGGGTAGCGAGGATGTTTTTAGACATAGACATAAACATAGACAATCATTTATTCACTACATTTGCACACAATATACAATACAGTTACATTTTAATACAAAGGAAATACAAAAAAATAAACAATTAAATAGATTAAACGTAAAATATAAACAAAAAACAATCAGAGAGAACCCAGTAGATAAATAAATATTGCTGGACATTTCACAAAACGCTATCTAGCCCCAAACTAAGCTTAGCTTGTACTATGGGAACCAGATAACTGATATAATACTTATATACTTTTTTTTGTAAATACGTACTTATTATATATAGAAAAACATCCAGACCCAGAACAAATATCTGTAGGTCATGCAAACATTTGTTCCGCGGCGGGATTTGAACCCGCTACCTTCTGCGTCTCAGCTGGCTATTCGCCCACTGCGTTACGGAGGTCGTCAAATTTTGTGTGCAGCAATAAATCAGACTTGACTCAGCATTATGCCCGCCGTGATGGTAAGCGCTGATATTCTGCCGAGACCGCTCCATTTAGCCACTAGACCTTGAGAGTATTGTGTTGTAAAGTGAGAATTCAATTATGTCAATTATGTGCCATGGTAGATATGTCATGTTGTGTCAAAATATATTAATACATAATAGACAATTTCAAAATAATATATTATGTTATAAAAGAAATAAAGTCAGAATATAAGTATATAAAATCAAGATGAGTTAAAAGAATACCCCAATCGGCTAGCACGTGAAAGGTGCACTAATGCTTCCCGCATCAGGCAACCCAGTTTTTTGTTTATTAAGGATTTTAAACGTTTTTTAAAGACTATCTGTGATTTTAAATGTCGAAGTGGTGGGGGAATATTGTTCCAACACTTTGTTGCCTGGTATCGGAAGCTTTGTTTTATACATTATAGGCTTGCGTTTGACCACGATCTCGCTTGATGGTAAGCGATGATGCAGTCTACGATGGTACACGCTCGCCTAGAAGAAACCTATTCACTCGCGACTTAAAGCTACCCAGGTTGTTGCTATCAGGAAACACAGACTCTGGCAATGCGTTCCACTCTTTGGCGGTGCGCATAATAAAGGTCGAAGAGAACCGCTTTGTGCGAATGGGAGGTATTTCTACCATATAGCGGTGGCGCACCGCAGAGCGTCTGGTTGTCCGTTGATAGAATGGAGATAGTGGGATCAGGTTGAAAATTTCCGCCGCACACTCCCCACGAAATGTACTCGATAAAAAACCGAGAGGCTAGCAACATTTCGTCGATGCTCCAGGCTGAAGAGCCTTGCATCAACTAGCTCATCGTTGCCTATGAGCTTCTTGGCTCTTTTCTCAATTGATTCCAGAGCTTCAAGTTGGTACTTTGCTGATCCATCCCAGAGGTGAAAACAGTACTCCAAACACGATCGGATTTGCGCTTGGTACAAATTGAGCAACTGTCCCGGTGTGAAGTAGTGCCTCACTTTTGCAAGTATACCAAGCTTTTAAGCAGCGAACTGGGCTTTCGACTCAATTTAGGAGCCGAAATTGAGAGTTCGAGTTAATGTGCTACCAAGAAGCTCGAGGTGGTTAGATATCGGCACGGATACATTTCGGAAAGTTGGAGTCAGATTAAGTTGGCTTCGTTTTGCGGAGAACAGACACGCCTGGGTCTTAATGGCATTGAACTTGACCAGATTGGCATCACCCCAGTCGGAAATTGCCTTCAAGGACAAGTTTAAGCGCTCGACCATGGCCTCCCTGAGTGACTGAATCTGCGCTCTACTGGCCCTTGCACTAGATGCCCCTAAACGTTACCGTTTTGTGCTTAGAGTAGTGTAGTAAATCCCTTGGTCTTGTGCTGTACTTGCTCTTTTGACGATTCGGTTTGGTGAAAAGATATTCTGGTGATCCAGAATTTTTCGTGACTATTTTTCTACTTCCCACACCACTTCTGTCCGTTATTTTTCCTAATTATATTAGTCGTACGGGTTTCACTCCTGACGTAAAACATGTCCCAAATAAAGCTTTACAATACAACCAACCCAGATTATAGCTTATGATCATATGGCCTTTTATAAGCTGTGTATATTTAAAATGATATAATTATCTTCTAATTTTCCCCTGTAATTTTCAATCTGTCCGTCTATGGCCGCGGGCGGTGCAGCGCCAACCGGCTGATACCGCCCACTTTTATCATTTTCTCTTTTTTTACCGGTTTTCTAATTTTTCCCGGGAGACCGGGACAGCCGGTCCATTTTTCAATCTTGCGGCTTAACTATATTTAACAACATTGCTTCGTTAGAGGAACTAGTTTACCTTGATTGAAGTTGTAAGTGAAAATGTAGATTCATATTTGTTGGGTATGCGGTAACTATGTTTGTTGTATTTATTCAAAAAATACTGTTGTAAAACTTGTAAAATACACTTGTAGGCAAAATTAAGATAAGATTTCAGCTTTATATTTGAGCATTTCAGCACTCTAACTACATTGCATAGTATACTGATACATATAATTATTTATTCCTTATCACTTATTCTATTGAATGAATGAATGAAAATTCTTTATTATACCTTACAAGCTAGACACAACAGATTTAAAGAAAAAAAAACAAATAAAAGTAAGCATAATGGGCGGTCTTATCGCTTAACAAAGCGATATCTTCCAGACAACCTTTGGATGGAGAGGATCATTGCTTAATGGATGATTGGCCGAGGTGTAAAAAGAATAAACTTAATAATAGAAAAAGAAATTAGTTATATACATACATATTAGGTACTGCCGTGGGGCGCCGGCAATAGAATGTTGCCCCTCCGCTCTTGCCCGTGGATGCAGTAAGAGTCTGCTAAGGGATACCTCCGAAAGATGGGCAGCAGCGTCTTTTCGTGTTTTCAAAACATATACTGCGCTCGCCAACCCGCCTGCCAAGCGTGGCGAGTATGGCAACAACCCCCTAATGATAAATTTACAACATAAAACCAGGCCCCGAGTCCCCGGCGGCCCCTCTAATCCTGGCTATGGTAGCAGTCACGGTAACGGCGGGGCCAGGGGTGCTAAGAATCCCCGGGCGACGATCGGCTACCAAACCCTACGACGACCACTGGCCCTGGTAACACACAACATCCGCACTTTGAGGACAGACGAAAAGATTGTTGAGCTGGAAGAAGAAATTAGTAGATTACACTGGGACATTTTGGGGTTATCAGAAGTCCGTAGAAAGGGTGAGGACACGATATCCCTTAAGTCTGGTAACCTATTATACTACCGGGAGGGCGACCAACAGTCCCAAGGTGGTGTTGGGTTTCTCGTTCACAAGTCACTCATCAACAACATTATCACCATCGACAGTGTGTCGAGCAGGGTTGCGTACCTGACACTCAGAATATCTAAGCGATATTTGCTAAAGGTCGTTCAGGTATATGCGCCGACCTCTTCATACCCAGATGAAGAAGTAGAGTCTATGTATGAGGACATCAGTAGAGCCATACATACGAACAAAACTCACTTTCTTGTTGTTATGGGGGACTTCAATGCAAAGCTAGGCATGAGAAGCGATGATGAGTTGAGAGTGGGGCAATTTGGATATGGGCAACGGAACCCCAGGGGACAGAGGCTGGCCGATTTTCTGGAGAAAGAAGGACTCTTTATGATGAATTCTTTTTTCCAGAAGCCGCCTCACAGGAAATGGACCTGGATGAGTCCCAACGGTTCCACGAGAAATGAGATTGATTTCATCTTGACCAACAAGAAACGGATATTCAATGATGTCTCTGTGATTCACAGGGTGAAAACCGGCAGTGATCACCGAATTGTAAGAGCCACATTGAATATGAACGTTAAACTTGAAAGGTCCCGTTTGATGAAATCTACGCTCCGACCCACTCGCGCTCATACCCAAAACCTCGAGAGCTTTCAACTTGAACTTGCAAATCGCTTTGACTGTCTAGAAGTAGATGCATCAGTGGACGAGATTAATAACAGGTTCGTAGAAACCGTCCATACGGTGGGGTCCCAGTTCTTTAAGACCCCCCGTACCAATAGACCTCAGAAACTCTCTGATGACACCCTTAACCTCATGGCTGAACGACGTTCTTTGCGACTGCAGTCTCCCGATGATGCTCAGTCACATAGGCAGCTCAATAGAAAGATTTGGAAATCCTTGCGGCACGATATTCGTACCTTTAATACATCTCGTATTAAAGATACGATAGAGCGGAATAAAGGCTCCAAAGTGTTCGCGAGAGATAATTTTATTGGGCAGAGCCGCATGACGAAGCTGAAGAGGGAAGATGGCAGCATAACGTCAAGTAAAGCGGAAGTGTTAAGGGAAGTCGAAAGGTTCTATGGACGGCTCTACGATTCGGTCACTAAACCTGTTTGCAGTGCGGCCAACAACCCAAGAGCCAAACTGACCCGACATTATACCGAAGATATTCCGGACATCAGCCTGTATGAGATCAGGATGGCCTTGAAGCAGCTTAAGAACGACAAGGCGCCGGGCGAGGACGGAATCACTTCAGAGCTTCTGAAAGCGGGTGGATCACCGGTACTTAAAGTCCTTCAGAAGCTCTTTAATTCCGCCTTGCTTGAAGGTACGACGCCAAAAGCATGGAACGGGGGCGTGGTGGTTCTGTTCTTCAAGAAAGGTGACAACACCTTGTTTAAGAATTACAGACCCATCTCGCTTTTGAGCCATGTTTATAAGCTGTTTTCGAGGGTCATCGCGAACCGTCTCGAACGCAGGTTTGATGATTTCCAGCCTCCCGAACAAGCCGGGTTCCGTAAAGGCTACAGTACCATAGACCACATACATACGCTGCGGCAAGTCATACAGAAGACCGAAGAGTATAACTTGCCGCTATGTCTCGCGTTTGTGGACTATGAGAAAGCCTTCGATTCGATCGAAACATGGGCAGTGCTTGAGTCTCTCCAACGATGCCGTATTGACTATCGGTACATCGAAGTGTTGAAGTGTTTGTATAAAAACGCCACTATGTCAGTCCGAGTACACGAACAGAGCTCGAAGGCGATTCCCTTAAAAAGAGGCGTAAGACAGGGAGATGTAATCTTTCCGAAACTGTTTACGACCGCATTGGAAGATGCCTTCAAGCTTCTGGAATGGAAAGGACTGGGCATCAATATTAACGGCGAATACATCACTCACCTTCGGTTTGCCGACGATATTGTGGTCATGGCAAAGTCGATGGAAGAGCTCAGCACGATGCTCGAAGGCCTCAATCGAGTCTCCCAACGGGTAGGACTTAAAATAAACATGGACAAGACGAAAATCATGTCGAATGTCCATGTCGTCCCTGCCCCAGTTATGGTTGAGAACTCGGCTCTTGAAGTTGTCGACGCGTATGTATACCTAGGACAAACAGTCCAATTAGGTAGGTCCAACTTCGAGAAAGAGGTCAATCGTCGAATCCAACTCGGATGGGCAGCGTTTGGGAAACTTCGCAACGTCTTTTGGTCCAACATACCTCAGTGCCTTAAGACGAAAGTCTTCAATCAGTGTGTGTTACCAGTGATGACATATGGAACCGAGACGTGGTCCTTCACTATTGGCCTTATGAATAAGCTCAGAGTCGCTCAACGAGCTATGGAGAGGGCTATGCTCGGGGTTTCTCTACGGCATCGAATCAGAAATGAGGAGATACGTAGGAGAACTCAAGTCACCGACATAGCCCGACGGATTAGCACGTTGAAGTGGCAATGGGCAGGCCATATATCGCGCAGAACAGATGGCCGATGGGGCCGAAAGGTTCTCGAGTGGATGCCACGGACTGGCAAGCGCAGCGTAGGACGTCCACCCACAAGATGGGCAGACGACTTGGTAAGAACCGCAGGTCGGCGTTGGATGCAGGCCGCTTCCAATCGCAGTTCCTGGAGATCAATGAGGGAGGCCTTTGTCCAGCAGTGGACGTCCTACGGCTGATATGATGATGATGATGATATTAGGTACATAAATAACTTTAAATAAATAAATATCATATATAAAATAAATAAATATGTACTTACATACTTATACTTACAAAAATAATATTAGAGATCAGATGAATCATGATCATGAATCATCTATTGTTAAGTAAGTATTTTTATTTGATATTGGTATAGTTTAGTCTATCATATAAGTATTTAAGTAGGTTTATTTATGTAGTATGTACCTATATTATCCTATTTTTATTAGTCCTGTGCAAATTTTCCTTAGTTCCCTTTCCTGTGCACTACCTACACCACATCACATCTATATCTACAATCCACAAAGGTTATCTGGAAGAGAATGCTCTTAAGCATTAAGTTCGCCTTTGTACTAGTTTTATAAGTGCAATAAAGTATTTTCAATTAATCAATCAATATAACTGTGTATATCTGTTTTGGGTATCAAATGACAGAATTTAGGTCGCGTATGTATCTCTCAATTTGAATTGAATCTATATCTATAGATATATACATACTCGTAGATAGAACAAAGTCGGGTTAGTTACACCATTTATAACTCAAAAACGGCGAGACCGATTTTGATGATCTATAATTTGTTAGATTTATCTCCGCCCCGAATAGCAGAATAACTATTAAAATATCGGAAACTTTGACGCGAAAAGAAATTATGAAGAAAATTCATTTTCTCATACGCGATGGCCGATTTTAATTCTACCGGTGATGTACATTGTCAGCCCGCGTCATATGCATTTCAAGGCGGTACGTAGTTCGGTGGGTCAGCTAGTAATACAAAAAAAATATTAATAACTTAAATACGCTTCGCTACGAGACTGCTACGAGCGTAGCACTGCTACGATTTCGTAGAATTCTTGCACAAAACGACAGTTAGTAACATCACAAAAAATAACCTGCCGTTTAAAAAAATTAAATTGATAAGAAAAGTCGAGTCAAGCCATCATTTTCAGATAAAAAGAGTCATTCTCGAGTAAATCGGCTACGATGAGCTATCGTCGATTTATGGTGTAGATATAGGATCCCATCGTCGCCACCTCCACAATTAGTAGCTTAAGGTTGTTTGTTTATAGGGGGTTGGTGTAGGGTGAACATTAATTTGATATTATGGGATATTAAATCCAAGGTGTTTTTGTAGAAAACAAACTAATATGTAAGTACTTTTAAAATAAAATATATGAGTAGTTAAAATAGAGGGCGAATGAATTTGGTTATATTCTGACAAAAAATGAGAAATATAACAATTTAAAAATGATAATAACTATTCTGATAAAATATTTTGTGTATAATATATGTGTCAAAATATTTTGTAAATATCTCTTATCTTGTATAATTTATCTTTCATGTATTCCTTTCCTCTCCTGACGCTTTCCTAGTTTAGTGTAGATATCTCCCGGGTTTTGGTGTTTAATCTGTTTCGTACTCTTTTCGTACTCCCCAAGTCAAGCGTGTATAAAAAAGTTTTACTTCAAAAATGGTATATTAAGTATTCTGTCAGTTATATATGCGTTGTGTGAAATGTCCAGCAATATTTATTTATTTGTTGTATGGCCACCCTAGCAGGGTCGCACGCCGCAGGGTCTTCCCGCTCATCTAAATCGCTTAACGGGAGCAATTTTACACATAAACTGTGATTATTGTCTGTTTATTGCAAGATTTAATTCTACTTATTTATTGAGAGAAAATAAAGCATTGAGATAAGCAAATTTATCGAAACCTCGTATATTTTAGTCAAGTCGTTTGTTATTGAACTCTCATCGGATTCCATATATATTTTTAATAAAAGGATGGCTCTCTTATGACATTAGGAAATGTACTTGAGAAATGGTATTACTTACACTGTTTTTGATTGTATTTGATTGTATTGGACGTTCGACGCGTATTATTAGAGACTATCATTATACGACCTGGTAGACTGGTTTGTTTAAAATGCGCTATCCTAAGTTTAAATGAATTAAATTATATATAACAATTAAGTCTTCAATAAATAAAAAAAAAAATATATATATATATATATATATATATATATATATTTTTCAGTTCGAGATTTCAGTTCGGGGTGAACCACTAGTAAAAATATATATATATCCCAAAGCGAGTATCCCAAAACAAAAAAACAAAAAAATATTCTTAGGGCGACTCGCGCAACGATGCCTAAACGTATTTAGGGGCTAAATATGATTCAATGAGGTGTCAAATCATACAAATACGTAAAATTTGAACATGTTTAGTCGCTAAATACGGTTAGGGATCGTTGTGCAAGCCAGCCTTAATCTTTGACTAATAAAATAGTATCAAACCAACTAACTTGACCTACAGTTTAATTCAAATTTCAGGTAACGAGAGTTCATATTTTTGGGGTCTTTTTTGAGGTACAAATTGCAGTTATTTTGGATTTCAGACTTTTGCCTATATTTGTGTTACTAAAGCTACACGCATACCAAATTTGAGCACTGTGGGGTCCCTGGTGTACCCTGTGAATTTTGTCAAAGTTCAGTTTTTATTATGACTAATAACTCAAAAATTAAAAAGAATTTACGAAAAATAAAAATGGAATCTAAATGTACTAATGAATACCTTTTATTAGACGTCCCATTTGACCGGTTAGCCTCATTTTCATTTTTTTATACCTCTTGAACCCCAATGTCTCAACAACCCCCCCATATTTTTAGCTCATTTAGTCACACCAAAATTGTGCCATCACTATCTACCTATGTATCAAATTTCATGATGATCGGATTACCGCTTCGAAAATTATCTTCGGACAAACATACATACATACATACAACGCCCATTTGTCCAAGTTGATTTAGAGATCCCACTTCGTTCGATCGATTAAAAAAAAATATTTGTTTTTCTTACTCTACGTTTATGTATCATCAGATTGACGTACAGGATCCCTAAAAAGGTTCGAAAGCAATTTTGTTAAATCCAATCTGTTAAAATTGGTAACCAGCAATTTGCCAACCCTACGTACTACTACGAAACGTATCTAGAATTTTAGGGTAAGTAAGATCGTATTAGTGTTTAGCCGGTGTTGGGTTTAGGGCACCTGAATTCCTTCGAAATGACTTAACAACTGAGATCAACATCTTAACATGCCCTCCAAAGCATAGAAATGTCTCGAAGCACAGATGTAGCTGGGTCTAACGGTAAACGATTTATTTTCGTAATGCCCACCACAACGTTACTACAAACATTTTATTCAGCCTGTGTCATCCCACTGCTGGGCAAAGGTCTCTCCCACAGTCTTCCAGGACTTTCGTGTGCAAAATCCCAACTCTCGAATGCATCGAAATCATCGCGCCAGCGGTCTTCCTTGGCGCCGTCGCCCGTCTTCAGGCACCCGCTGCGTGACGATCATACTACAAACATACATGCTTTAATTGAACACGGGCAAATTCTTATCAAATTATCATACTAAAGTCAGGCCATTTTATTGTAAGATTTGACAATTCATCAAAATTCAACAACATAACCTTGTAACGGCGTGCATAATATAATATATTTTTTCGTTTTGTTAGAACTGCACAGTTGCTTTACTTTCTTTCAATTACGATTACATATTTATTGTAATAATGACCGATACGAGTACGAGTTCGATACGAGTTGTACCGACCTGACAGACGTCAACAGACGTCGAATGTTACCTATTAAAATGGCCTGACTTCAATGTGTAAATGTGAAAGTTTGGATGTTTGTTTGTTACTTAATCTCGTCGTAAGGGCTGAACCGATTTCGATGAAATTTGATGTGATGATAGATTCAAACATAGGCTACTTAGTTTTTGGTGACAAACAATGCGCGAGAAGCCGCGGAAGCTTATTTACATTAATTAACCCGTGTTAAAGCCTGTATGTATGACGTAATGGTCCGGTTAGGAGGCCTTTACGCACCGGTGGGGACGTAGCGATGGGGATTTCAAGAATACCCGGTAAACTATCCAAGTCATGAGGTGACATCATCTACTTTCTATAAAACAAGTCAATTTCATCAGAAAGCCGACATCTGCCCCTTTGTTACTTCAAGTGTTTATTCACAGATAATCGAGTATTTCGGATTAAACTACTCCCCTATGTTTTTAAAGAACCGCTTCGCTACCTTTTCAAGGACTTTGAACACATGTCGTCATCCATTTTCGTTTAATCTGTGTTATGAATAGCGTTTCTTAATCTTTATCCGCAACTGAGCGAAAGTTATTTGAGATTCATTATGATTTTTTAATTAAGGAATAAAGGAAAATGAATAAGAATATAAGATGTTGCATTTTAAACTAATTATATTGAAGGAACGGTTTCTACACAAAATGTAACAAACAAAAATATTTATTAAATGTTCTTGTTTTATTATCAAAATCTCGAGAAAATCAATAAAATGCTGCTCGATGAATTCTTAGAGAACAAGAGTAATTTACGATGACACAGATTACTAAAAAGTTACTAAGAGTCGCTCAACGAACCCCGCTAGTTCAATTACCTCGCTCGGTCAATAATCTGGCTCGGTCAATGACCCAACCAGTTAAAAGAGCGTGTATAGTGCGTACTACAGGGTGGCAAGTGCCTACAAGTTAGGCACAAAAACTCAAAATAAGGTTCCTTTGGATTAAAAAAAACATTATTTAATTATTCATAACGGGTCAGTGATATCTAATAGTCCCTTTAAGTTATTATGAACTCAAAATATGTTATTTAGCTTTTTTATTTGCTTTTCAGTTATCAAAGAATGTTTTTATATAAAATATTGTACAATTGTATCTGCAGGCATCCATTGTGTGACGACTGTTGCCCATTTGTCTGTGACCATACGACTGACTGACCCGCCCAGTCCCACTTCAGCATGGCAGTCTTGTCACCAACATCTGCGATGCCGGTCTTCGCGCACAGTGTGGTATTTTGGATCCAGTCGATTCTCTGTACCCCTAACACGCTGCGTTCCATGCCAATTTGGCAAACCTTGAGTTTGGACTTTTGAGATTCTGTCAATGACCAAGTTTGGGCACCATAGGTAAGGACAGGCAGAATACACATGTCGATAAGTTTACGCTTAAGTGACAATGGAAGGTCTCCCTTCATTAGCGTCTTCGTGGACCAGAAGCTCCTGCAGGCATTTTCGACGTGGCGATCAACCTCTTTATCTCGCCTGTTTTCGAAGGAGACAATCTGGCCCAAGTAAATGTACTCATCGACGTACTATAATTCTTGCCCGTCTACCATGATTTTGTGTTTGTTAGTGTTAGTCATTAGTTGTGTCTTTGACCGATTCATCATTAGTCCAACCTCAAGGCTTGCAGTGCTCAGATGGGCGTCGAAGCTGGAGCAGGCCGAGGAAGCGTTGGAGTGATGACCTCGATGCATTAAAAGATGGCTGGTGGGACGTGTCGAGTGATCGTGAGATGTAGAGGAACAGGGGGGATACCTTTGCCCAGCAGTGGTAAATTTTTTTTTTATTATTATTATTTTTAACCTGTGTTGTCCCACTGCAAGGCAAAGGCCTCCCTCCCTTCTTTACAGTTTTTTCTATCCAGTTCCAGTTTTTTCTGTGGTAAAATATAGGTTAAATAATAATAATATTAATTGTATCAATGTTTTATTCAAAAAATAACTAAAAGTATACATCTATTGCTTAACAAAATTGTAAAAATTAGAACAATAAACATAAAATCAGTTTAACAATAAATTCGTACGCTTAACCCTGTACAAACAATATAAAAACATTTAAATAAAAATGCGTGTCGGTGGAAGTTTTCATTTTACTTAAATAAAAAGCTTTTAATATTGCATAAATTACATACTTACTACATAATAATTAAAAATTCATTTAATACTTATAGCTAAAGTGGTAGTTGTCATACATTTGCTCTCGACAACATAATCTACTTAATAAAAAAGGAACATTAAAAATAATTTTGTGTATCAAGAAAGTTGTAAAACCTTTATCAACGAAAACAAAAGGTTCAATAATTGTGAATTAAAATAACACTACATCAGTATCAATAACTATTTACATCTTACAGAATATTGAATGTTCATTTTATGATTACTTAGATTCATAAATTTAGTAATACATTAATTACATAATTTTTTAAAGAGATTAACTTTGTTAGTATACTGGGTAAATAATGAAATAATAAGAACTTAAGCACATAATGTTAGGTATGTGCTTAAGTCCTTGCAGCGACGAGTTAGTCCAGCTTATTAAAAATTCACGATTTGATTACTTATCATCATTTAACTAGTACTATGATATGTGACCTATTCATAGGAGAAACATCTCTATACGTTAGAGATAATTTAACATTGATTGTACAAAACTTTAACAATTCTATAAAAAAATGCCGTATTTTCATAATCAATTTCAAAAATTTTATCTCCCGTGAATCAAATGATAATTTCACTATCCCTTTGTTTATTTTAAATGTACAATTAGTGTGTTATGCGACAGTCTGTCAACCTGTTAAATCAATCAAATCTTAAACAGATATCTCTATCCACAATTCCGTATTCAGTCTTTCAAACGTTGACTTCAAGTGTCCAGAATCTTAACAAAAAGTCCGTTTTTCTTTTACATACTCTGCAGCATTTCACACGACAAGGCCTGATTTACCAGAAACCGCGAACTAATCACTAGTTCCACTATAAGTGTCCAGGATTAAGTATGGTTGTTTCAGTCTTACACACTATCAGGGGTATTGCTCTCCCTCTCCTCCTGCACAGAGGTGGAGGGGCGCTCCCAATGCGCTGGCCAGGGCCGCGCCGCCGGGAGCGCCAGCGGCCTTCATATGACGTGCTGGGGGGGTTCCTCGTCGCTCTTCATAAGGACGTAGGCCACGGGGCGCTTCACGTCGGCGGGAGGCGAGGGGGTGCGGCGAGGGGGACAGCCGCAGGGGGACAGGGCACTGCTGTAGAGAGCGCTACTGTAGAGTGCGCCACCGTAGAGGGCCTAAGGAACATATTAAAGTTGAAGTTTCGTGGAAATTATGAAAAGAAAATTCTTATCTATTCTAGAGAGTTCAATTTCCTAAAACCTTTTACAGATTTCTTAACAGGGTAAGATAATTACAATAAACCTTAACAGACCAAGTACCTTAGCTACTTATCGTGTACTACTTACAAAATATATTTTTCAACATTACGCAAAGGTTAACTGGAAGAGAATGCTTCCTAGCATTAAGTTAGCCTATGTACAGATATATTAATTTTTGTGCAATAAAGAATTTTTCAATCAACCAATTAGCATGACGCTACTTGGTTGATTGAAAAATTCTTTATGAACACTGTTGAATTGTTTATGTATTTATAAAGTTACTAGAGGCCGCCTTGGGCTTTGCACGCGTGGTTTGTGAATAAAAAGTAGCGCACGTCTTAATCCGGGACATAATCTATCTATGAACCACATCAAAATCTGTTGAGTCGTGAACGACGTGACGACGTCAAAGCGTAACAAATAAACAAACTTCTCGTTCGCATTTATAATATTAGTGTGATTTGACATTTACTGGATAAAGTTCAAAATTTTTCATCCAATAATTTTATCATCTATGGTACTCACTCTGGTCTCAGTTATCTATCATCAGTGGATAACAATCATAGTTAACTATCATCCTGATTTATCAAGAATACTGTGCAGCGTTTTTTTACAAATAATAAAACAAGATGCATTTTATTTTATCATCGACTGTTCAAATACAAGGCGCTGAAATACCTCTGCCATAGATTTACAAATAACTAGTTTCTAAAACAAAGTCTTATTAACAAAAATATTGGTTAGTACCTGCATATAATTTACCTGTAGATGTGCCAGCTCAGCAGCCAGTTTACCATCATCGCTAGGTATCTTCGCAAACGGATAAAATGGGTACGGTAGTGGCGGGAATAGAGCTCGGCCTAGATCCGGCTTATCCATCATATGGTGGGGCATTGCCAGCTGTGGCATTGGATGGGGCACTTGTGGAGTCATCAGTCTGGGTACTGGGGCCATGAGGTTGCCGATGCCGAAGCCGAATTTGGGCTCCTTCTTGATCAGCGCTTTGGGCTTCCGCCGGGGCCGGTATTTGTAGTCCGGGTGTTCTTTCATGTGAAGTGCCCTGTCGAGAAATATGTATTTAGTGTAACTATATAAACTAAGTCCAAGTGCACAGTGGTTAGAATTCAACGTAACGATTAAGTGGTAGCCATCGCCTATAACGAAGCATTGCCTTGTAGTTCACGCACTTTAGCTTCGTGCACTTGAGGCATACAAGTTTAAAGCCCCATGCACTTGTGATTTCACTGGCAACCATACGCTTCAAACTGAAACATATTGCTTAACTGTAGAAATAGGTATGGTTGTGATGAAAGCTTAAAATATTTTTTCTGTTCTGAAGGATGAACGACCTGAGACTGATCTGTTTTCATACACTAATTGCTTTGAATAATTTTACTGACGATCAGCATAACAAGGGTTCCAAAATAAAATTATACAAATGAGCTATTCCAAATTAAATCTCATCATCAACAAAACGCATCAATGAAACGTGACAGTGCGATATAACATTATTATTTATGCAATAAAGCGCGCAATTGTCGAGTACGGCCGCCCTTAAAACAACAATGTCGACTCAACAATGTACGGATTATTGCATTGTGTTGGTCACAATCGGGTATCATTTGCTCCGTCACTATGTCCCAAAATCGCTACACAACTTTGAATCTACAAAGCTTGCTGTAAGACTCATTTTTGTTTGCAAGTGCGGGTTGTTATGTCGTGTAGTGCTGCGCCAGCGTTCGACACTGCGTCCGATTATGCGCGCATTGTGACAGAATCGCGCGATTGTCAGCGAGACGATTGCAATTACTCGAGTGGACGCGGAGAGCTGAGGTTTTCGATCACTGTTTGTGTACGAACGACTGCAATAGAGCTATCTATTGAAAGCTGTGTGATTTTCGATTTATGATTACATAAGTCAGCGAACGGAAGACGTTGCTGCAACTTACTTCGAAAAGCATTGCAATTCAGCGGGGCAATGCAGCCAGTGTCAGACACTTCCACCTGGTAGTGATCTGGAGCAGTTGAGCTATCTATAGTTCGTTTGTCGTTAGATGATTCAACTGTTTCATCTGTATTTTAGTCATGTAAACATTTATTATTATTAAAGGCGTTTTGCCCTCGTTTACTTACTTTGATTTTAAACTTTTTGAGACTCAGATAAATAAGTGGAATTGGACTAAATAGACAGACAAATAAACAAGCATGGGGTCTATACATTTATGTAATGTTGAAATTGCATGAAAATTTTTATTATACCTTACAAATACAACTGAATGAGAAACAAGTATGTAATTGCATAATAGGCGGTCGTATTGCTAAATAAATCAATAAATAAATAAATATTACCGGACATTTCACACTGCGCTATCTAGCCAAAAACTAAGCAGAGCTTGTACACACGGCTACACATCAAGCTATACATTTCCAGTATAAGCTGACCTCGCATTGTATAGGCTTTTCGTAGAATGAGAGGTCAGCTTATACGGGAATGTATAGCTTGATGTGTAGCCGTGTGTACCTACTAGGTATGGGAACCAGATAACTGATAGAATACTTATAAACTTTTTTAATGTATATAAGTACTTACTTACTTTGTAAATACATACTTATAATATATAGAAAAATATCTAGACTCGGAACAAATATCTGTAGATCATGCAAACATTTGATCCACGGCGGGAATCGAACCCACTACCTCCTGCGTTTCAGCCGGCTGTTCGCCCACTGCACCATGGAGGCCGCTAAAGAAAGAGATCTCTTTCAGACATAGTTTGGATGGATTACTCCTTGCGAAGAGTAATGGATGGTTGGTCAAGGAAAATAGGCAATAGAATACAAAAAAAACTAGATGTAGGTACACACGGCTACACATCAAGCTAACATATCCAGTATAAGCTGACCTCGCATTGTGTAGGCTTTTCGTAGAATGAGAGGTCAGCTTATACTGCAAATTTATAGCTTGATGTGTAGCCGTGTGTACCTACTATGTGCTAGAAAAGTAACCGCATATTCACCTAGTTGCCAGGACAATACCAGAAAATAGTAAATAAATACATATATATATATATGTATATAACATTCAATTATTTTCGGTTATTTGGTTAGAGTAATTTGACAAACTAAATATATTGTAATATGTATAATTTTCGGTTATTTGGTTAGAGTAATTTGACAAACTAAATATATTGTAATATGTATATACATATTACAATATATTTAGTTTGTCAAATTACTCTAACCAAATAACCGAAAATAATTGAATGTTATTATTATCTATAGGTATATATATTATATATATACATACCTATATATAATAATTACTCTAACCAAATTTGACAAACTAAATGTATTGTAATTTGATTTCTGATGTCACTAGTTTTATTTAAATTTTTGTAAATCGTTATTATTTTACTAAAATTCAAATGTAAATAAGTATTAATTGCTAAATCGTTTTTTTTTGAGTTTGTATAAATTTTATTCCAAAAATATTTTAAGGATGTAAGGTGGTGGCAACACAGTTCGATGTTTTTTTGTGGGTACATAACAATTTTTGAAAGCGACGGTAGGCATCGCCGGCTAAAAATAGGTCTGGAGTTTCTCAACTTGCGGTGTTATGTACAATTTAAATCAAGTTATTTTGCATCTCCTCAATTCTGTTACAATAGTTTTTAATAAATACATTTACATATAAAATATTTTATGTTGTTATAAACTCATAAGCTTTGACTGCTAAAAACTACTCAATACGTTAAGACAAATATGGACCCTTTTTAGGGTTCCGTACCTCAAAAGGTAAAACAAAGAACCCTTATAAGATCACTCTCTAGTCCGTCTGTCCGCCTGTCTGTCCGTGTGTCTCCACCGTTTTTCTCAGGAACGGGTGGACCAAGTTGAAATTTATACCAGATACTGAGGTCTACAGTCCCTATTAGGTGTATAAAAATCAAGCTCCTGAGTCAACACGATAAAAAGATATGGGCAAATTTACATTTTCGCGAAAACTAGTCAGTACCAAAATTTACCTTGATTTTCAACTTTTTTAATTTTTCGGAGTTTTCCCTTTTCTTGTGCTGTAAGACCTTGCTTTTAACCAAAATTGACAATTCTGGGTCAAGTACACCAAAAAAAAAATGGGACTATCCGGTCAAGTGGTACGTCTAATAAAAGGTCTTTGTGAGTACGTTTCGACCCCGTTTTTTTAGATTAAACCTTGTAGTTTTTAAGTTATTAGCCATATTAAAAACTGAACTTTGACAAAATTCACAGGGTATACACTAGTGACTTCACAGTGCTGAAATTTAGTATGCGTGTAGCTTTAGTGATAGAAATATAGGGAAAAGTCTGAAATCCGAATAACTGCAATTTATAACCCAAAAAACATGAACTACCGTTACCTGTTATTTGAATGAAACTGTAGGTCAAGTAATTTGGATAAAAATTATGGGCCATTATTTTGTTTGTCAAATATTACAAATATTTTTTTTGTTTGTATACCAGACTCGGGAGATCTTAGTTTAGGGCGAACTACTAGTAATATGCTATGCCGTGTCCGCGGTAGCACTAACACTATCCTACGCGTTTTGGCTGATAAAGCTGACTGCCCAATATTGTGCACTTGGTTCAGCTACATGTTAGTAATAAGTAGGAAATAAGTATTCAGTTTTTTTTTCATATTTTTTCATATATTTTATCATTTTTTGACATGTATTTTAATTTATTTTATATATTATTTTAAATTTTTATTTGTTTTGATTATAATTTAATATGTCCATTTTCTTTATTTATTTTAAATTTATATTACTAACATATATATGTAGATATAGGTAAAAAAATGTAGTACTAACCATATATGGACATAATAACGTCTGCAATAAATTTTATTGAACTGAATTGAATTGTATATTTAAATCTAGTCACCCTTTTACTATATATGTATATGTAGCCCAGGTTGACTCAGCTGTTGGTAAAGATCTACTCTAATTTTGCATCTTAACATCTTCAATGAAAGGCCTCAATATATTCAAAATTAATTAAACGAATAATGCCCCCGATGCTCTTAAATACAAATAGCAGTTCATCGACCTCCCTATCAATTACTTCGCCATCAAAATAAACACGATAACGCTATGAAAACCCAATATCTTGGAGAAAAAAACTGTATCTCCCCCGATAAGTTTTTTGGTGCGATATTTTTCTTCGGGCTTAGTTAATCGAATTTGGTAAATAGTGAGTGATATCATTCGATACGAACTATTTGGTTATTGAGTAAGATACAGATAACACTGTGCTAGTGGAATAAAGAGTAGCTGTGTGAGTAAATATAACAGGAAATTGATTTGAATTCAGAATAAAGTATTGGGAAGTTCAGTAACTTTACTTAGAAGTAGAGGAATACCAAGGTTTTGACTATTAGTCAGGATGTCTGATGTGACCGTTTTTTAAAACTTATCTTTTTGTAACAACCGATAAGTTTACAGTAAGTATTAAGTGTCTTAGTTTATATTAGAACAAAACCAAACCGCTGTTGGTGTTCCTGTTTTAAATAAATAAATAATGTATGTCAACTAAACTTGTATGATTTTGTAAAATCAATTAATTTATATGCAACAATAGTATCTAATGTGGTCTCTTTGGCAGCCTTCGGGAACTTAAAACTTGCCGTTAGATAAGCATTACAACCTTTTCATAGGAGATGTAGTTATAACGTCAAATTATACGAGTATATCGACCTCCGTGGCGCAGTGGGTGAATAGCCGGCTGAGACGCAGGAGGTAGCGGGATCGATTCCCGTCGCGGAACAAGAGTTTGCATGATCTACAAATTATTGTTTCGGGTCTGGATGTTTTTCTATATATTATAAGTATGTATTTACAAAAAAAAGTATATAAGTATTTTATCAGTTGTCTGGTTCTCCATGTCTGGTTCCCATAGTACAAGCTCTGCTTAGTTTGGGGCTAGATAGCACTGTGTGAAATGTCCATCAAATTATTATTTATTTATTATATATCATATTTTATTAACTGGAATCCATACGAATAATATAAATTTAAAAGTAACTATCTGTTTGTTAGGTTATCACGATCAAACATCTCCATCGATTTCGATGAAATTTGGTATACAGATAGATTATGACTTGGATTAAGAGGAAGGCTACTTTTTACTGATAACCCACGTGTGCGAAGACGCGGGCGGATTTTGTACTTTTTATCCAGTGGCTTCTCGACTGATGACAAGTTAGCTTGAGAATAATACAATATGGACAATTTTCGGCCAACCGTTATCCCCAGCTAAGCTAACACGTTGCATTGATACCGAACGATCAAATAAAGACGATAAAAAGATATCAATTCAAACAGAGGAGCGCCTTTTGACCATTGTTGACCGATAAGCAATAAGAATAAATAAAGAACCAAGAAATATCAATAGGTACGGTATGAAATAAATTGAATGTAGTTTGAAATTATTTCGTATTAGATAGTTTTGTGATATCTTGCTGGTTGCTGGGAGATAAGTACAGAAGTATGAAGGATAGAATGCGAAACGAGGTTATTCTATGTATAGAAAACCAAGCTGATCTACCAGAAAGTCAGGAATCTGAAGTGGATGGCAGTGGGTCTGTCACATTTGCCGCAGAAAGGATAACTGTTGTGGTAACTGAATGTATTCTAGTACTGCAAAAGTTCGCTCTGGAAATCTATGAGGCGTAAGTTTATCAGTAAACTTCATATAGCTTATATGATGTAATTAAATATCCTTAAATTGAAACGAGATAAGGTTCAAATTGGTGTTGGTAATTTATTTTCTGTCGCCACTGTTCTTTCAATATATTATGATGTCAGAGACCTTTGAGATACCTAAAAACTCTCTCTCGACAGAATCTCCCGACAGGTATGCAACAGACGTTAATAAAAACAAAATTTAAGGAAATACATTTATTAACAGAACCAATATATAATTATTTACTATATAATACATAAGAAACCGTTAATTCATCTATAGACCGTTGCAAACGTTCCCAACTGCTGTAGATAGCCCAACTGCTCCACATCACTACCAGGCGGAAGACAATGTCTGCATTGCCCCGATGAATTGCAATGGTTAAGCGTTGATCCAAATAAGTGCCAGCTCTCGGATCACACGTCGCATAGACCAGACGCCTAGAAATAATTTAACACGCTAAGTGCGAAACAGGGCTTGAAACACCCTGTCCGTATCTAGTCTTTATAGCGTTAAGAAAAACCTTAAACGTCTCTGTGGTGCGGGAGGCATAACTTCCATCTGGTTCAGTGTAGGAAAGAGATAACTATATATCTGAGATGTGCTATTGATTCCTAGTTCTATGAGCTACCAACCTCAATGCCGGGTTTCTTACAGCTCGTGCCGCACACAAAAAAAAACCGTACACTTTGTCTTATTTGGCGCCTAAAAAAAGGATTTTGGTCTCCTACGGGCGGTGGTTTAATATGCCTCGGGCCACCACAATTTCTGGTTTAGGACAAGGTTTAAAATGACCCGTAACGCAGTAATGGAAAGTACAGATAAATCTGTGCCGCTGGGAACGTGTTAAAAATGCGATTAGCCCCGGTACTCAATTTGAGTTCGCGGGATCCGTAATCAAGGGGCAGTAGTCACAAGAAGTCACAACCTCGCATTGAACATAGCTTGTTAGGTAACCGATACTGGCAAGCGCAGCGTAGGACGGTCCCCCACTAGATGGAAAGATGACCTATTAAAGGTTGCTGGAAGGCGTTGGGCCTCACAAGATAGGTTGTTGCTATTGTGTCAAGCAGTCGATAATTGTAGAATTTGCGGAGGGATGGTTTTGAATACTGTAGATTTATTTCGAAATTCCTATATATACAAGAAAATGTTAGTTACACTATTTATAACTCTAGAACGGCTGAACCGATTTGGCTGAAAATTGGTAGGGAGGTAGCTTAGAACCAGGAGACGGACATAGAATACTTTTTATCCCGTTCGACCGCGTTCCCGTGTGACGTGACATAAAACGTCAAAGAGAATACAAGTCACTATAAAACGTGGTATAACAAAAACGCATCTGACATGGAATAACAAAACACAAATGACAGCTAAACGTAATTTTGTCTATGGTTAAGTATGGTTGTAAATATATAAAAAATTGGGTTAATTACACCATTTATAACTCAAGAAAACTTGAACCGATTTTGATGTTCGTTGATTTCTTGGATTTGTCTACGCCCCGAATAGTAGAATAACTATTAAAATATCGGAAATATTCACGCAAAAAGAAATTACGAAGAAAATTCATTTTCTCATACATAATGATGGCCAGGGACAACGATTGATAATTCAACCAGGGTGACGTATATTAACAGCCCGCGTTATGTGCATGTCAAGACGGTACGAAGTTCGGCGGATCAACTAGATCTTTGTAAAACCGAGTGTTGCAAATAGTCACATCATCATCATCATATCAGCTTTAGGACGTCCAATACTGAACACCCTCGCATCCAGCAACCTTTATCCGCCGTTGGGCCAGAAAGGTTCTAGAGGGAAATGCGTAGCGTATAACGCCCCCCCCCTCCCCCCAACAGATGGAAAGACGACCTGATAACTAGTCACGTAAGTAACTCAAAAGCCCATTGACACAAGACAATCGCAGATAACTTTCACGCAAGCGCCGTGTCCTCAACATTCAAACAATATTATCACAGGGTGTGGCAGATATCAATGTTTGACTAAATGTACAATGGAATACATTGTAGTTTTTTTGCTAAGTGTTCTTGTGTCATACATAAATAAATATTGCTGGATATTTCACACAGCGCTATCTAGCCCCAAACTAAGCAGAACCTACTATGCCTATGGGAACCAGATAACTGATAGAATACTTATACACTTTTTTTTTGTAAATATATACTTATAATTTATAGAAAATTACCCAGACACGGAACAAGTATGTGTAGATCATGCAAACATTTGTTTGAATCGAACCCGTTAACTCTTGCGTCTCAGCCGGCTACACGCCCACTGCGCCACGGAGGTCGTTAAGCACTAGAATGAAGACTGTGTAGATTACTCATAAAATACTAGAATATAAGGTGAACTAGAGGGTGCTATAAGACTAGATAACCCGGTGGGTGAATTTAGAGGTCGAATAAATCTGACATTGATGATGATGAGAATACTCTGTACTTAGTTACTGAAAAAATACATCGTTTCTGAGTTCTTTATGTACCCAGACTCGGGAATGTAAAAATATTAACAAGTTTAAAGGTGGCTTTTCAATCCTGATATTTGGATTGAGTAGAAGTAATAAATGAATATTTAATCCAAATATTGTATCACATATTGTACTATGAGAAACAAATATTAGAAGATCATGCAATCATTTGTTCCGCGGTGAGAATCTAACCCGCAGCCTCCTGCGTGTTAGCCAGCTTTTCGTCCACTGCGCCACGCAGGTCGTTGGTCTATACGTTCGATCTTGCTCGATGAGACGCAAAAACGTCGAGCGTGCGTGCACGTGGGGACATACCATAATGCCGGCCAATTCCCGTAACTTATATAGTAAATTCAAGGTATGTTCTAACCTCTCAATGTTAAACTAGCTGTTGGCAGCGGCTTCGCCTGCGTTGTTCTGGGGTGCAAAAATACATAAAGAGACTTAGAAATACCATTTTTCATACCATGGGAACTGATTTATGGAATAAAACGCAGCCTACGTGGTAACCCAGGTTATATTTTACGTGCATACCCAATTTTATCAAAATCGGTTTAGCCGTTTCGACGTGATTGAGTAACAAACAAACAAACATCCAATCTTTCACATTTATAATATTAGTGTGATGTCCTAAACGATATTCACGTAACTGACAATACAATGGTATGAGTTGACTGCCATGCGAGTATAGACTTTATTTTATATCATGCTAGCTGTTGCCAGCGGTTTCGCACGCGTAGTTTGCTAATAAAAAGTAGCCTATGTGTTAATCCAGGTTATGATCTACGTAATACCAAATTTCATCGCAATCGGTTCAGCCGTTCCGGCGTGAAAGAGTAACAAACATCCATACATACAAACTTTCGCGTTTATAATATTAGTAGGATTCTAGCTAATAGTGTAATATTAATGGAGCAGAATGCCAAACTCTTAGATCGAGTTCCAAACGTCGAGATCCATGATGATGGGAATCGAGTTATGGAGCTCAAATGGTCTTGGGCGGGACAATTGGCAAGACGTGGTGATGACAGGTGGAGCAGGGTAGCAACTGAATGGTAGCCGAGGAATGGCTGTAGAAGGGTAGGACGTCCGGCAGCGAGATGGGTAGACGACATCGTTAGAGTCGCGGGCCGTCAATGGGTGAGACTAGCGCGGGATCGTGGCGGATGGCACAAACTTGAGGAGGCCCCCAGCAGTGGGTGAAGTCGGGCTGTGGATGATGATGATGAGAATGCCAAAATATATACAATTCAATCCAATCTCATTTGATTCAACTTGCGTTATGTTTTTAAAATTGTATAACGTAAATTGGATCTCAGATCGCCAAAATCCACTAATAATTTGCCACGTTCCATGTGACATTGCGTACTATCCTTCGTTTGACCATAACTAGATTCATTACTCCATATTATCTCTATATACATTTTGTATTAGTAGTATTTTTGTTTTTATTTGACTCATTAGAGAAGCTTGGGATTGATATTGCTCCAACTCGTTCAAAATGTTACAATTTAGACGTAATTTATTTCCTGTATTATAAAAGGATCGATAAAAAACAACCAGTCGTGTTTCTTGCTTTTCTTTCCTGGCTTGGTCGCGAAGGAACAGGCAGTAAAGTTGACGTTTCAAAGTGATCCTTGTGGTTTTAACGAATAAAAGATTCTGACTTTGACTTAAAATGGTTTCTTACTCTGCATTTATAATTTTCAAAAAAATAATATTCGGTTTTCACTGTTTCACTTGTGTAAAACTATACAGGGCATCCGTGATACACTAGGGGCAAAATACATATCACGTGCCATTGAGTTTTTCATGGAGAGATTCTTTAGGGAAATAAAATATATGTATTTCAATAGCCTAACAGTGTAAACAGTATGAAACAGTAGGCAAATTTCACTATACAAATAAATTGTTATTCTGTACCTAAGTAAAGTTATATCAAGACTGATATTATTTTGGCGCAAGACCTTCATAACCTTACTCCTTCCCCCTTCCACCACCGGACAACCAGACGTACCGATACCACTCATACCTGGTCGGCATAACACCTTGCCGTACCAAACGATTTGCTTTAACTTTTCTTGTTAGCACTAGTAAGGAGAAGAATTTACCACCGGCGTATATTTTTCCGAACCAGTATAATCTCGGAGTCATCAAGTCCAGAGTGAACAGATTCTTTTTAGGCAAGCGTACTCCATCTTCGATCACACCATCACTTACCATCAGATGAGGTCGTTATCAAGTGCTTGACTATCACACTAATATTATAAATGCGAAAGTTTGTATGTTTGTTTGTTTGTTAATCAATCACGTCGTAACGGCTGAACCGATTTCGATAAAAATTGGTATTTACGTAAACTATAACTAGGATTAACAAATAGGCTACTTGTTAATCATTATTATAAATACAGGATTTATCACGTACTGTCTTATCGGTGTTTCGACCGACAATGTTTCGGTTCAATTCGTGAACCTTCATCAGGGTGAGTGCGATCCGCTCCGGATAACGTCTCGCCTCGCACATTATCGGTCGAAACACCGCTAAGACGGTCCGTGTTAAATCCCGTATTTATAATAATGATTGAAATCAATCACGAAAGTTTACTAGGCAATTTTTTGTTGACAAACAACGCGTGCGAAGCCGCTGGCGGAAGCTAGTCATCAATATAAATAAAATAACTCAGAAGTGTAGTGACTTGTGGATTGTGTAGTGACTTATGGAGGATAGACAAAAAGCTAATTCCCCGAACAAACCCTTCGACTTTCTATCGACAATAGGATAATTAGATATAACGAATACTGTGCGACATGGAGTGTGTGCCGCCCGGTGTAAATCCAACCCTTCACAATTAATTCTTAGTTACTCACTGAACTGGATTCGTATAGAGCTGTTGCAACCGCTATTTCTATTAAAATATAATTATTAGAAATACAATGTTTTAAAAAGCAATATCCTAAAAGGTTTTCTGGAAGAGATCGCTTTTAGCGATGAGACCGCCCACTGTACCTTTATTTATTGTTTTTTTCCAATATTACTGTATGTTTGTTTGGTGTGCAATAAAGAGTATTTCATTCATTCATTATTTTAAACCCTTAAATGTTATGTCATAGTTGTACTTCTAAATATTTAATACTTAAATATTAATAATATAACAATGTATATTATAAATTTAGATACTTATAAGTATTTCCGCGTGCATTGCGTACAGATTTCTAAGAAAGGGTGGTAGAAATATGGGCTATAACACCTTAGAAACCTATTTTTGTAATAATAAAGGTCAGAATATATGTTAGCTGTTTCGTAGAATGACGTTAGGTAAACTACAGTGCATAAATAGATTGCAAAGAAAAAGGAATATAGTGCTGTTGGAATGTATTTCCGCAAAAGCCCTCCTACATCAGTTGGCGTATCATCCACTCTATACCAGGATGATCTTTCAATGAGTTAGACTGAAGGCATAAGCTTATTTTTATAGCTCTGGCGACCCTCGATAACGCGCAGGCCCCAACAATGCAAGATATTACACCCACCAGATAATTGTCGGCCGACGGGCACAATGGACAGATTAAATTGATTTGTTGCGATTTGCAGGATTTAGACGGTGATTATTTTGCGAGACTTGCAAACTATGTAGTTAGATTAGGAAATTTATTGTTTTATCGTGATTTTAATTTCCTGTTCATCTTTTTTTACTGACGCAAAAAGGGGTTGTTGTGTGTTTGCAGATATTTTTTCCATTAAGTTTTTTTCCCTCTGTCTGTGTGTCTGTCTGTGGCATCTTAGTTGCAAACGAACAGGTTTTTGATTTTGAAAGCTGAGTACAATATTTGAAAATTTTACATTTTCAAATTATGTTATCTTTGTAGATATTTTAGGCTAGACTTTTCCGATTTAGACATTTGAGATGTTTATTTGCATACATATAAAAAGAGCCTCATCAGAAATGATACTAAAGAGGTATTTATTGATAAAAACGTGAAAATAAAACTTTGTACCCCTTTTTAAGCTCATAGAGAAGTGCGATATTTGACATAGTTAAAATTAAGCAAAAACAGAAGTTGCACTCCGGGAGTACAGACAGAAGTGTAAAATTTTGCGCTCAATGTTTGTGCATTATGAAGTTTTCACTTAAAAAATAGTAGATTATTAACCAAGGGGATAAAGCAGTGTCTTCTGTCGCGGGTGACGATTTAAATCGCGAGCGTAACGAAGGACTCGAGGTTTACTCCCGAGCGTAGCGAGGGTGTTAAAAACTTAAATCACGAGCGAAGTGAGGGATTTAAGACGAGTCCTGAGTGTAGCGAGGGATTTAAGTTCACCCAAGACTAAGACAGCTTTATCACCGAGGAAAATACTCTACTTTTCGTACCATTTGCGAAAAAATTAACACAATAATAATATGAGATAAGCATTTATTAAAAATAATGCCAATTAAAATAAACCTAACATTTATGTATTTGAAGAAAACAAAAACGCGGCAAATTCCTAGACTAATATATCTTTGTCGGAAAAGAAAAGGCATCAAGCTCATACGGCCTCGTCGATTTTCGTAATTTTATTTAATAATCATAACTGCATAATAAATGCGTATTCCTTTTTCAAAAAGATGTATAATGCTTTATATACAAACTCAATGGTGTAAACACAGATGTAGTTCAGTATACATTTCGGTAAGTATTCCAAATTTAACTCACATTCTCCCCCTAGAGGATGAATGAAATTCAGTACAATTTTCTTTCATAGTTTTTAACAGATTAAAAATGACTATTGTTATGTTCGCTTTTTGTGGCATAGAATGTCACTTTTTTGAGCAAGTGGTACGAAAAAAATTATTACGTTCGTATTTCAAACACTGCGTACTGACAATAATCATAATAAAGATGTTCTGTGAAATGGACAAAACCGTCAAAAAAATAGATGTTATTAATTTATGATTAGGTATGGAAGACGTTTTCAAGAATCCAAATCAGTAGGTACATACTTTTTTTCACAGAAATAAGTACTAGTTATCATTTTGAATTGTCATTTGAAGTACTTGGGCGAATTCAGTGTTCAGTATTTTATTGCTTATGACGAAGTGGATTAAATAAATAAATATTGCTGGATATTTCACACAGCGCTATCTAGCCCCAAACTAAGCAGAACTTGTACTATGGGAACCAGATAACTTATAAAATAATTATATACATTTTTTTTGTAAATACTTACTTATAATATATTAGCTGACCAATCCGCGGCTTCGCACGCGTGCTTTGCCATTAAAAAGTAGCCTATGTGTTAATCCAGGTTATGATCTACGTACATACCAAATTTCATCGCAATCGGTTCAGCCGTTCTGGCGTGAAAGAGTAACAAACATCCATACATCCATACATACAAACTTTCGCATTTATAATATTAGTAGGATAAAGAAACAACCAGACTCGGAACAAATATCTGTAGATCATGAAAACATTTGTTCCACGGCGGGAAACGAACCCGCTACCTCCTGCGTCTCAGCCGGCTATTCGCCCACTGCACCACGGAGGTCGTCGTGTATTAAAATCTTATAAATGTTACACGTCAGATCTTATTGAGTAGTCAAGAGTCCAGCCCTTCATAATGATGTACCTATCCTGTAGGTATAAGGGTGTAGCAATATCAATAGCTACTAGGTACATGTAATGGAATCGAAGTTTGCCGGCTTTACGTTTTGAATTGGGTAGATAAATCACTATTGTAGAAAATTTGTTACATGTCTTGTCGTTTCATTACAAGCTTTTTATTAAATTGCAATGTATGTATGTCTGTCCGGGTGGAATCTTACAACTGAATTTTAAACCCGTTCCCCTCAACCGATTCAGCTGAAATTTGGATTACATATGTAACTTCGGTGAAAATGAAATAATATGGTACCATGGAGGTGGTCTCATGATGGAGACGGATGCTAGACAACGGAACTTCTAAATCGAAGCTACTAGTGTTTGGGCTCATTTGAATCTGTTTGCGGTTCCGATTATGAATTTTATAAAAGCTTGTTTTGAAAAAGTAATTTTACTACAAAAACTTATTTTCATTTATTCAGAAAAATTTGTAATCGTATTTGAAATCACACAATTAAAAATTACTTTAAATAGTATTCAAATGAACGCCTTCAAGAGAGGTGTAAATAGGGTAGGGGTGGTAGGCAACGCGACTGCAGTACCACGAGTGCTGCAGGAGTTTATAGGCGGCGGTGACCACTTAACATCAGGAGGCCCATCAGCTTGTGTGTCGACAAGTTTAATAAAAAAAAATTGATAAATTCCATACAATTACAATATACAGAAAAAGTCAAAAGAAAAATAATAAATGTCAATAAAGAAATTAAAATAAAATGACTTAGAATTGATGAATAAGAATGATGACACATTAAATTAACCTACACATTTGTACGGAAACAAAAAATTACTAGACTGAAGCATCTGCTCCGTGGTATATTCTGTATTTTTTACCAATTTCAAAAAAGGAGGGGGTTCTCAATTCTGTTGTATGTGGTGTATTTCATTTTTGTTTGGTTATATTTGTATGCGATATGATTCGTATTCTTTGTGTCTGCAATAAACGAATTTTATTTTATTTTATTTATTTATTTATTATATTAGAAAAAGAACTATTTATTACTATTATGGGGGAGACCTTTGCCCAGCATTAGGACAGCATAGGTTAGATAAAAAAATATTATTAAATGTCATAAAATAAAGTTTAGAAATAGATATTCTATGTAAGTATTTACAAAAAAAAAAGTATATAGGTATCAGTTATCTGGTTCCCATAATACAAGCTTGACTTAGTTTGGGGCTAAATAGCGGTGTATGAAATATCCAGCGTTATCTATACTAATATTTTAAACAGGAAAAATTTGTTTGTTCGTTTGTATGTATTGAATAGGCTCCGAAACTACTGGACCGATATAAAAAAATCTTTCACTGTTGGGAAGCTACACTATCCCCGGGTGACATAGGCTACTTTTTACCCAACTGCGCAGAAGGAGGGTAATGTTTTATTGAAAAACTACGCGTGCGAAGCTGCGGATTGGTCAGCTAGTATTATATAAAATCACATATATGTAAATGTTAATTTTGTAAATATCCCTTATCTTCACAGCTTTTATCACTGCTGGAGTCCTAACAGACCGAGGGCGACCACTTCTTGACCTGTCATCTACACTAGAGTCTTCATTGTATCGTTTGATGGTGCGATAAACGAATCTTTTGGTTATATTCAAATTTTTCAGTATGTCAAAAATTTGAATTGGCGCGTAACCGCAACGATGCAACGCAATAACTGCAACACGGTCTTCTTTAAGCGTCTACTCCATATTTGAAAATGAGTAAAACTCTAAAAAGTATACATTTTTATTTTGATGAACAATTCGAAATTCGAATTCTATAAACTTTTTTGTGGCCAGCATTCTAAAAGAAAAGTTTTTACTGTGTGACAATACTTATGACCTGACTAGGTATAACAGACAGAATACTTAATATACTATTTTTGAAATAAAACTTATTTATGCACGCTTGACTTGGGGAGTACGAAAAGAGTACGAAACAGATTAAACACCAAAACCCGGGAGATGTCTACACTAAACTAGGAAAGGGTCAGGAGAGGAAAGGAATACATGAAAGAGAAATTATACAAGATAAGGGATATTTACAAAATTAACATTTATAAATATGTGATTTTATATAATACTAGCTGAGAAATCCGCAGCTTCACATGTGTAGATTTTCAATAAAAAAATTACCCTCCTTCTGCGCAGTTAGGTAAAAAGTAGCCTATACCACCCGGGTATAGTGTAGCTTCCCAACAGTGAAATTTTTTTTTAAATCGGTTTAGTAGTTACGGAGCCTATTCAATACAAACAAACAGATCTTTTCTAATTATAATATTATAGTATAGATAAAATAGCTAGCTAATAGTTCTAGCTGGTGCCCGCGGCTTCGTACGCGTTATACGACTAAATGTGTAGGTAACCTAGAAATAAAGCTAAACTCGCTGTTGCAACTTTTACTTGACACCCCATTTTTATTCCATGAGAACTGATTTATGGATAAATATGCCTATATGGGGATCCAGGTTATAATCTACGTATATATCAAATTTCATCGAAATCGGGTCAGCCGTTACGGCGTGATTGAGTAAGAAACAAACAAACATCTAAATTTTCGCATATGAAATATTAGTGTGATTATTTGTAGAAATAAACGATTCTAGACATTGGTACACGGAGGGACGGAGGGATTTTAATATTTGATAGATTTTAAAGATTGAGCCTAAATCTTGTAGAAGATAGTTAAAAAAAATATTACACTTCGTGTGAGAGATAAAATTACATAAATTACTCAGATAATAACTACATTATATTATCAAACTTTTTGGATCCTTTTACATTCAAAATATGAATGAATGAAATACTCTGTATTGCACACCAAACAAAAATACAGTAATAATGAAAATAAACAATAAATAAAAGTACAATGGGCGGTCTTATCGCTAAAAGCGATCTCTTCCAGACAACCTTCGGATGGACAGGATAAACAAAATCAAAAGACGGCGGTGTAAGAGTACAGACATAAACAGAACCCACAAAATAAAATATACCTATGATTTGTTAAATTATGTGTGGTATACAATATAACAGTTATGGTTGAGAACTCGGCTCTTGAAGTTGTCGACGCGTATGTATACCTAGGACAAACAGTCCAATTAGGTAGGTCCTACTTCGAGAAAGAGGTCAATCGTCGAATTCAACTCGGATGGGCAGCGTTTGGGAAACTTCGCAACGTCTTTTCGTCCAACATACCTCAGTGCCTTAAGACGAAAGTCTTCAATCAGTGTGTGTTACCAGTGATGACATATGGAACCGAGACGTGGTCCTTCACTATTGGCCTTATGAATAAGCTCAGAGTCGCTCAACGAGCTATGGAGAGGGCTATGCTCGGGGTTTCTCTACGGGATCGAATCAGAAATGAGGAGATACGTAGGAGATCTCAAGTCACCGACATAGCCCGACGGATTAGCACGTTGAAGTGGCAATGGGTAGGCCATATAGCGCGCAGAACAGATGGCCGATGGGGCCGAAAGGTTCTCGAGTGGAGGCCACGGACCGGCAAGCGCAGCGTAGGACGTCCACCCACAAGATGGGCAGACGACTTGGTAAGAACCGCAGGTCGGCGTTGGATGCAGGCCGCTTCCAACCGCAGTTCCTGGAGATCAATGAGGGAGGCCTTTGTCCAGCAGTGGACGTCCTACGGCTGATATGATGATACAATATAACGTTTTCTATTCTAGTCTATGCCTCATTGTTAACTACGAAAAAACCTCATAATTAAAAAGATAACTCCATCAAATATCCCACGGCGTTATTTACCGAGCCACACCACTGTGTACCCCATGTGGAAAAACTATGTAACCCAAAAAAAATCTTTTTTGTTTCACCGATAAAACGTTTTTACACCCTGACAGGTGCAGTATGTTGTCTCTTTGTGGTTTGTTTGCATATAGATATAAAATTAAAGAAGATAATGAGTAGATTTTTTAATCAAATACTGTTTTTGGGTAGTTGTTTGTCTTGGGTAGAGATTAGCTTTAGTCTGTGGGAGGTTTGGATTATCTTGATTAAATACGGAGGATTTAATTTGACACTGGGAATGACAAATACAACTATGCTATCTGCCATGATGCATATTATGAGGCTCGCTTTGCTCAGTTTCTGGTTGAAGGGAGCGGGTGAAATTACAGGCTTTTCACCTGTTCCCTGTAACACCTGTGTCTCAGGCTGCCTTAGTTGGACGTAGCCAAAGGCAATAGATGACAAGGAATAGAAAAATATAAGAATAGAAGGCGACGACCTCCGTGGTACAGTGGGCGAATAGCCGCCTGAGACGCAGGAGGTAGCGCGTTCGATTCCCGCCGCGGAACAAATGTTTGTATGATCTACACATATTTTTTGCGGGTCTGGATGTTTTTCTATATATTATAACTATGTATTTAAAAAAATCAGTATATAAGTATTTTATCAGTTATCTGGTTCCCATAGTACAAGCTCTGCTTAGTTTGGGGCTAGATAGCGTTGTGTGAAATGTCCAGCCACATTTATTTATTTATTTAATATACTTATGACAGTAGATTGTTTAGTTTTAAATTATCTTTTGTACCTTTGTCTGTTTTTTACTGTGATGTTGCAAATACATTTATATTCTTTTCTATTCAATTGCTATAGGCCGCGCCAAAAGACCGAGTGTTACGACTCTCATTTACTTATTTGGGTACACCAAAGCTGTTTTTTATTTTGTAAAAAAATTGTTCTGTTTATGGCTTTGCTTATGCAGTACATGCACAGAAATTGACTCTAAAAGGGTTATACCCGTCGCGTCATCGGCCGTTTAGTGAGCGAGTGGTCAATATGTCAAAACTTTCAAAGCGCTTAATGGCATATTTGTCTAAATGTCCGACTGATCTTACTGCTCTACTGTCTAAACGAAAGAGTACTATTGTCAGAATTAAGGTTTTAAGTCAGTAATTAAGTGTCAAAATGTTCGATTACTCATAAACTAGGTACAGTCAACGCCAAAAGTCGCTGACTATTACAAACTTCCAAAAATCCTATACACCTAAAAGATTAACAGTGGGTTATTTGCTATGGCCACATTATACAGTGAACATAGTGAGGTTACAAATATCGGTGAACGTCATCGGCACAAAAATTACTGAACCCATATTTAGCAGGCCTAGGTAGGTGTTTAATCGTGGCTGAACCCCACACATAAAAACAAAGTATCACCCGTATCTCGGAAACTAGACGTTCTAAGCTAGCGGGGTCGTGGGACAAATGGTAGATATATCAAAAATATAAAAAAATATTAAATTTCAAACAGCCGTATGTCGGAAACTAGACGTTCTAGGCTAGCAGTGTAGCTTACCTTCCTCGGATGGTAGGCAGCAATACGCTGAGACGGGGCCTGTTTGGCCCACACAGCACGGAAGACCATATTATCTGTACCTACCTATGTATAAGTACTAAATTTTGATCTTGTGTTTTCCTGTAATTCTGTACCTAAATAATTTTTCTTTTTATTATTATAATCTAGGTAAGGTAAGTAGGTACGTTTTCTGTATTTGTTCTGTTCTGAATGGTCTGTCCCGTGTGTGTGTCAAATAAATGTATTTTCTTTCTTTCTTTCTTCTTTTCAGTATCTTTAGACAAATCAATGAGATCTTTATTGCTGTTGACCGCTGTCAAACTTCAAATAGCCGTATCATGGAAACTAAACGTTCTAGACTAGCGGTATCTTGGGACAAATGGTAGGTTAATATTTTGGCTTGGTGTGTTTTGTGGAATACAAATAATTAATAAAAAAATTCCACGAACGGCACCAATGTGTCAATGAAGGCTGTTCAGAAATGCAGATCTGATTGGTACCTACCATTTGTCCCAAGACACCAGACTAGAACGTCTAGTTTCCGAGATACGGCTGTTTGAAGTTTGACATTTATTTTATTTTTATTACCTATTGGTATATCTACCATTTGTCCCATGACCCCGGTAGCGTAGAACGTCTAGTTTCCGAAGTACGGGTGGTGCTAATGACTGTGATAATTGACTGTGCGAATGTGGTAAAAATGACACAAACAGCTTTGTAAAATAATTTTTATGAGAAACTGTTCGTTCGCGTTCGGTTATTTACCTTTTAATTCAGTATTATTCCATGACTACACACCAATAAACGACCTTCCTTAAAACTCAATTTATTATAAGAAAGTATAGTAAAATATTTATTGTTATTAGAATACCGAATGGAGACCGAACACCGAGAACTCTCGTCCAAAATTGAAGTGCTTAATAATAATCCTCCTAGCCGATTTCGGCTACAGAGACTTGACTTTGTGATTATTGGCCTAGGTGTTTAGCCTGTATGTGGCTGATGTACCCTATTTTTGCGCTAAAAGTCCGGTTACAATGAACACAAGTTAAGGCGCCATTAATGTAGTTGTAATTGATATTAGCCGGCGGTCGACTTTTAAGCTGATCTCGTTTTAAGTCTAGTTCTTGCCTCCTTTCTTCTTCAAACTCGTACACTTTGTCCTGAACATGACGCCTCCATTCAGGTCGTTTTTCAGCGAGAGCCTCCCAGCGCGACGGATCGATACAACACCTCTTCATGTGCCTCTTCTGTACGTCTTTGAAACGTAGGAACTGACCTCCGCGTTTCCGCTTACCATGTTCTAGTTCACAGAAGAAAATGCGTTTCGCCCTTCGCTCATCAGACATCCGAGACAGGTGCCCGCACCAACGCAGCTGACGCCGCATCAAATATGCCTCTATGCCACAGACATTAGCCCGTCGTAGAACATCGGTATTACGGACCCGATCCGACCACTTGATGTTAAGAATGTCGCGGAGGCATTTCAGATGGAATCTGTCTAACATGCGTATGTGTCTGCGATACAGGCACCATGTCTCTGACGAGTACAAGATGTTAGGAAGTACAATAGCCATATACACCTTAATCTTGGTACTCAATTTGATGTTATGGGAGCGAAATACCTGGACTCGTAGTTTACCAAAAGCAGCCATAGCGGAGCCAAGTCTGCTGTTGATCTCCGAGTCAAGGTCGCATTTTGTTGTTATGCTGCTTCCCAGATATCTGAATGTATCGACCTGTTTTATGGGCTTTCCATCGATTTGCAGATTCAGTGGAGCTTGGTTAACAGTGTCCATGGCCATCACCTCTGTCTTTGTAATATTAATTTTGAGGCCAAATCTACAGCACGCAGCGTCAAGCCGAGTCATCAAGTCCTGGAGTCCCTCAGAAGATTCCGCAACGAAACATAGGTCATCAGCATACATCAATTCGGTAATGAGGTCATACGATACCTTTGTGTGCGCTTTTAACCTAGCCAGGTTAAAGATACTGCCATCTGTGCGAAAACGTATGCGGATCCCTTCGGTGTTGGCTTGTAAAGTCTCCCTCACGACAACGGAAAAGTACAGAGCAAAAAGAGTGGGTGCTAATACACAGCCTTGTTTTACACCACAAGTGACAGGGAATTGCTCTGTCTGCTCACCATTGACGGTTACGCAACAAGTCATGTTGTCGTGAAGAAGTCTTATCAAGCGTATAAATTTGTCGGTGCAACCAAGTTTCGAAAGCACAATCCACAAAGCTTCGCGAGGTACACTGTCAAAAGCTTTCTCCAGATCAACAAAACAGAGAAACAGAGGTTGACACTGTTCCCTGCTTTTCTCTTGCAGTTGTCTAAGAGAGAATATGGCCTCGCATGTGCCGCGATTGGGTCTAAACCCAAATTGCGTTTCAGGCAATATACTTTCAGAGAGCTCCATAAGACGATTTAAGAGTACTCTGGCAAAAGTTTTTCCTGGAGTAGACAGAAGTGATATACCCCTATAAGAGTTGCAAACAGATCGATCACCTTTATTTTTATACAAAGAGCAAATTAGTGATACGCCAAAACTAGGAGGAACGAACTCCATTTCCCACATGCGCTGGAAAAATTGCCAAATCTTGTAGTGCAACTCATCTCCGCCATATTTTAATAGTTCTCCTGGTATGTTATCGATGCCGACAGCCTTATTGTTTTTCTGCGCTTTGATGGCGATGATAACTTCCTCAAGAGAAGGAGGCTGATCCAGATCTACGGCTTGTGGTAAGGCAGGAAGTGATGCTAAATAGTTTATGTCAGCAGAACGATCCACATTGAGTAAGCTGTTATAGTGTTCTGCCCAGCGAGTAAGAACTTCTCCTTTGCTTACCAGGAGGGTACCTGAAAGTGATTTCAGTGGTACGTTTACTCGATGTGGACTTCCTACTAACTTTTTAATCTCGTTAAAGAAATCGCCGAGTCTATTCGAATCAGCAAGCCACTGAATATAGCGAACCTTGTTCAGCCACCACTCATCTTTTGCGTTTCGAGTTAGTCTCCTTATTTGGCTCGTACTCTCCTTTATTTTTTCAGAAGCAGTTGTCTGATTTCCCTTTCGAAGGAGCTGGCGGTGTTTTTCTAGGGCGACTGTCAATGTATTATCATTTTCGTCAAACCAGTCTTCACAGACACGAGGTTTTTGGCCTAAGATCTCAGTAGCCGCATTGATGGTATTTGTAGTTAACAGTTTCCAGCCCTCGTCTAACTGTTCATCTTCGGGGTGTATGCCTGCTGTAAAGGTATTGACAGCTTCCCTGTAATTTGCCAATATTTCAGCAGACTCTAGCTTTTTCAGATGAAGACAGTTAGGCTTAGCCCTGCGAGGTCTACGGCAAGGGCTAAGACGCAAAAATAGTTTTGTAACAACAAGTCGGTGATCCGACCAACAGTTTGCGCCCCTCATTACTCTCGTTACTTTGACATCCGCTATATCCCGTTGACGGACTATAGCATAATCAATAAGATGCCAATGCTTGGACCTTGGGTGCATCCAGGTAGTTTTGTATTTATTTGGGAGTCTAAACATGGTATTGGTAATACCCAGATGAAATTGGGAACAGAGGCTTAGTAACAGTTGCCCATTACTGTTCATGTTACCAATGCCATGTCGCCCTATCACCCGAGGCCAAGCTTCAAAATCACGTCCGACGCGAGCATTAAAGTCGCCAAGAAGCAAAACTTTCTCACAGCGCCGGATTTTAGTCAGCACTTCTGACACTTCCTCATAAAATTTGTCCTTGACGTCATCACTTTTGTCGAGTGTTGGCGAATATACGCTGATAACATTTAAGTATTTATTGTTTCGAAGATGGAAACGTAAGGATATGACACGATCAGAGATAGCAACTGGATGTTCTTCCAACTTAGAGGCTAAAGTAGTTTTAATAGCAAAGCCTACTCCTGACCGTCTAGGCTCAGAAGCTGGTGTGCCTTTCCAGAAGAAAGTGTACCCACCACCACGTTCAACAAGCTCACCTTCGTCAGCTAGATGTGTTTCGCTGAGAGCGGCTATGTCGACGTCATAGCGTTTGAGCTCGCGAGCCACAATGGCGGTTTTACGTTCTGGGCAGAGGTTGTTGGGTCGGTCTAAAAGAGTACGTACATTCCACGCACCAAAAGTCATATTCATCTGCATGTTTTTAGATTTATTCTTATTGCGAGGAATGAGCGTTTGTTTGGGGCACCTTTTCTAGCCCCCTCCCCGGCTGAGCGAGGAAAGCAGTGCCTCTCTAAATAAAGCTGCTTTGTCTCAAAGAGTGCTGTAAGTGAAGAAAAGTGAAGTGCTTATGTAGTAAACAAATATGAGTTTTAATTATAATATGTATTTTTGGCTAATAATCTTTATGGGCCGTAGAATAAGTTATATACTACTGTTAGAATTCATTTTCGTCCGAATTAAATGATTCATTATTATTTATTAGTTAAATCTAGTCAAAAATGAATTGCGATCTAATCGATGTAATAGTTGGCATAACTGAAAAGTGATGTAAATGTATTGCTTTGTAACGCGAACAACCATTTAACAAAGTTCCAATAGCTGTTGCCCGCGACTTCGTACGCGTTACACTAATGGTTGAGTAAATGTTAAAGAAATAAATAATAAATAAATATTGCTGGACATTTCACACAGCGCTATCTAGCCCCAAACTAAGCAGAGCTTGTACTATGGGAACCAGATAACTGACAGAATACACATATAAATTTTTTTTGTAAATACATACTTATAATATATAGAGAAACAACCAGACCGGGAACAAATATCTGTAGATCATGCAAACATTTGTTCCGCAGCGGGAATCGAACCCGCTACCTCCTGCGTCTCAGCCGGATGTGTATGGTAATGTGTAGGTAACTTAAAAATAAAGCTAAACTCGCTGTTGCAACTTGACTTGACACCCCATTTTTATTCCATGGGACCTGATTTAAGGGACAAAAAGTAGCCTATGTGTTAATCCAGGTTATATTCGACGTACATACTAAATTTCATCGAAATAGTTCGACGTGATTGAGTAACAAACGAACAAACTTTTGCGTTTGTAATATTAGTGAGATTATTACTTTATAAATGACCTATTGAATTTAACACTCTTCTTTTTACTGAATAAATATCTAAATGTCAATGTCAAAAACAAACTCAGGAACCCAAGTACATAAAAATATGCTGAAATAGTGATATGTAAAATTACATATGAATTGCTTTATTTGTTAATTATTTAAAAGTCATATCAACTATCCAATTTTTATTCATTTTATTTACTGTTCAGTTTTAAATTTATCTGAATATAAAATGATATCTCTACCTTTGCGCTCACTTGCAAAAAGGGTTTGATAAAATTAAAATATCTAACGGGTCTGCTCATTGATAAGGTATTTTTTGATTCCTGAGCGTTTAACTAGTTTTGAGACTTATTAAATTTCTCGATTAGTGTAATTGGCGATTATATTATGCCGTTCTAAATGAATAATATAGGCTCAAAACTCAATACAGCAATATAACTAGAGAGATAGGTAATGAGGTTTTTGCCCTGCAGTGGGAAGATTCAGACTAAAAAGCAGCTCTGAAAGTGCAGCTGTGGCGTGGAGCTCTGAAACAGCTGCAGCAACACGGGTGTAGCGCTGCGGACCACGGGAATGATGACATCTTGAAACCTTCAGCTTTCAGTGAAAGACAGGAACGTTTCGTAAGAGGTGGCTTATGTACATCAGTGAGGCAGTATGGGAATAACAACAGTAAAATATGTAGTACTTACCTCAGCCTCTTAGCTTCATCAATAAACGGCCTTTTCTCCATCTCCGTCAGCAGTTTCCACTCAGCGCCAAGTCTTTTGGAGATCTCCGAATTATGCATCTTAGGGTTGTCTTGGGCCATCTTGCGGCGCTGCCCCCTCGACCAGACCATGAAGGCGTTCATTGGCCGCTTGATATGCTCATTCGGTTGCTTGCCCAAAGACATGATGGAATTTAAAAAGTTTATGTTCGAAATTTAAACTTTATTTATTTTTAAATCACTGACTTTGATTGTCATTATTATTGACGGTTTTATATCATTATTTAAATAAATGTAAAGAATTTGAATAACAATTATTATATTAGAGCGAATCTCCGATTAGAGGTGGTTTCCGCGCGCGTTGTGAAAAGCTCTCTGAAAGCTCAATGCGGTGCTTTTCTTGCCAGTGTCATGTTCAAGCGAGATCTCTGGCATCCCCCCTTCTCCCCCGTTGGGGAAGCCAATGATGTGGCGTCGTGGGCGGCCGCTGGACTCTCATTGGCTGAGATATCGTTTGTCTCGCGCGTTCGCAACAGGTAGCCGGCGAGTTCTTGTTTGCATGTTTTTAAGGACGATTAAATTTCTTTTTAAACCGCAATCTTGGCAAGGGAAAAGAACGCGTTCGACCGTAATCAGGTATTTGATCTGTATGCACGGGGAGCGTGCAAATTAGTTTGTAATGTTGTGTGCACATTGGAGTGTCGATGTCACTTGTAATTTTTTATTGATTTGACATTTATGCTTTTTTATTAAATCGCATAGCAGGTGCGATTAATAAATTTTTATTGTTTTGTCAGTTATATTTTTTAAATCTATGGCATGGCATGTGTGATTACTAAATCTGAAGTAATTAGTAGATTATTAACCAAGGGGATAAAGCAATGTCTTCTGTCGCGAGTGACGATTTAAATCGCGAGCGTAACGAAGGACTCGAGGTTTACTCCCGAGCGTAGCGAGGGTGTTAAAAACTTAAATCAGGAGCGAAGCGAGGGATTTAAGACGAGTCCTGAGTGTAGCGAGGGATTTAAGTTCACCCAAGACTAAGACAGCTTTATCACCGAGAAAAATACTCTACTTTTCGTACCATTTGCGAAAAAATTAACACAATAATAATATGAGATAAGTATTTATTAAAAATAATGACAATTAAAAGTTTGCATTGATGGAATCCGACAATTCACTGTCACTGTCGCTTTGGTTTAACATCGTAACGTATTTTTAGAACATTAACTTATTTATAAAAATAAATTAAAATAAACTTAACGTTTATGTATTTCAAGAAAACAAAAACGCGGCAAATTCCTAGACTAATATTTTTTTGTCGGAAAAGCAAAGGCATCAAGCTCATACGGCCTCGTCGGTTTTCGTAATTTTATTTAATAATCATAACTGCATAATAAATGCGTATTCCTTTTTCAAAAAGATGTATAATGCTTTATATACAAACTCAATGGTGTAAACACAGATGTAGTTCAGTATAAATTTCGGTAAGTATTCCAAATTTAAATCAAATTCTCCCCCTAGAGGATGAATAAAATTCAGTACAATTTTATTTCCCTGTTTTTAACAGATTAAAAATGACTATTGTTATGTTCGCTTTTTGTGGCATAGAATGTCACTTTTTTGAGCAAGTGGTACGAAAAAATAAATACTTTCTTTTTGCTTATTATCGAGTAAATATATATCTCATGCGTCCATTTGATTGTGCATATAATGTGTACTACTTATGTTTAAGGATATAAATTTATTGGCTGTAATAAAGAATTTCTAAGTTGCGCTAAAATTGTCATGTTGTGTACACATGCTTTGGGATACAATCTTGGTCTAAAAGTTGATAATTCTATTTTGTGTCTGTTTGATTGTATTTTTATTTTGTGGCATAATAAATACATTAAATTAAATTTCACATAGATTTCAATTTGAAAGCCACTGTTGTATTACTATCAGGCAATAACTATTGCAATCAAACGCAAGCCTATTATAATTTTTTAAAAAAATCGTTCTTGTTTTTTTTGCAATTTAAAGCTAGTTTCGCTTGCCAATGCAATATCTACGTCTGTTTTCATATAATGTCTTCTGTACGTGGCATACGCATGCAAATACGGCATACATGGTGGGTATTTGCATGAGACAGGTCGCAAACAATCCGGCCTGAATGGCCACTAATGGACACCCATTCATAATTACTTCGAGTTGGACCGAACCGCTTCGGTGTGGGTTGGCCTTTATTTGTTTATTCAATGAGTTCTAGAAATTAGGACGTGTACATACATACCCAAGTATTTGTTAGAAACATGTGATGTCATTACTTTCCAAATTATCACTATTTTCATCCAATTTTACTGAAATATTGGAACACTCGAGATCATGGTAGTGAAAATAATGATATACTATTTTCAAACATATGGTTTCTTTTTTATATTAGCCTATGATTATTCATTTTTTTACAGCCATTTTGATTACTGTAATTGGTCAATATTCATTTATTTATTAAAATCATAAGGATCACTTTTACGTCAATTTTACCGCCTGTTTGTGACAACTCAAAAGCTCTTAGTCTGGTGCTAGATAGCGCTGTATGAAGTGTCCAGCATTGTTTATTTATTTAATATTGTTATGGCAATGTATCTAGTCAGATGAAGAGATAGTGATCAAGCTGGAGGCACCCTCTTAATAACCAATAAACTTCATATTTTAAAGACCATGTGAATAACACGAATAGCTATTGAATTACTATGGAATTAAATTAGACACCGTAAAGTTTGGCGTCGGCGTCGGCATGGGCTTTATGGTAGAAGTTGGCGATGGCGTTAATATTGCTGTAGGTGTCAACGTCCGCATTGCTGTCAACGTCGGCATCGCAGTAATCGTTGGCGTTGGAGTAAGCGTTGGCGTCAGCAAAAGTGTCGTCGATGTCGCAGTAAGTGCCAGCATTCGAATAAACATCGGCGTTGGTATCGGAGTCGACGTTGGTGTCACAGCTGCTAACGCTAGCTCTTACTTAAACGCCAACGTTGACACCGATGCTATGCTGACGCCAACGGCTACTCTAAAGATGACGCTTACTGCGACGTCGACGTCGACACTGCTGCTGACTCTAGCTCCTACTTTAACGCCAACAATCGTTGCTAGCGTCAGCAGCAGTGTCGACGTCGACGTTGCAGTAAGCGTCAGCTTTAGAGTAGCCGTTGGCGTCAGCATCGGTGTCAACGTTGGAGTCACATTAAGCGTTGGTAGGCGTCGCTTATTAGATTACTAATGGCACATGCCTTCAAACTTTTGGTTTTAGGACTCCCCGGTTTCCTCACGGTGATTTCCTGCACCGTGTAAATCTACTAATATTGTTTTTGAGTTGTAACATCAAATGGTACACGTCTGGGATTCGAGCTCACAACCTCCTGATCGGAAGTCAGGGTACATGTCGGTGTATGCCACTATAAATAGCCGGTTCTAAATATATTTAGTACTGGATATTTTACTAAAATAACATGGTATCTGTTGGTATCGGTAACTTTGTTGTCGCCATTCTGAAGGCACGCGCGCATGAAATTGAAACAGTGCGTCCGCGAATGATCCACTTACCTGTGCCCGAGGTGTACAGTCGCGTATATTGGCGAATAACCTTGTTTCTTAGGTTTCATTTAATTTAATTATTAAGGATTTCCAATGTAAAAGAAAATACAAAAAGGACGCGCTACCTGCGCTCACTCGGTGAATGCAACCACAGCTAACAACACATCAGCAAATCAAAAAGGACTTCACAAAGGAGGAGGTTCTCTATTCTGTTGTATGTAGTGTATTTTATATGTTTATATTTGTATGTGATAAAGGTCGTATTTTTTGTGGCTGCAATAAATGAATTTTATTTATTTATTTAAATAAGCTTTTTTATACTGGTGGTAGAGCTTTTGTGAACGGGCTCGAGGAAGTGGGCACCACCACCTTACCTTTATCTGCCGTCAAATAGCAGTACTTGTGCTGCTGTGTTCCGGTTAGATGGTAATGGTATGTTCCTGTAATTACTGGCATACAGGCATAACAGCTAAGTCCTATAGTATGGCAACGTATCCACATAGAGATCAAGATAATATAATAGCTTGTTTTGAATTCAATGTGGATATCCATGGGCTTCAGTAGCCACTTAACATCTGGTGGACTGCATGCTCGTTTGCCATATAAGTAGTATAAAAAAGAGTAAAAAAAGAGAAAGAGTATAGTCCCACTAATATTATACACGTGAAAGTTTATATGGATGTACATATGTTTGGATGTTTGTTATTCTTTCACGTCGTAACGTCTGATCCTATTTCGATGAAATTTGGTATGTACGTAGATTATAACCTGGATTAACACACAGGCTACTTTTTGTAGACAAATTACGCGTGCGAAGCCGCTGGCGGAGGCTAGTACATTATAATCAAAGAATACTGTACGTCTGATAGTTTCAAAAGTTATTCTGTATTTCTGTCTGACTTACCAATTAAAGCAATATTCGTAGATTTTATGTGCTGTAAAGCAGTGAAGCCTTAGTAAGTTAAAAAATAAAATAAACGGTTTTTTCACCGCGTCCTAAAAGTATAGTTATGTATGACTTCGAGGATATATATGCCCTCCTAGTTTAGGGCACCTCTCATATATGACAGTTCGGGAGAATTTTTTTACACCTAAATTGGGGTATCCCTTAAAAAGTCTTTTAAAAAAAATTATGATTTCCTCAATTTGTTTTTGATACTATATCCCGTTTACGAACCGCTAAGGTTGCAATAAGCATTCGGCCCGAGACTCTGGTGTAGTGTCGGATGACATTTTAAAATAAAATATATATAATAATGGCATTTAATAGAAAATTTCGTTATTCGACCATAATTTTAAGGAGTTTTTGAGTATGCGGATATTTCGACGCAGTTGCATGCGCCATGATTACAGTAATAGTTTAATAGTTTTAAAAGTTATAACTTCTATTATTAGGTTAAAAGTTATACTCTTCATATTTAGAATAATAAATAAATATGAAGGACATTTCACAGAGCACTATCTAGCCCCAACTAAGCAGAGCTTGTACTATGGAAACCAGATAACTGATATAATTCCTACTTATATAACTTATTTTGATGTAAATACATACTTATAATATATAGAAATATTTGTAGATCATGCAAACATTTGTTCCGCAGTGGGAATCGAACCCATTACCTCCTGCGTCTCAGCCGGCTATACGCCCACTGCGCCAGAAGGTCGTCAATTCGTCAAGAATAGATAACTCTTTAGCTTAACATGATTCAAACACCATGTAGACACAGATACCAGAAATAGCTATGAACACTGTTCGCCATTGTACCTTGTTATGTACCGTTTTGCCGCTCCGTCGCGTCGCCGGCGGCGCTGCGGCATCGCCTGTGTTCCTACCAATATCCCAATAGATTATGTTGTAGGTACAACAGAGGTGCCAAACACATTGTAGGAGCTGATACGTATATGGAGCCAATAGCACTATTATTTGGAACAAAATACGGGAATGGTGTCGATTCCGCATTTCTTCTGACGCGGTGTACCTACACCTAAATTATTTTCGAATAGTGTTTTACTCCTTATTTATGTAGTGTCCCTTGCGCAACGATGCCTGAACGTATTTAGTGGCCAAATATGATTTAGAGAGTTGTCAAATCATACAATGAAGTACTTCAAATTTAAAGATGTTTTATCGCTAAATACGTTTAGGGATCGTTGTGCAAGTCCGTCATATTATTTAGTCATAGTGATAAAACACTTTAATAATTCTCTGTGGGGTTGTGTTTTTTATATAATTATTACCTTGAGATGGAACAAGCGTATGCCCCATCTGATGTTAAGTGGTAATATAGCTTATACCCATTGCCTCGCGTAGGTGACGCACCTTGGAACCGTGCCGTACGATGCACTGCCCTGCATCCATCAACTTGAGGCACAAAAAGTTAAGATTTTCGTAGAAATACGACTTTGTGGTGTACCCGTTGGAATAACTTCATGAAAACTTAAGAATAAGCAGTTATTGTTTGCTATTTAAGTTTATGGTACTATACTAAGAACAAAAAATCATTCTCAGGGGTTTTTGACAATTTCATCAAAACTTTTTGTATGTTTTTTTAGTTTGTAACATCAATATTGAATAATTTATCACACTAACATTATAAATGCGAAAGTTTGGATATTTGTTTGTTTGTTTGTTACTCAACCAAGCCGTAACGGCTGAACCGATTTCGATGAAATTTGGTAGGTATATACGTATATTATAAACTGGATCACCACATAGGCTACCATTATCCCATAAATTAGTTCCCATAGGATAAAAATGGGGTGTCAAGTCAAATTGCAACTTATTTGTACTAAGTGTAGCTTTAGTTTAAGGTTACCGACACATTTAGTAGTGTAACGCGTATGAAGTCGCGGGCCACAGCTAGTTTTTATGTAAAAAAAATCTTCACTCAGTCCCCGAGAGCAACGCAAGCTTCTGACGTCCGTGACGACACTGGCTGGGGTCAGCAGAATACCAGCGTTAAGTAGCTAGGTTCTAGCCTACCTAGTTGGCACATGCTGAGCTGACGCCATTTTGGCATGACTTGACCTTGTAATTATGATTGAAGTTGCTTGAGATATTCCTGTATTTTATGATTAACCTGTAATCTTTGATTTTTGGCATTCTTATCCTTCTATTTATATCCATCGCGTACTTCTTATAGCGAGAAGTCAAGATTCAACTTACTACTATGCCACCTACTTCTTTTGTGTTTTTATTTTGTACGTGTTTTCATTTTGTTCAATAAATGTTTTTTCATTTCATTTATTTCTTTTTCTTCTTTTATGGAATGGTCTTCTAGGTTGCCGAGGTTATCCCCAGTGACTAAAGTATCAAGTTCTTCAAAAAGGCCGTATTAAAATTTTTGTTTATACGCTTTTTAAGTTACAATCGTCCGTAGGGTACGGTATCCGCATACCATTACATCAGGCGGGCCGTAAGCTCGATGGCCTTAGTGATAATAAAAAAAAACGAGTGTACTTTAGACCACACGATTGAAGTAAAACTTCTTTTTCAAAATATTAATTTATAAAATTGTTCAAGAACGAAATGAAATAACGAAAAATAATCAAACGAACTGACTGAGATATATATATATATACATATTTCATGCACTGGCTATGAGAGGAAGAGATAAAAAAAAGTGCGCGCGCACCTCTCTCTTGCTCCTACAGCAATATACGAAACGCAACTCTCTCTTTCTATCTTCACTAACTTATATCTCCCTCTCAACTTCCGTTCGCACTTTTTGTAACGCATTCACCAGCTTACTCCCCAAGTCAGGCGTGCGTGAAGAAGTATTACTTCAAAAAAAGTCTATAACGGCTCTGACCGTTATAGACTTTGAATTGAATAACTACGTAATCTTTCCCCATTTTATATTTACCTAGGAATGAATCTAGAAATTGTATTGGAATTGAAATGGAACTTAGGATTTTGATATTTACCTACCAATACCTACTAATTTTTTTTATCTAGCTTATGTTGTCCCACTGCTGGGCAAAGGCCTCTCCCTCATTTCTCCAATTTTCTCGATCTTCTACTAAATCCCGCCAGTCCCTATAAAAAGCGTTCAAATCATCGCGTCACCGCTTCTTAGGCCTTCCACGGCGTCGCTTTCCATCCACAAGGAGACATGACCCGCCCAATCCCACTTCAACTTGGCAGCCTTGATACCGACGTCAGCGATGCCGGTCCTTGAGCGCAGCGAGGTGTTCCGAATCCTGCCTATTCCCTTGACACCCAAATTGCTGCGCTCCATCGCTCTTTGGCAAACACCGACCCTGGACTTTGAGATTCAGTCAGTGAACAAGACTGAATCTCACAGGCAAAATACCTATGTCGATGAGTTGAAGTTTTAGTGATAATGGAAGGTTGCCTTTCATGAATGTCTTCATGGACCAGTAACTCTTCCAGGCATTGTCAATACGACGATCGATTTCTTTGTCCTGCCTGTTTTCGAAGGAAGCTAACTGGCTCAAGTAGATGTACTCATCGACATAGTGTATTTTTTTAGTATTTTTTTTAGACAAGAAGTACTAAAAGTTAATGAATGAAAATTCTTTACTGCACAAAATAAAATAATCTGTGCATAGGTGCACTTAATGCTAGATAGCAATCTCTTCCTGTTGACCTTTGTGTAATGCGGACAAACAGGTTTTTGTAGGTAGTGCATATTTGGTAGAGGGAAAAATATAGGTAGTTATGAGGTATAAACGAATGATGGATGACATCACCGATGTAATTCTACCATCCATACGTTGAACGCTTCGCTGGCCGCAACGTATTTACGTTACGTTAACGTGTCGTTCACGGACAGGTATTTTAGGGAGGCTATTGAGGATTTGTTTATTTGGTTTGGGTAAAGTTCTGGGGCAGAGTATTCTATCATAGACTGCAACACCATTTATAACGATTGTAATCTAATACATATTGTATTTTTTTTTAATAGATGTTTTCTAGTTCCACCATAACTTGACCCACAGTTTTATTCAAATTACAAGTAACCGGAGTTGATATATTTTGGAGTAGAAATTGCATTTATTCTAGATGTCAAACTTTTCCTTATATTTGTGTGACCAAAGCTATACGCATACCAAATATTATTAAAGCTCTAGTTAAAAGCAAATAATACTAACAATTACTTTTTAAACTCAAAATCGAGTGTCCATGTGAAGGCATTTTTCCATTTTTAACCGGCATCAAAAACAGGAGGAGGTTCTCAATCTTTTGTTGTTTGTTTGTTTTTTTTATATATATTATAGGCTTGCGTTTGACCACGATTTCGCCTGATGGTAAGCGATGATGCAGTCTACGATGGAACACGCTTGCCTAGAAGAAACCTATTCACTCGCGACTTAAAGATACCCAGGTTGTAGCTATCAGGAAACACAGACTCTGGCAAGGCGTTCCACTCTTTGGCGGCACACTTTTTGAAGTGAAAACGTCTTTAGGCGCGATTTTTTGAGACGGAAAAATCCATTAAACTCGTGATACTGTGACCTTTACCGTTACCGACATCTTTGTATATACCTAGTCAGGTCATAAGTATTGTCACACAGTAAAAACTTTTCTTTTAGAATGCTGGCCACAAAAAAGTTTATAGAATTCGAATTTCGAATTGTTCATGAAAATAAAAATGTATACTTTTTAGAATTTTGCTCATTTTTAAATATGGAGTGGACGCTTAAAGAAGACCGTGTTGCAGTTATTGCGTTGCATCGTTGCGGTTACGCGCCAATTCAAATTTTTGACATACTCAAAAATTTGAATATAACCAAAAGATTCGTTTATCGCTACATCAAACGATACAATGAAGACTCTAGTGTAGATGACAGGTCAAGAAGTGGTAGCCCTCGGTCTGTTAGGACTCCAGCAATGATAAAAGCTGTGAAGGCGCGAATTCAAAGAAATCCCAAACGTAAGCAGAAACTGTTGGCCCTTCAGATGGGGTTAAGCAGAACCACGGTGAAAACGGTGTTAAATGAAGACTTAGGGCTTCGGGCATATCGAAGAAAAACAGGACATCGTTTGAATGCTCGTCTAATGGACCTGAGACTGAAGAGATGCCGTGCTTTGTTGAAGCGGTACGCGGGAAAAAAATATCGGGAAATTCTTTTTTCGGATGAAAAATTTTTTACCGTAGAAGAGATCTACAACAAACAAAATGATAAGGTGTACGCACACAGTAGTGAAGAAGCGAGCAACCGTATTCCGCGTGTCCAACGAGGTCATTTTCCATCCTCGTTCATGGTATGGTTAGGAGTTTCTTATTGGGGCTTAACAGAGGTACATTTTTGTGAGAAAGATGTAAAAACGAATGCAGTTGTGTATCTAAAATACAGTCCTGACGAACCTTGTGGAACCTGTTTCTCATACCATGTTCAATAACAGGCACTGGGTATTCCAACAAGATTCGGCGCCAGCTCATAGAGCGAAGAGCACACAAGACTGGCTGGCAGCGCGTGAAATCGACTTCATCCGGCACGAAGACTGGCCCTCCTCCAGTCCAGATTTGAATACGTTAGATTACAAGATATGGCAACACTTGGACGAAAAGACATGCTCAAAGCCTCACCCCAATTCGGAGTCACTCAAGACATCCTTGATTAAGGCAGCCACCGATATTGACATGGACCTCGTTCGTGCTGCGATAGACGACTGGCTGCGCAGATTGCAGGCCTGTATTTAAAATCACGGAGGTCATTTTGAATAAACTTTAGTGTCATAAGAATCTATGTTTTGTTAAGTTCATTTTGGTATATAAATGGTTACATAATGAATAAACTTGTTTCAATTATTTTATATTAAACATGTGACAGAATTTATGACCTGACTAGGTAAGTATCTCGTAATTGTCCAAGTTTTAACTTCTGTCGGCACTCCCGGGGTGCCACTTTTTATTTATATGTATGATCCACGATTCCTCGAAGACGCCTGGACCGATTCGAGACCGAATTATATTTTTGTGTTTAAAAGGTTTCCATTGGCACCAAGTCAGGATCTGATGATGGGACCCCAAAAAAATCGAGGGCAACCCTCAAATTTTATAGGGACGCAATTCGGTTTTATGTTTGTTTCTCAAAACTCAGTTATTTATCAATCGATTTAGAAAAATCTTTATTTGAAGTAAAACTTCTTTACGCACACTTGACTTGGGAGTAAGCTGGTGAATGCGTGACTAGAGCGTTACGAAAAGTGTGATCAGGTGAGGCAAACGGAAGTTGAGAGGGAGATCTAAGTTAGTGAAGATAGAAAGAGAGAGAATTACGTTTCGTATGTTACTGTTGGGGCAAGAGAGAGAGAGGTGCGAACACACATTTTCTTTCTCTCATAGCCAGTTACGTTTCGTATATCTAAGACACAGTGCAGGCCTACTGTCTGTATCACTGTAGGAGCAAGAGAGAGCACTGCTCTCTCTTGCACGCACATTTTCTTTCTCTCTTCTTTTCATAGCCAGTGCATGAAATATTTACATATATCTCAGTCAGTAGTTCGTTTGCGAGTTTGCTAGCGTTACGCGAATAGCGATTTCTTGATTATTTTTGGTTATTTCATTTCGTTCTTAAGTTTTATTTCAGTCGTGTGGTCTAAAGCACACTCGTTTCTTATTTTCTTTTTTTCAATACATTATAGGCTTGCGTTTGACCACGATCTCGCCTGATGTGATGGTAAGCGATGATGCAGTCTACGATGGATCACTCTTGTGTTAGGGTTTATCCATTTGTAAAGTTATATAGACGCTATGTCGATTAAATAATTTGTTTACTCGATATTATTTTAAAGCTGGCAACTATTTTTAAAATGTTGGCAGCAATGCTTTCGAGTTGGAACTCACTCATTGGTTAACGCAAAATGACGTGGGCCAATCGGTGAGCTCTTCGCATCGGGCGATTTTATTCTAGGACCTTTGGACAGTTGCTCATTCTCGACGTGGCTTTCGAACAAGGAACATTGTAAGCTTAAACATGAGCTTATAATAAAAAGTTATTACGTAGTCGGCGTTCTTCTTTCCTACGGATCTTGATATTGAGCTAAGCTTACACTTCCCTAGAATAAACTTACTCGCGGCTTGAATATACCCAGGTTCACAGGTTGTGCACGATTACAAGTTCTATAGACATATAAACATAATGTTATGGATAAACTATCATAAGGCAACAGTCAAAGGCATGAAGTGGGGTATTTTAGTAACATGTACCTCAGTTCTCGCACTTATGATCTACAGGGTATTTGGCGCATGGATGGATAGGATTTTTGGGGACATGCGTTAGTTTCTGATAGTTAAGTAGTTTGGTTAAGTCGGTTATATTTTTGTTAAAACGTTACTTGTCTGAACCTTGATCATATCGTCTTCACACCACTCTATTATCACACTAATATGGGTATAATATTTGAGAAAGTTTTGATTTGTTTGTTTGTTACTCAATCACGTCGTAACGGCTGAACCGATTTAATTAAATTTGGTATGTACGTAGATTATTACCTGGATTAACGCATAGCCTACTTTTTGTTGATAAATAACGCGTGTAAAGCTACTGGCGGAAGCTAGTTATTTTTTTTTAATAAACTACTTACATATTCACAAACTATTCATAAACTTTGCATTCATGATATTTTTATAAATTTTCCAACTTTTATGTGTATATTCTCAAAATGTCCACCGCTACGTCCCAGCCGCCGCCGCCGCCGGCTCGTAGAGGCCTCGATAGCTCGTTACTGAATAATTACTACAAACATATGGCAGAGTCTAAGACCCCAAGTCTCGAACATCGCCGTGAAGTTGCAAGCCTATCGATCTTTTACAGAATACATTTTGGGGAATGTTACCAGCAACTGTACGATCTGATTCCGCCATCCCCCTTCCATCAAAGGACAAGTAAGCGCACGGCTCAGTACCATCCGTATCTAGTTGATATACCACCCATTCGCACACACCGTTTTGGTTCTACGTTCTTGATGCGTACAGCGTATAGAACACGTTATCGTCGTCTGTTTTTCCTAATAAATACGATCCGGGCCTCTTTAAGGTAAGAGTGAATAGGTTTCTTCTAGATCTTCGTGCTACATCTTAGACCACATCATCGCTTACCATCAAGTGAGATTGTGGCCAAACGTTCTATCACGTTTAAAAAAAAACGAACATGCTTTAACCACTGAAGCATTATTACTCACACGGGATATTAATTTATAAATCCAATATATAAAAATCTCGACTCACTGTGTTTGTGGTCACACTCCTCCTACCCCCAGCCCCCATTTCGCGAGTTTAGTGTATTTGTATAAACAAAATCCATACAATTTAACCGTCACTGATTGACGTAAAGTCATTTACATGAAGTGTCGCGTCACTTTGACATGAGTGTTTTATATGATTTTTCTCCTGAAGTTCCCATGGAAACGGGAAATTTCGTGTGAAGTCGCGGGCAGGTCACCTAGTAGTTTGATAAGAATTTGCCCGATTGATTGATCCGTGGATTTGATTGACTGATTGATTGAAAATATTTTATTGCACTTAAAAAACTAGTACAAAGGCGAACTTAATGCTTAAGAGCATTCTATTCCAGATAACCTTTGTGTATTGTAGATAAAGATGTGTAGGTAGTGGGACTAATGAACACAGGATCCATAGGAAAGGGAACTAATGAAAAATGTGCACAGGACTTATAAAATAGCATAGGTACATACTACTTAAATAGTTTTTATCATAGACTAAACTATACCAATATTAAATAAAATATACATACATAACAATAGAAGAAGTGATAAGGAAAGATTATGTTGCTCATTTTTGGTCGGATTGACCGAGAAGGTGCCTATAGATTCTCAATCTGAATGCTTCCACTGAAGTGGTCTCGAAATAGTTTGGTAGCATATTATTCTAGAGACGAGTAGCGCTTATGGTGTAAGAGTCAGAGTAAGTAGCCGTGTTATGCTGTGGAGCCATCAATTGGAAACGACGAGACGATCGCACAGCTCTGTCCTCAGTTGATACGAACGCAAATCGCTCTCTGAGGTAGCTGGGAGATAGTGGGTTGCGAAGAATACTAAACAGGAGGGATAGCATGTGCGCATCTCGACGAGCTCTGATGTCAAGCCATTTTAGCTGCTGACGAAATACCGAGACATGATCATATTTCCGTAGGCCGTAGATATAGCGAATACAGAGATTCTGCAGACGCTTCAACCTGTTCATTTGCTCTTCCGTAGCATTGGGATAACATACATCTGCATAATCTAGGATGGGTAAGAGTAACGCATTAACCAGTGTGGTCCTCGTAGATTGGGGCAAGAAATTTTTTAAGCGTTTCAAAGTATGCATAGTACCATACATCCTCCTACTAATCTGGGTAATATGATGGTCCCATGACAAATTATGAGTAATGAATAAACCCAAATTCTTAACCTCCTTGCAGAACTGCGGTGTGGATTTACAGAATATACTGAATATACTATACTTAATCTGGCCATAAATACTGTTACAAATAAAAATAAACAAAAAATTACATTTGAATTTGGAATCTGTCATTTTTATATGATTGTTCATTGTGTTTTTTTAATTTTGGCGCCAATACATTGTACAAAGTTTTGCGATATTAAAATGGAGTGGGGCGATAAAGAGAACCGAATCGCTGTGATTGCATTACACAAAGTAGGTATGGAGCCAAATGCAATTTTTAAAACTCTCCATACGCTTGGTATTAGTAAAATGTTTGTGTACCGGGCTAATAATAGATACAATGAGACCTCCTCTGTTTGTGACAGAAAAAGATCTGGCCGTCCACATAGTGTTCGTACGAAAAAGGTGGTCAAAGCAGTAAGGGAAATAATTCGAAGAAATCCTGTCCGAAAGCAAAAGATTTTATCTCGGGAGATGAAGATAGCACTTAGAACCATGTCGCGTATTTTAAAAGATGACTTACGACTTGTAGTCTATAAGAGACGCACAGGTCATTTCTTAACTGATAATTTAAAAAGAATAGGGTGGTGAAATCGAAAAATCTAATGAGCGAGCAAAGGGAGGTCACAGAAAAGTTTTGTTTACGGATGAGAATTTTTTTACAATTAAGCAACATTTTAACAAAAAAAAATACTGTATCTATGCTCACAGCTCTAAGGAAGCTTTCCAATTAGTCGACAGAGTGCAACGTGGGCATTATCCGACTTCAGTGATGGTTTGGTGGGGTAATAGCTATGATGGAGTGACTGAGCCATACTTTTGTGAAAAAGGTATCAAAACATCGGCATAAGTGCATCAAGATACGATTCTTGAGAAGGTAGGGAAGCCTCTTAACAACACTATATTCAATAACCAAGAATGGTCCTTCCAGCAAGACTTGGCGCCGGGTCATAAAGCTCGGTCTACGCAGTCATGGTTGGAAACGAACGTTTCAGACTTCATCAGAGCTGAAGACTGGCCGTCGTCTAGTCCCGATCTTAATCCGCTGGATTATGATTTATGGTCAGTTTTAGAGATTACGGCTTGCTCTAAACGCCATGATATTTTGGAATCCCTAAAACAATCCATACGATTGGCAGTCAAGAATTTTCCCATGGAAAGAGTGCGTGCTTCTATTGATAACTGGCCTCAACGTTTAAAGGCCTGTATTGCAGCCAATGGAGACCACTTCGAATAACCTGTTTATATTTAAAATTGTTTTATATTTATGTATTAAACTAACACACTGTAAAAGTAATAAATGTTATTTGCAAGAATTTTTTTTTTCTTTTTACAGTATTTATGGCAAGACTAGGTATACCAGTTTATTTTATCTAACGACTGTCCAAGAAAGGAGTACACCTTAAGTCGACAATATTATCCGACCAAAGTGGTCGTATTTATTGATGGAAGGGTAAGCGATGCACAATAATTACCCCCTATATTTTATATATATATAAATTTATATATATATAAATTGGGCTCCTATACAACAAACATGATTTTTTTGCCGTTTTTGTAGATAATGGTGTAGATGTGGTAATGTATTTTATTTATTATTAGTATATTTAATATAATAGAATGTTTATGTATAATATTTATATGAATATTACCTACCCTGGTATCCATTTTTTTTTGCTTATGTAAGTATACCTACCATTAAATAAAAAGCTTAAGTTATAAAGCTACCGTCCTTTAACGTTCTCGTAAAATCCAGGTCATCCAAAGGTTGTCTGGAAGAGATCGCTTTTAGCGATAAGACCGCCAATTGTACTATCGCGTGTCTAGTTTTAAGTGTTTAATTATGATTTGTTAATTTAAGTGTGGTATACAATAAAGCGTTTTCTATCTTCTATCTATCTATCTAATTCTACGTGCGCGAGTCCTACTCGCACTTGGCCGGTTTTTTTGGACATCTCACACGGAGCCATATTTGCGGCTTAGATTCCCGCCCCGAATGTTTGCATGATCTACAGATATTTGTTCCGGGTCTGGTTGTTTCTCTATATATTATAAGTATGTATTTACATAAAAAAAGGATATGAGTGTTCTGTCAGTTCTTTGGTTTCTATAGTACACACGGCTACAATGCTATACATATCCAGTATAAGCTGACCTCGCATTGTGTAGGCTTTTCGTAGAATGAGAGGTCAGTTTATACTGGAAATTATAGCTCGATGTGTAGCCGTGTGTACAACCTTTGCTTAGCTTGGGGCTAGATGGCGCTGTGTGAATTGTCTAGCATTATTTATTTATTGAATCCTAAAAGAATCGTCCTCAAGTGTGAAATTTGTCAAACACATAAAAATGTCTGACAAAAATCTTGCATGTGACCTTTTTGAACCTGACAAAATGTACATACTAGCTCCCACCAGTGGCTTCACACACGAGGTATATCAATAAAAAGTAGCCTATGTTTTTAATTCAGGTCATAATCTATCTATTTTTGGATTGAATAACAAACATACAAAGAAACGTCAAAACTTTTGCATTTATAATATTATGCATGACGACCTCCGTGGCGCAGTGGGCGAATAGCCGGCTGAGACGAAGGAGGTAGTGGGTTTGATTCCCGCCGCGGAACAAATGTTTGCATGATCTACAGACATTTGTCCCGAGTCTGGATGTTTTTCTACGTATTATAAGTATGTATTTATAAAAAAAAATGTATTTATGTATTCTATTAGTTATTTGGTTCCCATAGTACAAGCTCTGCTTAGTTTGGGGCTAGGTAGCGCTGTGTAAAATATCCAGCAATATTTATTTATATTTATTTGTTAGTGTAATATGTACGTACATTATTATCATTCTTCAAGTGTTCTAATAATAAGAGTCCGTGCTACGTGTTTTAAAGCCATATTTTAATACGAAAAGATATGATTTGTATATCAGTTTATAAAGTAAGCTACCCCTTTCTCATAACATTGATATCTCTCAGAAGTGGGATAGAGGGGTACAAAGCCCGAGTATTGAGCGGGAAATAAAAATATCGTATCAATAGCGATGTATAAGAGTCGGCGCACACGAGACACGGATCCAAAGATATCATGGATTATCTCTGAATTAATTTCACTTATGAAGATACAGAAACGGAGATCAAATATCAATATATAAGTTACACGAATGTAATGTTGTAAACATTACATTCGTGTAACTTATATGTATATTAATGAACTACCAACTGACCTAACTGATACAATTACGTTAAAAAACATAAAATTTAAACTTTAATGATATTTTTTATCTAATTTAGAGCTGTGCCAAGTATAATGTATTTATGTATTTACCTGGTTCAAATCATGTACAGTGTAAACTCTATATAACGACACTCAAGGGACTGAGAATATTTTGACGTTATAGAGAGTTGTCGTTAAATGGAGAGAAGTAAAATCTGTATTAGAAAAAGAAAACGTTTATTTCTGATTTGTCTTGTTAAATAGTACCTACAATAAAAATCTGTTTTAATTTTCTCTCCCGCCTCTATCGCGCGTATCATCAAAACTTTTTCGTCAATACACAGTGATTTTCTCTTACTAACCATGTTTACAATTTGAAAGTTTGCGAGCTACTAAGAATATAACAAAGTATAAATAAAATCCATCACTTCTACTAACAACAGTCTGCAGCTACACGTGCAAGCAATCCCATTTTGTAAACAAAAGAACGGATTTCTTAGAAAGTTTGGTGTGTATGATGCCGACAGTCGAGTTTATTATGGTCTAGGATAATAAAACGACAAAAGGATATACACAGCTGCGCAGTTTTTACTAATTTGGCAAGTTAAAAAGAACTTTTTATTACAAATTGTTGTCGTTATTGAGAGTGGGTGTAATGCTATACAGAGTGTATCATTGTATGCAAGACAAGCTAAACCAACCAAAGCCGAGTGATTTCGACGCTTTAGAGAGTTTGTCGTTAAAACGAGTGACGTTACATGGAGTTTACACTGTATTATGTTAAACTATGTATATAATATTAAGTGTATTACAGACTAAGCGCTTCCGAGCTTCAGTTCCTTTATGATGTAGACTCTAATTAAGATAGCATTACCCTACAAACCTTAGTGGTTTTTAAGTGCTATTTTTTTTAAACATGAATGTATGTTAAAATTTTAAGTGATAAATATATTAAAAAAAAGGTACGTTGAACGAACTGTTATAGTAAATGAGAGAGGTCTTTATGCATTTATTTGTTTAGGACATTATTAGTAAGTACATTATTGGTTTGGTTTCATTCTAATACTTTTGCCAATTATAGGCGAACACAACATTGTAATTTTTAATGACTCTAAATATATATGTACTTCTCAAATAAATGTTTCAAATATAGAGATCTAAAAGAAAATTATCTAGTATTAAACATTTTAAACGGTTTTTTTGACTTTTGATTATTAAATAAATAAAATTCGTTTGTTGCAGACACAAAAAGTACGACCCATATCACAAAAACGGAAATAAATATAAAATACAACAGAATTGTGAACCTCCTCCTTTTTTGGGGTTGGTTAAAAATACAGAATATGACAGAGCAGATGATCTAGTGTAGTAATTTTTTATTATCATTTCTATTTTTATATATGTACCTATCTGGTCAGAGACAGCCCTCAGTACGCTTTTGTTGGAGCAACTCAGCCTACTCTAAAAGGACACTATGCGAGTTCGGATAATAGCGAGAAAGTAGGATGGGATTTTTCGGAGTTAGGTTAGGTTAAAAAAACAGTGTAAATCAATAAATTGGTCTACCGTTCGCCGCAATGAAAATCACAACCAGGTCGAGCTTACTTTGGTTATCAAAAGGGAGGTTTATTAATAGTGTTCCGTTTAAACACTGCAATATATGTACTTTTTCTGTTAGTTATTATTTGATTTACGCCGCCGTCCCTATTGGTTCACACAGATCCTGTCCATCTAAAGGTTGTCTGGAAGAGATTGCATTTGGCGATAAGGCCGCCCATTGTACCTTTGATTTAATTGTGTATTATCTTTTGTTTGTTTTATTATTAGTGGTGTGAAATAAAGAAATTATCTATCTATCTGTCTAATGGCACACGAGTGAAAACAATTTTTGTGTTTCTGTGATCTTTGGAAACTCGCTTTGAGCGTAAATACCGCGTTGTTGAAGGTTTGTGTTTGTTTAGGTATATAAAAAAAACTCATTTTGTATTCTGGTAAAATCTTAGGATTCCACCCCGTGTAACCCTGTTATATTGCAAGGAGGAATGACATTTCACTCATCTCTATTCAATGTTTGTTTGATTGTCACTCTGTTCAGTTTTCTATTGAGTTAAATAGACGTCTCTGACTCCTTATTATTTTTAACCCCCTAAGCAAACCGAGGGGTGTTATCAGTATGACGCCTATGTCATGTTTGTCTGTTTGTGGCATCGTAATTTGATTGATTGATTGAACATTCTTTATTGCACAAAATATACATAAGCAAACTTAACCTTTGTGCAACGTGGAAAATATATTTAGTAGGTAGTGCACGACAAGTAGCAAGAAATGTTTAGAAAAGTAGTTTCCAAACGTATGTACCTATTAGGATGTGGTTTTTTTAATATAAAAGTAATTTAACTGAGGTGGCTCTTAGCTATGCCAGCTTTTAACCCCTGACCCAAAAAGCCCGTGACACAAGACACTGCTTTATCCCCTCGTTTAATAATGTACTATTACATACCCTCATCCTCATTTCTTATTTAATTATCGACAGTTATTCTCCCTAACTATGTCATTTTTGAAACATAGCTAAGCCGAAGTGTCAAGAAGAGAAGTTTTAGAAATAACTAAATAATAATAATGGGAATATACACAACACGGAAATAAAAATACAAGTAATTCAATAATTAATAGAATTCAAATGAATTTAAACAATATCTCTATCATTTTTCATAAAGACACAAAAAATAAAAAAAAATAATCAATTTAAGATCTTATCCTGGCTTTAAAGCACGTCAAGCCATGTTGGAGTTCTTTGGGCGTACTTAAATTGAAAATACAAGGGTTTAACTTTATTGTATAGTTCCTTCCCAGGCTTCAAATAAAATGCTTCTTTGTTATTATATTTTAGGTTTACAATATAAGGGTGCGCACTTGATGATCCCAATTTTGTATGAAATTTGGACTAGACTTGAATCAGTCCTCTCCCTAGTGCTTACCGCGCAAAGCGTATTGTACAACTTTAGACATTTCCACAATGTCTGAAGACCCGCCTCTACAACCAAAGTTTCCTGCCAACATTGACCTACGGTGCTGAGTCATGGAAGCTCACGAAGGAGACTGTGCACAGGATTAGAGTCGCACAGAGAGCCATGGTGCGCGCCTACTCAGCATCACACATAACGGTGACATGTCCCGACGTATCGGGACGAATGGCAACCCTAAACTAGACCAAGCCTCCAATACCGAAATTCACAAATGAACTAAAGTTCAAGACGTTAGCAAGCGTATAATGGGACTCAAATAGAATTGGGCAGGAGATGTAGCCAGGCGCGGTGATGACAGGTGGAGCAGGGTGCTGACTGAGTGGTGGCCCCGAGATGGAACCAGGAACGCAGGTTGTCCGCCGGCAAGATGGGTCGACGACATTATAAAAATCGCAGGTCGTATGTGGGTTAGAACAGCGCAGGGGATAGGCGAATGGCGACAACGAAGAGAGGCCTATGCCAAGCATTGGGATGAGAAAGGCTGACGATGATGATAATGATGAGACATTTTCACAAATAAAGTATATAAGCGTCCATATGACCGTCAAATGCATAACAGAGACATGAATGACTATACGATCAGCTATCTCGTTCTTGGCTGTCCGTCACAACTACTTTAAACGAACAGAAAAGTAAAACAGTAACTTCAATGTATTTTCTTTCTTTCGTAAAGTAGGTTCTCTTTATCAGTTTGCACCAACAAACAAAATGTCCATAATACTGCCATTAACGGCGGACTTCTTGCCGAGAGCCCGTAAATCTGTATAAACATAAACATGCAGAACTGGACCGATTCCACACATAAAACTGAAGCTTAAAACTCGCAATAACAATAAGTTAAGACTTAAGGAGCATTTATAAGCTGCGACTTTTGACAGAAAAAATATTAGTATTTTTCGAACGTTCGCGATCACTTTACATTTAATACATGTTACTCGTGCGCGATAACTTGGGACCTGCTAGGAATGCGACTGCCCGACCGCTTCCCCTGCACTTCCCCGATGGCGCACGTATTGTACCGTTCGCATCACTATTTTTTACTAGGGTTTTTAGTCTCGTACTGGCCTACGTCACGTAACGACGCGCTCTGGAATTCTTTTAGTTTTCGTTTGTGTTATTGTTTTGTTGTTGTAGTTTTTGTTGTTATAGTTTGTGTCATTGTTTTGTTGTTGTAGTTTTTGTTGTTATAGTTCTTGTTAAGTGTTTTTGTTATCATTATGACCTTTGCATAGCGGAGAAAGAAACCTCGTGCTAAAAGTGTTAGATGTATAAACTTAAACATTGTATTTTTATTTTATTCAAATAGTGTAAAAAAGATTAGATAAAAAGCAGCATCCTCCCTGAGTAACATAATAAATTAGGTTTAAAAAAACAAAGACGAAGCCGCGGGCGGCTGCTTGTTATGTTCGCTTTTTTGCGGGCGGTACAAACACGCCAATATGACGTCACCGCGCTCAGGTCCCAACTTATCGCGCACGGGTAATACATAATACATAAGGACATAATTTTGTACGGTGATCTCGAATGTATGAAAAATACTATTGCATACTGTTACGGGCCAGAAACTGTAAAAAAATATAAAAAAATATTTCTTGCGTTTTTTTAAATTTGCTCTATATTTTTATTTTATTTTATTTAATAAGCTATACATTACAATAACACAATAAAATAAAACTTAACTAGAATATCAATTTGATCTGGCTTGAAACGTAACCTACAAGGAGGGATCAAAAAGTAGTGAGAATGAGATAGAATATAATGATTATTGATAACTTAATATTTTACCTACACACCGAGTCCAGCGCTTTTCCAAGGCTTCAATCCCTTTCAAAAAAAAGTTTTGTCTTGGTCCTGCAAAACGATCTCCACGGCATCCTTTCACACAAGTGATGACACGTCACTTTTATTTAAATCAAAGCGACGACCAACAGATTTTGACGATGTAAACAATGCAATCTCAAAGGTCGTAAAATGGTTCAATATAAACAATCTACTTCTAAATGAAAAGAAAACAAAGTGTATTAGATTTATACTACCTAAAGTTACACAAGTTAAAGCAGATATAAAAATCAAAGACGAGGAGTTGGCTCTTGTGGACACTACCGTATTCTTAGGTATAACCCTAAACACATTGATAAGTTGTCGAAGAGACTTAGTTCTGCGGCATACGCAGTCAAAAAGATCCGTGTGTGTCTACGTCTACAGACGTAGACACAGCTATACTAGTTTACTTCAGCTACTTCCACAGCATTATGTCATACGGCATACTGCTGTGGGGGAGTGCTGCAGATATAAACACCGTTTTTGTGCTGCAGAAGAAGGCTGTGCGTGCAATTTATAATATGGGCCCCAGAGAATCATTACGCAATAAGTTTAAAGAAATAAATATTATGACATTCCCTTGTCAATACATCTATGAAAATCTTATGTATGTTCACAAAAGATAAGATAAGATAAGATAACTCTTTATTGTACACCAAAGTAAAATACAGAACATAATTCTTACAAATAGATTTAGTACAATGGGCGGTCTTATCGCTAAAAGCGATCTCTTTCAGACAACCTTTGTATGGACAGGATCAAAATGTAACACATGACGGCGGTGCATCCATATAAATTTAAAAACATATCTACATACTATAAACCTAAATTACCAGTAATAACACAAATTTAATTTAAATAAGTAACTCTAAAAGTGGTTATGATGAATTAACAAGCAGCTACAACTTCAACACAAGGACAGATAATGGGTGTGCACTTTTGTTTTAAAATTACTAATAGACTTGGATGTTCTTATAGAGAGGGCAAAGCGTTCCACAATCGTACGGCTGTTACAGTGAAGGATCGACTATAAAACTCTGTCGTAGGACAGGAGTTTTAAGTTGGAGGGAATCTGAAGAACGCAAATTGCAATCATTAGCCTGGTGGAGAAACTCAAAACGCTCCTTAAGATAGAAGGGAGAAGAAGGGTTAAAAAGGATGTTATACAAAAGGGACAGTATGTGTGCATTCCGGCGAAGACGGATGGAGAGCCACTTGAGCTTTGTGCGAAAATCAGAAATATGGTCATACTTGCGCAAGCCAAATATGAACCGAATACAGAGGTTTTGAAGGCGCTCAAGTTTGCTCAGTTGGGCTTCAGTGATGTCAAGATAGCAGGCGTCGGCGTAGTCCAGGATTGGAAGTAAAAGGGTCTGTGCAAGCGTAACCTTGGTAGCAGTCGGCAAGAAGTTACGAAGTCTCCGTATAGATCCAGATGATGCAAATACCCTGCGGCTAATTTCATTGATACAGGGAACCCAGGTTAAACAGGTATCCATCTGTATTCTTAGATTTTTCACTGACTGGGTGATGTCTATAGGGGTTCCGTCAAAAACTATGGATGGTAGTTGTGCAAAATAGATTTTGGAGATCTGTATGGAGCTACCAATTATAATGGCCTGTGTTTTGTTTGGGTTGACTGTAAGGCCAAAGGATTTACTCCAGTCACATATCCGATCAAGGTCAGTATTTAGTAAGCTAATGGCTCCGTCAATATTTTCAACTGTAGCTTGAGTATAAATTTGCAAGTCATCTGCGTACTATATCTGCGTACTGGTGGTAGGAAGAAGTTAAATTTTGTGAGATAGAATGAATGAACATAGCGAATAGGAGAGGGGATAAAACGCCTCCTTGTGGGACACCGGCAGAAATATTGCACCACGAAGAGTAAGACTCTTCAACATGGATGCGCTGACGGCGCCCAAACAAGTAACTATGAAACTAGTCAATTGACATTGGAGATATGTTAAAGGAGCATAAAATACCCAGAAGTAGGTCGAACTCCACATTATTGAAAGCGCTGCTGAAGTCAAGGAGTATCATTGCTGTCAGCTTCTGACTGTCCATCCCAGACCGAATGTCGTCTGTTATTTTAACCAGGGCTGTTACGGTGCTATGACCTGGACGGAAACCAGATTGAAAAGAATTTAACAGGAAGTTTTTGGAAAGGAAGGTACTTAACTGTTGATGAATAAGGCGTTCAAGGATTTTAGATAAGTAAGGAAGGATTGATATTGGACGGTAATCAGCAAAAGAGGAAGGATTGGATTTTTTAGGTAAGGGAATAATCTGAGCTTCTTTCCAGGCATCGGGAAATGAGCCAGAATTGATAGAGGAATTTAGGATATGCGTAATAACGTGGATAATTTCATCAAGAATGGGAACAATCATATTTCGACTGATACTGTCATTGCCCACAGCATTTGAAGTAATAGATGCAATGCTCCTTTTAACATCACAATCGTCGAATTGACTAAACTGAAACTGAGGGAAGTCTGGGGTTGGCTGAGAAGAAAGATATTTTAGTGTATTGAGCTTAGTTAATCCATCAATATTTGAGGAATATGAAAAGTTCTGATTGAGTAGATCAATGTCTAAGTTTTTAGGAATAGATTCTTGTTTTGATTTACCAACACCCAGTGTTCTAAGAAATTTCCATACTTTGGATGAATCATTACTTTTATCAACAGAATCGTGAATGAATCGACGTTGTGCATCCCTATACAACCTGTTGCAGTGATTGCGGCGATCGTGATATTTAGCCTTATTGACCTCCGTAGGCTTGCATGCCATTCTTACTTTTGCCATAGCCTTTTTGTGCATTGCAGTGCGGATTTCGTCCGTAATCCATGGCGCAGGGAGGTGTTTAATTTTGATAGCACGTATGGGTGCATGTATGTCGTAAAGCTTGTTGAGTTGACTATTGAAAGAAGCTACCATGTCATCGACGTTACAAGCACTCATGACCTCTGACCAATCAATATTTCGGGCATCCTCACGAACGTTCTCAAGGTTCATTCCACCAAAGTTACGCTGCATGTGGATTTTAGGCTTTGCTTTCGGCGGACGAACTTTGTATGACAAGTAGATCAGATCGTGATAGGAGAAAGCAGCCGCCGAAGTTTGACCATGCTTAGCCACCAAAAATATTAATTTGTTTAAGAAAAATAGCGATAATCATAATTTTAATACTAGAAACGAAGATAAACTCGCTTTTGCCCTTTGTAGACTCCATAAAGTTAGTAAATCATATAAAGGACAAGGTGTTCGCTTTTATAACAAACTCCCAAGTGATGTACAAAAATTGTCAATTAACAAATTTAAAAACGCAATTAAACCAAATGTTTTTAAAAAAGCCTACTATAAAATATCGGATTATTTAGATGATAGAGAAGCTTGGGATTGAAATTGCTCCAACTCGTTCAAAATGTTACAATTTAGACGTAATTTATTACCTGTATTGTTATGTATTCTAAAAGGATCAAAAAAAAAAACAACCAGCCTTGTTTTTTTGCCTTTCTTTCCTGGCTTAGTCGCGATGGAACAGGCAGTAAAATCGACGTTTCAAAGTGATCCTTGTGATTTTAATGAATAAAATATTTTGACTTTGACTTTGATCCATCACCTCGTTATCGTCTTCGTACCTGTTTCCACTTAGTAGTATGAAGTATTCGTTCAATTTGGGGAACAGATAAAAACTGCTAGGCGCCAGATCTGGTGGATAAGGGGGGTGGTCAACCCCCCTTCCCCCTTTGATGAAACAGCACGCCCCTTCGAAGTTTCCCTCTCCTTTTTGTCTTTGATAGCATTCTCTATTCAAATATATGACTTTTCTCATATTCAAAGATTGTTTCAATATGGATTGAATACTTCCATATAAAATGCCCGTTTCTTTAATTAAGTTTCGGATCAATCACTCAATACAATTTTCTCGACTTTCGCAACATTTTCTTAGGTGACTGACGTCGATGGACGGCAGCAACGATGTTCGACTTCCGTGCTCGTTCTCCCTACTCAAAATTGAGAAGCCTACCTTGCGACAGTCGAATACGGCGGAGCAGACTCTCCTAATGTTGCCTCCAAATCGCAATGAATCTCTTGCGTCGTTAACTTTTTAAACAGAGGTATTTAATAACGGCTCGAACTTCGTTTTTCTCCATTTTCGAGAACACGAAGCAAACAAATGACTATATTCAGAAAAAAACAAAAGAGAATGGAAAATTTTTTTCTTTATTAATAATACAAATATGTATCTTAGTTATACCTGTCAGTATTTATTTTTTTCTTACCAAGGAGTATGTCGTTCTCACTACTTTTTGATCCCTCCTAGTACGTGCGCACAGGAAACTATGTGACTAATTCTAAAAAGTTATGTCTTTATACTGAGAAAGGTTGCCTGGAAGTGATCGTTTTCAGCGATAAGGCCGCCCATTGTATTGCCTTTTTCTAACCTATTGCTTATTTTTGTATTATTTCTGTTTGTGTAGTAATTCGCTATAGAATTATCTATTCTGTTCTATTCTATGTTGTTATTTGCAATAAGCATTGGGTAGATATTAGGTTTTTACATTGATATCAGGTACTGTCGATACTGTAAAGAAAAATAAAATGTCTGGCTGCACTAGTCAATAAGATCTGACATGTAACATTTTATTCAACTTTGTATGAACGCAATAAAATGCTGAATAGCTACTGAGTAATACTAGCCTTACTGTTGCACTCTGTTTTATCAGATAAAGCTAAGGTTGCATTCAATTGATCTTTATTAACGTTTCCTTCCTTTGAAGAGCACTTGTTGACGCAGACTCTCCTAAAATTCAAATTCAAAATTCATTTATTTTAGGACAAAATACACAGTAATACTCGTGCGCGATAACTTGGGACCTGCTAGGAATGCGACTCCCCGACTGCTTCCCCTGCACTTCCCCGATGGCGCCCGTATTGTACCGTTCGCATCACTATTTTTTACTAGGGTTTTTAGTCTCGTACTGGCCTACGTCACGTAACGACGCGCTCTGGAATTCTTTTAGTTTTCGTTTGTGTTATTGTTTTGTTGTTGTTATAGTTTGTGTCATTGTTTTTTTGTTGTAGTTTTTGTTGTTATAGTTCTTGTTAAGTGTTTTTGTTATCATTATGAAGGGTAAACCTTTGCATAGCGGAGAAAAAAACCTCGTGTAGTGTTAGAGTTTTTTGAAAACGAAAAACGGAACAAACAGTTTTGTTTACCCGTCCACTAAGTAGTGACGAAGATGAGAAAATGTAAATAATAGATAAAATAAATGTATAAACTTAAACATTGTATTTTTATTTTATTCAAATAGTGTAAAAAAGATTAGATAAAAAGCAGCGTCCTCCCTGAGTAACATAATAAATTAGGTTAAAAAAACCAAGACGAAGCCGCGGGCAGCTGCTTGTTATGTTCGCTTTTTTGCGGGCGGTACAAACACGCCAATATGACGTCACCGCGCTCAGGTCCCAACTTATCGCGCACGGGTAATACATGGATATAGAGTGAACACTGAAAGATGCAGTAGTACAAACTGTGTTGCATATCCCAGTGCCCATAACAAAGGAGATCTTACCTTCCAGAAAACAGTGAATTTGAAATTAAATATTAAAAAATATTTATTCGTTCATTCATCTCAGCCCGTCTGCACCCACTGTTGGGTATAGGCCTCCTCTTTATTACGCAATTCTTTCCGGTCCATTGCGAGTCTCATCCATCGACAACCAGCTACGCTTTCAATGCCATTCGACCATCATCAGGCGGGTGGTCTGCCTTTTGTTGTACGAGCATCCCTTGGCCACCATTCTGTAATGTCTTCGTGGCCTTCGTTCTTCGTGGGTAGGTCGTTGTAATTGTGTTTGTATCATATTATGTTTATAAGAATGTATTTTAATACAGTGTAGCGGCCCGAGTGTCTCTAAGCACAGAGACAGTTTTTAGGGGTTTACAGTGCTTTATGTAATAGTGTTAGTATGTAACTTTTTGTCTAATAAAATAAATACAAATACTTATGCTTGATATTTCAGGTTTAAGACATTGATTTTACAATTCACTTAATTCGCCTCAGCATGGCCAACAATCTCTCAATCCTGGGCGTTGACATCTCTAGCGAAGTCCAGTTTAGGGGTCACTTGGAAAGCAAAGCTTCTCTTGCCTCCAAGAAACTCGGTGTACTAAACCGATCAAAGCGGTACTTCACGGCGGGGCAGCGCTTTGTGCTCTACAAAGCGCAAATCCGGCCCCACATGGAGTACTGTTCTCACATCTGGAACGGTGCACCGAAACACCAACTGCAGCCCCTAGACTCCTTGCAACGCAGAGCCGTTCGTATCGTCGACGACCCAGTAGTATCTAAGGATCTAGAGCCGCTGAGTCTGCGTCGTGACATCGGAGCGCTCAGCTTCTTCCAAAAAATATATAACGGCGAATGTTCTGAAGAGCTGTTCAATTTAATCCCTGCTTCCCACTTCTACCATCAAACCTCCCGCAACCGGCAACGAGCTCACCCACATATTGTAGATGCGTGGAAGTCTCAGACGGTGCGTTTTACCCGCTCGTTTCTTCCACGCACGTGCAACATGTGGAATGACCTTCCTCCGAAGGTTTTTCCGGTGGGCTTCAAAATGAGTGCCTTCAAGAGAGGTGTAAATAGGGTATTAAGTGCTAGGCAACGCGACTGCGGTACCGCGAGTGCCGCAGGAGTTTATAGGCGGCGGTGACCACTTAACATCAGGAGGCCCGTCAGCTTGTGTGTCTGCAAATATAATATATAACTAGTCAGGTCATAAGTATTGTCACACAGTAAAAACTTTTCTTTTAGAATGCTGGCCACAAAAAAAATTATAGAATTCGAATTTAGAATTGTTCATGAAAATAAAAACATTTTAGAATTTTACTCATTTTTAAATATAGAGTGGACGCTTAAAGAAGACCGTGTTGCAGTTATTGCGTTGCATCGTTGCGGTTACGCGCCAATTCAAATTTTTGACATACTGAAAAATTTGATATAACCAAAAAAAATTCGTTTATCGCACCATCAAACGATACAATGAAGACTCTAGTATAGATGGCAGGTCAAGAAGTGGTCGATCCCGGTCCCGGTGAAGGCGCGAATTCAAAGAAATCCCAAACGTAAGCAGAAACTGTTGGCCCTTCAGATGGGGTTAAGCAGAACTACGGTGAAATGGGTGTTAAATGAAGACTTAGGGCTTCGGGCATATCGAAGAAAAACAGGACATCGTTTGAATGCTCGTCTAATGGACCTGAGACTGAAGAGATGCCGCGCTTTGTTGAAGCGGTACGCGGGAAAAAAATATCGGAAAATTCTTTTTTCGGATGAAAAATTTTTTACCGTAGAAGAGAGATACAACAAACAAAATGATAAGGTGTACGCACACAGTAGTGAAGAAGCAAGCAACCGTATTCCGCGTGTCCAACGAGGTCATTTTCCATCCTCGCTCATGGTATGGTTGGGAGTTTCTTATTGGGGCTTAACAGAGGTACATTTTTGTGAGAAAGGTGTAAAAACGAATGCAGTTGTGTATCAAAATACAGTCCTGACGAACCTTGTGGAACCTGTTTCTCATACCATGTTCAATAACAGGCACTGGGTATTCCAACAAGATTCGGCGCCAGCTCATAGAGCGAAGAGCACACAAGACTGGCTGGCGGCGCGTGAAATCGACTTCATCCGGCACGAAGACTGGCCCTCCTCCAGTCCAGATTTGAATCCGTTAGATTACAAGATATGGCAACACTTGGACGAAAAGACGTGCTCAAAGCCTAATCCCAATTTGGAGTCACTCAAGACATCCTTGATTAAGGCAGCCGCCGATATTGACATGGACCTCGTTCGTGCTGCGATAGACGACTGGCCGCGCAGATTGAAGGCCTGTATTCAAAATCACAGAGGTTATTTTGAATAAACTTTAGTGTCGTAAGAATCTATGTTTTGTTAAGTTCATTTTGGTATATAAATGGTTACATAATGAATAAGCTTGTTTCAATTATTTTATATTAAACATGTGACAGAATTTATGACCTGACTAGGTAAAAAAAATGAGAACTTATTAAAACAAAAAACTTTGACATATATAATAACCGCATACGCGAGCGTGCTACATTATCACTAAAAATAAACATGTATACATACTTAATATCACCTAATTAACACAATACAATAACAAAAACATATTTTACGAACGAAAAACAGCGCAGTGGTGACCTTGTTTATGTGGGTAGACTTGAAAACTTTACCTATGACGAGACCAAAACAAAGCAGTGAAACGTGTTACGCAGATCGGCGACATTTAGAGTGTAAAATTAGAAAAAAACTGAAAATGAGGGCACCAGTTAAAACATTAACCTCAATGCTGTTAGATAATGATAAATCGCACAGTGTAAATGTCCCGTCGCCCGCCCGCCTTACGACGTTAGGGCGGGCGCTTTTTGTATATTCCATTATGGCTTTATACCGTCTTATTTTCATAAATATGGCGGTTTAAATACTCCCTTTTATGTACAGTCGCGTGATTTACAAACTGCCTGTGTCGCGCCTGTTATCGCTTCGTAAGTACCTATTATTTGTTGCTTTCATCTAGTTTTATTTTTAGCTCCTTTTACAGAACACGGTCTTTAGTACGTACGGTTTAGCAGGACTTTGTGTGCAGTGGAAGATCGCCTATGAGATGGACGGATCAAATGAAGGCTACCTGCTGCCATAGAGTTCCTTTGAACGAATGTGCCAGAAGTGCAGCGTTGCGGGAGGAGTGGCAAAGGGTAGTTAAGCGCGCCACAACCCTCACATGGCGACTACGACCACTCTACCAAGAGTGCTACGATTAAAAAGAAGTACTGACTTTGTGACAGGAATATTAATTTTATTTGTCAATAGGTTATAAGCCAAATTTTCTTACTGAAAGACCACCATTTCTGAGTACCTATCATTTTACTTTTTTATCCTACTTATATTAGAATTTATACATCTAGCACATAATTATTGTACGATTTTTAAAGTAATCAATGGTGTTTTTGTTTATAAGTTAGATGTGACTCGTTTACGGTACAAGCTGTACGATTATGGAATGACTTGCCCGTTTCCATCAGACATGCTAAATCTTTAGCTATTTTTAAAAGTGAGGTCTATAAACTGTACTTAGCAGCTTCTTTACAGTAAACATTCTAATTCCTTTTGATATACATATATTGTTAAAGTATATATCTGTATGTATGTGTTTTATATTTATTTATGTAAGTAGGTTTATGTAGGATTTTTTTTTAGGTTTTGGTATTAATTTGTGTCTTGCATAAATAGGTATTTATTGTAACACCGCCTCCTCACACGTTTTTCAATCCAGTCCAACCAAAGGTTGCCTGGAAGAGATCGCTTTGAGCGATAAGGCCGCCCACTGTACCACCATGTATTAGTCTAGGTTTTCTAGGTTAAGTTACTGTAATTTGGTGTAACAATAAAGAATTATCTATCTATCTATATGTGTGTTTTAAAACAAACACACATATTTCACTCTTATAGAAAACTACTAAATCATTGTCAGTAAAATGATTATAAATACATAAGTAGTACTTATTTTAAGAACTCTGAAAAAAATTGTGTATATTTATAAACTGATTTGAATGTGTTACTGGATTCATATAACGATGTGTGATGTCACGTCCAGGATAAAATAATTTAAGCAGTCTTGTAATTTCTATAGTTTCATCGTCAACGTCCATACCACGTTGAAAACACCGGTTCTCGTCCGATCACCGAAGTTAAGCAACGTCGGGCGCGGTCAGTACTTGGATGGGTGACCGCCTGGGAACACCGCGTGATGTTGACATTTTGCTAAAAATATTTTTTGTAATTCGTAAAGCACAAACGGAAAAATATAATTATAAAATAATATTAGAATTATAATCTATAAAGTCCAGAGCAAATCCTTTAGAAGAAAAACATTAACGTGAATGTTATTCCTTTGTGACTCTGCCTTTATATAATATAAAGTTTTACTACTAGTGACATCTCTCGACGTCTATGTAAACTTTTACAGCGGCCTCTGCCTGCGATTCCGGTACTAACCAAACTAGGCGTCCAAGTTTAGTCAACAACCTTTTTAACAAGTTCAACACAGAAAACATAGATGGCGCTTTTTGTATCTTATGTAATTCAAATCAGGGGTGCAGTTTGTGTATTCCTTGGTGAGGGGTTTTGCAATAGTTTGTACAATGTTATGAATCGCTACTAGGGGGCGGTGCAATAGTCGGTAACTAGCTATTTTCAGACAAACAGTAAATAATTTCTTTCTCCTATTTCTTTCGAGTTTAGTTGTTACATAAACTGGTGTCTAGGTAAGTGTAGATTGTCAGTAGGTACTAGGGGAGGCCTATGTTCTGCAGTGGACGTCATGTTGCTGATATGATGATAATGATGGTGTATAGTAAATCGCCAAAAGTTTGTAGTACCACGAATCAGATAAATATATTTATGGAAAAAATGTGGGACATCGTCATGAGAGAAAGAGAGAAAGAAATTGTGTGCTCGCACCTCTCTCTCTTGCCCCTACAGTAATACTCCAAACGTAACTCTCTCTCTTTCTATCTTTACTAACTTATATCTCCCTCTCAACTTCCGTTCGCATTTTTCGTAACGCACTCACCAGCTTACTCCCCCAAGTCAAGCGTGCGTAAAGAAGTTTTACTTCAAAAAACCCAAACCCAAAACAAAATGTTGATCACAACCATTAGTTCCAGTGCGGGATCGAACCGGCAACCTCCTGTCCCTCAGCCGGCTATTAGCCCACTGTGCTACGGAGGTTGTAGAGTTACGAGCTCGTAGCTACCACTTATAATTATCAGTTGTCTATCAGTGTTTGGTTCAGAGTTTACGAGTAATTTGTATAATATTGTACCTAGTTAAGAATGGCGGCGCGCCTGTCTGTAGATCCCATGCACAATGCCTATACAGTCTATTGAAATTCGCCTATTTTGCGATTGTTGCTGAAAAGGAGTGGTCAATGAAGCAATGAATGGTCTTTGTCTCAAAAACCTTGGAAAATCGATTCACTTCCTGTTACCAAGGGTTTAGTAGGTACTTACTTGCCCCTAATAATACAGCAATACTCCATTTATAAGCATTTTTTTTATAATTTTCAGTATACTTTTCAGGCACCATGCCAAAATATTGATCGGAGCCATTCGGGGGCTAACATTGGTGATATTAAAATAGGTTCTGATCCAGTCGCTGCTGTTTGTGGAATACCTCCATTTTTCGTTGTAGTTACCCGAAAATAAGTACATACATCGTCCCTGTTCTGACTAAGTGACGTAACCAACATTTTGGCGTAACTATCAATTGAAATGTTACTTTTCTCTACTTTTGAAGACGAACCAATCTGTCTAATCGGCGTATCTGTATCTTCTACCTATGTCTAGATGTATGTTTGACGTATCTACATATCTTAAAAATATAAATCATTCAAAGTGTCTTAAGTTATATTTTACTTACGACTTTAAGTAATATTTTCTAAAATGTCGGTTACGTCACTTAGTCAGAACAGCGACGAAATGGTAGAGTAGGGTAGGGATGGCGCTACCCTACTCTACCATATATATAGTAATGACGACTCTTCTATCTTACTATTCCAAACCCTCCGTCGACCGAGACACGTTCTAGGAGACCCGGATGACGAAATCACCTCTGCTAATGCGGAAGGTGAGTCATCTATATCAGACAGAGCAAACACTTCACAGAAACACCGACCTCGCCGGCGAGGTCGACGAGTCCCTTCAGTCGCCGCTTATACGAGGTACAGACATGTACCCGGGCGTTTCTCTCCTATCCCCATCCCGGCAACAGCCCAAGCCGAGGTTCGTACCTAAGTGGTGCCCTTGCGCTAGTTGCCTAAAAAAAAAAAAACTTACAGGGCTGAGCGCCATCTGCGCTCGCCAAAAGTTCGGTTAAGCTGTCACGGCCTCAGAGGCCAACAGCGAGATTAGTCCATTCGAAAAAAAAAAAAAAAAAAAACTATCTTACTATTATCTTACAAAACCGATATAACTTTCCAGTACCAAGGTAAGGTAGGTAGATAATCGCTTAATCTCTTTGAATAGTAGGTAAACAAGATGTATCCGCCGCGACTTCGTACGCGTAGAACTTGTAATCGTGTAGTTTGTGTAGGCGAAGTTTTTGACTAACTAACTAGCTCGCTAAAGGAACCCAAACACGACCCTTCATTAAACATTTTTGAAGATAAATAATGTTAACATTTTATCAAGGTTTGACCACCAGGGTCTTATGATGGAGCCAGGAGGGAATCTACAGTGTTCTTTATGCAAAGTTATACGTTAATAAATCCAATGGATAATATTTTTTAAAATGAACTGCAACATCCTTTTTCAACAAGGGTGATTTTCAGACAGAATTACCTACTATGTTTCAATATGTACCTTGATATGTATTTATCCAAAGTTTTACGTTTATTAACCAAAGGAATAATGTGTTGCCATAAGCAAATGCAGCAACCCATTTCACCAACCTAGGGAGTGATTTTTGAATAAAAAAAATATCATATCTCATATTTATCTTCAAGAATATTTTTACCAAGTTCAAGTTTATAAATCTCAGGACTATAGATTTTCATATAAACTTAAACACCTCTTTTCACCACCATAAGGGATCAATTTCGAAAAATCCGTTTTAGTAAATAAATAAATAAATATTGCTGGACATATCACACAGCGCTAAGCAGAGCTTGTACTATGGGAACCAGATAACTGATAGAATACTTATATACATTTTTTTTGTAAATACATACTTATAATATATAGAAACACATCCAGACCCGGAACAAATATCTGTAGATCATGCAAACATTTGTTCCGCGGCGGGAATCGAACCCGCTACCTCCTGCGTCTCAGCCGGCTATTCGCCCACTGCACCACGGGGGTCGTCAAAGGTTTAGTATTTCTACGGGGTACGTATTAAGAATATACCCTCGAAATTTCAAGTATGTAGGACCAGTGGTTTAGGCTGCGCGATGTTTAAAACTATGTCAGTCAATCAGGACTTTGATTCATAAACATACATATATCAAATTGTAATATTAATTTACAAAGCCCAGTAATAATTTAATAAATGTGATCCTAATTGTATGCTCATCATAGCTTCATTATAAAAGCCACTATTTAAGCATATCTGCTCAAACTTCCAATAATCTCAATTAATGAATGCTCTACTTCGTTCACGTAACAGTTTCACTTTCAATACCGACCATACCAAACCTTTACCAACAGTACCGTTCAATTTAGTATTCCGTATTTAGTAAAAAGTAACACTTATGGCCATACTTCAGCAAACAAATTACAACAAAATGTATGCTCATGTTTTACGCTCTCAGCGTTCTGTAGGCTTGAAGTCTGGTGAACAAATATATATTGTTTTACATTAGTATTAGTAGTTTAAGCTACCATAGTACGTAACACTCAATTCGCGAGGTCCGACTCACGCTTGGCTGTCTTTTTAATAGATGACCGCGAGGCGCGCCTCACACAAAACACACTAGTATCATCTGACAATTTGAGAGCAATCAGAGCATTGTCACCGCTCTTTATTCAGCTGCAAATAATACGTGGAAAATGGCCATCCTATTGTGAGGGATCCATTGTGGACTAATGACAGCATTCAGATTTAGTTGGCTTCGATGCCGACCATCAGTCAGAAGCCGGACGTCTCGCAAACGGTGTATTGTCCACTATCGTTATACAGATCAGTTGAAAACAAAAATTGCAGAAAACATGATAAAACTCTTATAATGATCTCGAAGTGCTAGTTATTTTTCCAAATCTACCGAGGAGATAAAAATGAACTCAATGACATACCAATTAGAACAACCCCCGAAACACCTCCAGAAATTGACGCGTTCAAACCCGTACCACATCAAACGACCAATGAACGCCTTCATGGTCTGGTCCCGACTGCAGAGAAAAAAGATATCCCTGATGAACCCGAAGCTGCACAACTCGGAGATCTCCAAACGATTGGGCTTAGAGTGGAAGAGCTTGGACGATACGGAGAAGAGACCGTTCATAGACGAAGCAAAGAGGTTACGCATCAAGCATATGCAGGATTACCCAGATTACAAATACCGACCAAGGCGAAAGAATAGAATAGACTCCTTCTCCAGTCCAGCGATCTACACAACCAGAGAAACATTTGTTGAGATGGAACCTCGACAGGAACCAAGCTACCAAGTTCCCAGCTACCCTGAACACGTGATGTACAATAATATGATAAGCTATAGCGTGCCATCTATCCCCCAAGCTACGTTCGTGTCTTCTTCTATACGGCCTAAGGAAGAGTCTCTGCAAAATTTGGAGTTAAGACCACTTCCTTCAATCGAGAGTATTTCCCCCCGGCCTTTTGCCGTGGTGAATCAGCAGATGATGGTGAAGGCATACCAGGATCTTCACTACGTGCCTGAAGTGGCTCGGATCTCGTACTACCATCCGTACGGTGTGCAGTAGAGGATTATACTCAGTGCTAGTTAAGTAGAGCTAAGTAGATAATATCTAGAATAAACGTGGCCATTATTTTTGACTGTTTTAATGATGTTGTTTCTTGTTATATGTTTTGTTACATATTATCACCAAAGGAAGAGATACAGGTGCGTTTTTTTTACCCACTGACTGGTTTTTCTACGATAATTATTGAGTATAGTTAAAGTGTTCTGAAACAGCCCACATATTCATGGAAAAATGCGAGGAAGTGCATGGATGTAAATAATGTACACAGTCAGATGAAGAAATAAGTGACTAGACTAAAGAATATTCTTGATAAACAACCAGTAAACAGCACTTTACAGTTTGATATCTTAGTAGATATCATTCATAGGCACCGTCAGCCAACATAGGCAACCTTGAATTTTATTTTTAATGCGTTTATAGTACTAAAAAGTCATGCAAATCATTTACTCCTCTAACTCAACAAAGTGACCAGGAAAGAACCTAAGTCACGAACCACATAAACGTAGAATGTTCCTGTTTTCCATCAGTTGTAAGCTGAGAGACGGTCAAAATCTAGAAATATGTATATTCGGTAGATTGTAAGATCCTGGCATCAATCCCCAAGCATGTTTTTCAGCGTATCATTTCCTTCAACTCAATATACGAAAACTGTCTGTCGGAACGAGTAGAAATAATGACGGTTCATGACGAGTCGTTTTCTCAGATTGATCGTTTGTCATTGGTAATTGATTTGGGTGTTTGGTGAGGGGCCTGTCGAGATCGTAATCATTGAGATGAACTGTTTTCAGTTTTTTGGGGTATAGGGACAGCGATTAGATTTTGATCTGTTTGTGAATATTGTCTTGAACAGTTTTACCAAAGAAAATACGCATAAACAGAGTTTCTTTTTTTTTTTTTGTGTTTTTGGTGCAAGATTCAGAAGTACCGGCGAAATTAAGATCGGTGAAAATACTGCGTTCTCTAGAACTCGTTAAGTCTACATTTTGTATATGACTGATGTCATTTGGGCCGCCTCTGCCACATGTACATTGCTTCCAATAGCATCGGGAAGAACAAGCGGTGATTTTAGTTGAAAAGGTTGAAGTAAGTTACGCACAAAATCCAAAGAAATGTTGAATTTTTATTATTGTTTATGTTGTAAAATTACTTTTTAAAAAAAAACTTTTATAAAATTCACAATTAGAACCGCAAGCAGATTCAAATGAGCCCAAACACTAGTAGCCTCCATTCAGTAGTTCCGTTGTCTAGCATCCGTCTCCATCATGAGACCACCTCCATGGTACCAATTATTACATTGTCACCGAAGTTACATTAATATTCCAAATTACAGCTCAATCGGTTGAGGGGAACGGGTTTAAAATTCAGTTGCAAGATTCTATCCGGGCAAACATTGCAAAACATTGCAAGTTAATAAAAAAGTTCGAGTTATACTACAACACACTACAATGCAAAAAATAAGCAATACCTATCTTTATTTCGATAACATAAGGAACTAGAAAACGTAGCGCAGGACGATCCTACTAGATGGAAAGACGACCTAATAAAGTCATTTCGTGTAGGATCGGTCGCTTGGAAAGCTATAGGGTAGGCCTATGTTTAGCAGTGGACGTCTTTTAATGGTGATGATTTATAAAGTAACGACTCTGTAATATTGTAAAGTTGGCAGCGACGCCTAAAAACAAAAAAAAAACGGTTCATAGGCCAATTGCCATTTATTGGCACCAATTGTGGATTAAATGTTCTTGGAAAGTTTGTTTCCTAGACTTTGTTCCATTTCCAACAATGATTCCATTGCGAACATTTCCACAAGAACATTCATCTATATATATATATATATAAAAGAAAGTCACGTTAGTTACACTATTTGGAACTCAAGAACGGCTGAAAATTAGTGAGGCGGTAGCTTAGAACCAGGAGATGGACATAGGATACTTTTTATCCCGCTCGACCGCGTTCCCGTGGTCACTATAAAACGTGGTATAACAAAAACGCATCTGACATGGAATAACAAAACGCAAATGACAGCTAAACGTAATTTTGTACATAATGATGGCCGGGGACAACAATTGACAATTCTACCAGGGTGATGTATATTGACAGCCAGCGTTATACGCATGTCAAGGCGGTACGAAGTTCGGCGGGTCAACTAGTTTTAGATAAAATCCTAAAATTGAGAGGAGCGGAGGGCGTTGTCTGTAAGAGCAAACATGATTGCCCGCAGGTTTGCTCGTTGCTCCACTGATGTAACAATCTGCCTATTCCGAGTCTACTGTACTAGCTTCTACACGAGCAGCCTGTGGGTTAATTATACACAAAGACAGTACAGCGCCTTACGCGTACAGTATAACAACGCGTCCAGGGTGCTGGGGGGGCTGCACCGGTTCTGCAACGCGTCGGGGATGTTCGCCGAGGCGCGAGTGGACTGTTTCTACAGCACCATGCGCAAGCGGTGCGCATCCCTGGGGCGCAGAATTCGGGCCAGCTCCAACGGTATACTGAATGCGTTCTTAAACAGGTTCGACTTTGAGTATTTATCTAAACTATTGTTGCGCAGTACCTACACTAGATACTCACCGAATTTTTTTTTAATATCACTTTGTTATGTCACACTTTTACATACTAACTATTTGACATGTTTAATTAAGGTTTTACTAACAAATATGGATCTTTGACATCTGAAAATAAATAAATAAATAAAATAATACTTTTACAGAAGCGATAGATAGATAGATAATGTCTTATTGCACACGATTAAAAATAAACATATAAATGAAAATACACCTTTACCACATAGGTTTAATGGGTGGCCTTATCGCTAAAAGTGATCTAGGCAATCTTTGGATGGACAGGATCTATGTGAACAAATAAGGTTGGCGATATAAGGCGATACCACACAAGAGGTAATATTTTGTTTTATATAAGTACAATAGAAACAACACATGTTACTTAATTTGAATTTTGATAATATTTTTACCGTTTATTACCCACCACCTATTTATGTAAGATTGTATACTATAGTGTTTATTTTCACGTAAACAAAAAAAAAACAAAGTGAAGGCTACGAGTACATTATGATATAAGTGCGGTAAGTTGAAAATTACAGCCGAGGTGATATTGCTACAAGAAAGCAGAGGCTGTAATTAGCAAAGCGCACGTATGTCATACGACGTTTTATAACATATTTGCGAGGAAATAAATAAAACTCGGACTTTCTTAAACGAATGAAAAGAACGAACGAGAAGAAAAAGCGCGTGGAATAATTTTTACTTGTTCACAAATTAGCGATGCGCGCGCATCACGGCAAAGGCACAAAAACAGCTAGTATTACTAATACAGTAAATTAATATTTTTTTTGTTTTTATTGCAGATAAAAAATACGGTTACGATAAACGGTTGTAATATATTGTCAAAATTAATAAAATTAAAGAATTAAATGTTTATTTTTTATATTTCATCTCCAAAAGTTAATTTTATTCATAAAATTTGGACCACTTTTCTGACATAAAAACTCTTTGCCAAGATTTAAAAAATTACCGTTCGTTTTAGACGGAGCATCTTGATAAACCGTACGTCTTGCCTTATTAAAAAGAAACTCGTGCGTTTTACATTACATACCGCACAAGTACGTAATGAAGATATTGAATTTACGATATTGACGATGTTGAATTACGATATTGAATTTGGTGAAATGCGAGCCTTTACGAGCAAATATGTTAGACATATTTTTAGGTCAATATAACAGTTTTATGGACTCGTTTAAAGTTGGATTCCGCTTTATATGGTAAATATGTGAGTTTTCATCGTTGCTAACAAAACACCTTCTCATGATGCACCATCTCTATTGTGTCAACCAGACACATGCTATCACTCATTCACCAAACATCTGCGTGAAGCCTTCGATAATCATTATCAAATTAGAACCTTCCCAGAACTAGCTAAAGTTCATTTTCCATCAGTTGCAGCTGTAGATGAAATCCTTGCAACTGCAGGGCATTATCTAAGCTACGTTCGTTACTGTAATTCGGGATTCTCAAAGAGTTGTATAACGCATTTGGATTCATAGGACTTTGGATTCTGTGTTGAGGTAAGAGGGTTGATGTTCGGGAGTTGTAGTCAAAGTTTAGAAACAATAGAGCATTCAGATTTTCACACTACCTACAAAACGCTTAAGCCGGTAAACTTTTCGTACAATCGAAAAAGGTTTTTAATACAAAGGATTAAGAGTGGCACCCGCAGCAGGCTGTCACCAGGCGCGACAATCGGCACAAGCGTCTTTCACATTGGTACGAAGAATAAATGATGGATGAATCGCGCGGATCCAGCTTTTTCCAGGAACAAACTTAACATTTTCTGGTCGGAAGAAACACTTTCTACCATATCCTTAACGTAATAGAGAAGCATTTTGGTTGCTGAAGATAGAAAAATAAGATGGTTTGCGTGATATCTCTGTATACGAGGCGCAAATGGGCCAAAAGTTGTTTGCTGAATATAGGACGTGATATGAATGCCTCTAAAGGGATGTAGGTTTTCGTCGGTGATGCTCTTGATTGATAGACAGAACAGAAATGCTATATGTTATCATACTCAAATAAAGTAACGCTATGTGACCTTAAGTGGTGCATTATAAATAAATAAATATCGCTGGACATTTCACACAGAGCTATCTAGCCCCAAACTACTACCAGTTGGTACTATGGGAACCAGTTAACTGATGGCATACTTATATACATTTGTTTTGTAAATATGTACATACATTAAATATATAGAAAACATCCAGACCCGGGACAAATATCTGTAGATCATGCAAGCATTTGTTCCGTGGCGGGAATTGAACCCGCTACCTCCTGCGTCTCAGCCAGCTATTCGCCCACTGCACCACGGAGGTCGTCGATTATAGGTGAATAGATGATGCTTCTTGGCGGGGTCTACTAGGAACAGTCTTCTTTGGTCTCTTGAAAAAAAACATCCACCCAGATATAAAGCCTTCTCATTTGCACAGCACTCTTTCGAATTCACAGCCATTCAGTGACCTCCCACCGTTTTCCACGTTTGTCTGATATTGGAACTGGTTGTACCTACATGAATGAATGAATGAAATACTCTTTATTGCACACCAAATAAAAATACAATAATGGAAATAAACAATAAATAAAGGTACAATGGGTGGTCTTATCGCTAAAAGCGAAGACAGCCTTTGGATGAACAGGATAAACAAAATCAAAAGACGGCTGTGTAAGAGTACCTACAGACATAAACAGAACCCACAAAATAAAATATACCTATTAATTATACCAATAAACATAAACTTAAATACATACAAATAATATAGGTATAAATAAACTACACTACATAAAGAGGATAAATAACATAAACACTAACTAGCAGTTACGAGACAACGAAAGGAAATGGTTGTATACCTTGACCTTGAAAATAGGAAGAGATTGGGACGACTTTACAGACAAAGGTAAGGCGTTCCACAGTCGCACAGCTTGTACTGTAAAGGAGTTACCATAAAATTGTGAACTATGGACGGGAGTTCGAAGCTGTAGAGCTTCGGAAGAACGAAGGGTTTGAGAGTGTCCCTGATACAGAAACTCGAAACGCTCCTTTAGATAAGAAGATCCTTTACATATACGTTGATATTCCATTTCTAGTCATGTATGTGACGATTCGAGTTCTATTCATCTTTTGCAACTATTCGCAGTATCCTAACAATCTCTATACATTCCATACATGAAAGGTTCAACATCTATACAGGTTTCTATACAAATCACTCAGAAATACTTTGCTATTTTTACAGTATTCCGCGTTTTCAAGTTTTAATGTGAATGGCGAAACATTTTCATGCTCTTTGAAAGTTGTAAAGGTATACTTACTAGTTTTGGTGTGTGATCGTTAAAGTCGGTTGACTGGAGCATGTTTTACTGTGTTTTTTTATTTAAATGATGTAAAATTGTGCATGAAATGTACAATTCATAGAACAAAGGTTTCATTCAAGGTGACAATGAAAATACCAGTGTATGAAAGAAGAAAAAAAAGCTTCTGTCCGCATGATTAACCAACGATGACGCATGATTAAGAGTTGACTATACCTCAGTCCAAACTCGAATTTCACCCCCGCTTCTCCGCGCGCCGCTGCACGTCTTATCTCGCCGTGGTTCATATGTTTGCCAATTTTTTATCATTCAGCCCCTTCATTATCTTGTTGTGTTTATTTCTTATTACTGCGTCTTTACAAAAACCAACTAAATATACATTCTACCTTAGAATTACGTGTTCGTTTGGAGCGACAAGCGTCACGGGTACCCCGTCTGAAAGCCGAGGCCAGACTGAATCGCGAAACGGGCGTCCGGAGCGAATGGTTTCATTAGTGCAAAACTTAGATATTTTCATTTCATAATAAAATCAAAACGTATTTTGAAAATTTAAAACACAGGTGCCCTTATTTATGTTGTGTAGAATTACTGTACAAAGTTTCAAGATCTAAATTGTAGTATTCATCGCATAAGAACGGTTTTAAGATAAATTTGGAATCATCTTTGGATTTTTTTTCTATAGAGAAAATTTTACAGAATCGTGTTTTCACAACACAGGCGCTCTAGCACGTATCCTTTAACTATAACATATATGAATTACAAATTGAAATCACAAAATTTGTTGAACAAAACATTGTTTCAAAATAAGCGATTTATCGTCTCCCCAGGTATAGTGCGCCCTTAACAATTAAAGTATATTTTATATATTATATATATTATTTTATATAATTATTTAACAATTCGGAACACCTCGCTGCGCTCAAGGACCGGCATCGCTGACGTCGGTATCAAGGCTGCCAAGTTGAAGTGGGATTGGGCGGGTCATGTCTCCCGCATGCAACCAAATAGTTGGGCTAAGGTCGTAACTGAATGGATCCCTGTGGATGGAAAGCGACACCGTGGAATGATTTGGACACTTTCTATAGGGACTGGCGGGATTTAGTACAAGATCGAGAATAGTGGAGAGATGAGAGAGAGGCCTTTGCCCAGCAGTGGGACAACATAGGCCAGATAAAAAAATTAAAGATTAACAAATAAAACGCATTATTTGTGTCACAAACATTTTTAGGGTTCCGTATCGAAAGGGTAAAACGGGATGTCTGTCTGTATGTCCGTCTGTCACCAGGCTGTATCTCATGAACCGTGATAGTTAGACAGTTGAACTTTTCACAGATGATGTATTTCTATTGCCGCTATAAGAAAAAATATTAAAAACAGAATGAAATAAATATTCAAGTAGGGCTCCCATACAACAGACATGATTTTTGTTCCATTTTATAAATAATGTCACGGAACACTTCGTTCGCGAGTCGGACTCGCACTTGGCTGGATTTTTCACTAATATGCCTATGTCTCCATCTAGATCTTAATCTATCAATACACCAAATTTTATCATGATCGTTCAAACCATTAAATTGTAAAATCGTACACAACAGACAGACAGAGAGACAGAGTTAGTTTCGAATTTATACATTACTAGCTGTTGCCCGCGACTTCGTACGCATTACAATATTCGCTCCATCCAAAGGTTGCCTGGAAGAGATCGCTTTTAGCGATAAGGCCGCCCATTGTATTGCCTTATTTATTTTAACCCAGTACTTATTTTTTTTTTATTATTTTTGTTTGTGTGGTAATTCAATAAAGAGTTATCTATCTATCTATCTACAATATTAAATGTGTAGGTAACCTAGAAATAAACCTAAGCTCGCTGTTGCAACTGACACCCCATTTTTATCACATGGAAATTGTTTTATGGAATAAAAAGTAGCATATGTGGTAATCCAGGTTATAATCTACGTATATACCGAATTTCATCGAAATCGGTTTAGCCGTTACGACGTGATTGAGTAACAAACAAATAAATATACATCCAACTTTCGCATTTATAATATTAACTGACCCGCCAAACTTCGTACCGCCTTGACGGCATATGACGCGGGCTGCCAATGTACGTCACCGGTAGAATTGTCAATCGGCCATCATTAGCTGCATATATGTATGAGAAAATGAATTTGCTTCATAATTTATTATTGCGTGATTTTTCCTGATATTTTTAAAGTGCAGTCAAATCAAACAAATCAAAGATTATCAAAATCGGTCCAGCCGTTCTTGAGTTATAGATGGTGTAACTAACCCGACTTTATATATAGTACGATATATTATTGTGTATGAAAAGAAGAATAAACTGCCATCTTATTTTGTTATCTAGATTTACAGTAAATAAAAAAAAATGGCTTTATATACGCTAATAATAATAACAAAAAAAACAGTTTTTATTAATATAGGTGGGCCAGTGACAATAAACTCGAAATGATATACGCAAAAACGGCTTATAAACGTGAAAATACCACATTTAGATACAAAAATAATGAATAATGTTTTTGTGCACGCATCATTAAAAAAGACTTACTACCATAAGTCACGCGAGCCAAGTTTATTTCAAACAACCACAAAAGTCAAAACACTAACGGAAAAGTCAAGAAAAACCACTTTAACTTTTCTATTCTCCGAAAGCATGAAGCAAAAGCAATTCATTTACATCAAACACTCGTTTATAATTCGTTTTGAGAAAATACAGTGGTGAATCATAACAATATGTATTTTGTATTGAACATAACAAGTAGGTCAGAAGTAGCCTTTTCCATTGACAAAACCAAATCATAGGTATATATGATAGGACAGGATATGCATCGCGAAGAAACAGGTGGAAAAATAGACATTTAAAAATGACGACCTCCGTGGTGCAGTGGGCGAATAGCCGGCTGAGACGGAAGAGGTCGCGGCCCCCTTATTACCTAAGCCGAATTGCTCTCGCGTCGCTATTGCTAGTCAAGCCATCCCTTTCACACGTACAGTACATACCTTGCGTGTGAAAGGGATGACCTGACTAGCGATAGCGACGCGACAGCAATGTTTGCATGATCTACAGATATTTGTTTCGGATCTGGTTGTTTCTCTATATATTATAAGGATGTATTTACAAAAAAAATCTATATAAGTATTCTATCAGTTATCTGGTTCCCATAGTAGATACAATAAAAAATAAATTTTGTTTATATTATTACTTCTTCTATACTGGGTAGATACTAAATCCAAATATCAGGATTGAAGAGTCACCTTTAAATTTGTTATTATTTTTAGTTACCCCGAGTTTGGGTACATAAAGAAATCTGAAAGACTAAGTACAGGGTATTCTCATCATCTCATCTCATTCAGAGCTTGTATTAACAAGCTCTGCTTAGTTTGGGGCTAGATAGCGCTGTGTGAAATGTCCGGAAATATTTATTATTTATTTATCATTGTGATTTTAATGAATACGGAATTTTGCAACTACTAGTAGAGTAAGGCCATTCTAAAACAGCGTTCAAAATGAAAAGTCGCCTCTATCTTAATCTAGGTCATAATCTGACTGTTCCAAATTTCACCGAAATAAGTCCTGCTGGGAATCTAGTTACAGAGCTCAAATGGTCTTGGGCGGGACACTTGGCAAGACGTGGTGATGACAGGTGGAGCAGGGTAGCAACTGAATGGTGGCCGAGGAATGGCTGTAGAAGGGTAGGACGTCCGGCAGCGAGATGGGTGGACGACATCGTTAGAGTCGCGGGCCGTCAATGGGTGAGACTAGCGCTGGATCGTGGCCGATGGCATAAACTTGGGGAGGCCTATACCCAACAGTGGGTGAGTCGGGCTGTGGATGATGATGATGATGAAGTCCAGCCATTTAATTGTGACTACGCAACAAACAGACGGACAGAGATTCTTTCGTTTTAGAATTGGTGTGGATTATTTTTGTAGGCCGCACAAGATCGGTCGCTCTGAAAGTATATGGGGTAGTAGACCTATTTCAGCAGTGGACGGACGTCCTATGGCTGATGTGATACTATATTGGATGTTTGGTAATATACTGACGATATTCAAGTGATGGTTGCTTAAAACATAAAAAAAGTCATCTCAAAAAAAAACTAGTTATAGTAACAAATTTTAAAGAAAATCGACAAGTTTAGGTGATTAATTCGATATAAAACTTACTGCCTACTCTTGTAATCCACATCCAAATATAAAAGCCGATTCTCTTTCGGAAACGGCTGCGGGTTTTGGGTTAGAATGGGAAAACAAGAGATATCTCGAAACGTCACCAATACAGTATCTGTGGTTCAATGGCAGAGTTTGTTTTTAATTGCCAAAATAAATTTCACATTTCTATGGAAAACATTTCATAAATTTATTAATTATGCTCATCAAAATACCCCTTTCATTTTTGTGCGTATATTATCGAACGCCCTATATATACAAGCTAATATCATTCGAAGCAGTATAGAGTCAATTGAGTTACATATCTCAGTTTTCATAAAACATGGCTAGTCTACATTTTGTTTGGTCGAACCTCTCCCTAAAATATTAGCAGTGCTAAATGGGTGACACAATAGCTTGTGGTACCATAAATGACATAAATAGCATAATGTACAAAATAAATTGACATAAAAGAATTGTGTCCGGAAACGGATCGGTGACGTGTGAAATGAGCCGGCACTATGTCCGGAGCTGAGTGTCTTCACCCCACTGAGTCTGTTTATGTGTTTACTGGGACCGACTGTTGGCTGCTAAACGGAATTATGAGTATCTTAGTTGATACTTCCGGTACTTATTTATGATTTATTTTGCGGGAGTATGGTAAGTTTCTTCCTATCTCTTATTTGTCTGATTTCTACTGCTTTGTGCTATATATAGGTACATATAATAAACTTTCATCTACTATGTACGAACCAAATGAAAGAAAAAATTACCGAACCAAACATACTTTGACGACCTCCGTGGCGCAGTGGGCGAATAGCCGGCTGAGACGCGTGAGGTAGCGGGTTCGATTCCCGCCGCGGAACAAATGTTTGCGTAATCTACAGATATTTGTTTCGGGTCTGGATGTTATTCTATGTATTATAAGTATGTATTTACAAAAAAAAACGTATATAAGTATTCTATCAGTTATCTGGTTCCCATAGTACAAGCTATGCTTAGTTTGGGGCTAGATAGCGCTGTGTGAAATGTCCAGCAATATTTATTTATTTACTTATAGTGTGGCTAGATTATACGTATCATTATACTCATGCCAAAAACTACATAAAACAATACAATTCATGTTAAGTTTCTTCTATAAAATACAATAACGCCTCAAACAACCCAGAATATTACAGCTAAGTGAATTACTTTAACTACCCCAAACAAATCATCAGCAAACACTCACCCCCTCAATAACTCTTTACGGATCAAACAAACAGACAAACACAATTCAATTATCAGTCGCCGCGGCAGATGTTCAAACAAACACGTTATTTTATCAATCATGACATCGCTTTCAACGGAAATAGGAAAAAGTCGAATCAATATTTGAATTTCCCAAAAGTTTAATAAGTGAACATTACTGTGTTAATCATATATTAAAGACGCTGTCATAAAAATATAAACACGTTGTATCGTGTAAAATTGAAACAACAAACCTACAATAAAGGTTTATGATTTACGAGATTGTACTATTTCTGGCATTTCATCAGGGTCCGTGAAGTAACGGGGCCCTTCGCATTTTCAAAATTGGCCGTTTCGGTCTATCTATAGAGCCTTATTGATTTAAATATTATATTAAAATATTTGATTATGTTAATATTTGACGACCTCAGTGGCGCAGTGGGCGAATAGCCGGCTGAGACGCAGGAGGTAGCGGGTTCGATTCCCGCCGCGGAACAAATGTTTGCATGATCTACAGATATTTGTTCCGGGTCTGGATGTTTTTCTATATATTATAAGTATGTATTTACAAAAAAAACGTATATAAGTATAATATCACTTATCTGGTTTCAATAAGCTCTGCTTAGTGTGGGGCTAGATAGCGTTGTGTGAAATGTCCGGCAATACTTATTTATTAGTTAATACTTAAATTTAGATTTTGCTTTAATTTATTTTCGTTTATTCGCCTTTCTAAAACTTGTTGTCTACTTCCTCTATGTGACGTCCCGTATTTTGTGTTTGTATTTTCGTGTGTATTCAGAGTCTCATGCTCTACCGACTGAGCTAGCCGGGCTACCATCCGGGTCCACGGACTGGACGACGCAGCGTAGGCCGGCCCCCCACAAGGTGGACCGACGATCTAGTAAGAATCGCGGGGAGCCGTTGGGCGTAAACGGCTGCCAACCGCTCGTTGTGGCGATCTAAGGGGGAGGCCTGTGTTCAGCAGTGGATGTCGTCCGGCTGATGATGATGATGTGTATTGAACAAACAAAATGTTCGGCTATCTACCACTGAGGTTTCCCAACCCTACCCATACAAAATACACCGTATGTTTTCAATTAGCTCGTTTTAGAACATTTATTTAGACACCCCAAAATCATGTTATCATTATATGTAACTGTCCGATTTGTACTAACATTTCATCAAATCATTTCTTCTTGGACTTATGAAGTTCATGGTATAATTTGAATTTTTTTAAACTATTCATAAAAGGCACTGATTTAATTTTATTATTTTATTGTACTTAATTTGTTTTAACTTATTGTGAATATGTATAATAATTATCAGAAATAAATGAATACGTAACAATACAATACTGGCGTCTGGTCAAAGCGGTGTGTGATCTGAGAGCTGGCACTTATCTCAACGCATAAGCATTGCAATTCAGAGCGGGTCAATGCAGCCAGTATCTTGGGGACACTTCCGCCTGGTAGTGATGGTAGTATTTAGATGATTCAACTGTTTCTCCTCTATTAATAAGTCTTGTAAATAATAATATATTCTTTCTGTTTTAATAGATATGTGTGAGAGTAGGATCTCTTTCAAGAAGAAGTTATAGTGGTGTCAAGACCAACAATACCAGATTAAGATGGATACTCTTGCTTCTCACCATACGTTTTGCAAGAGTCAAACTCTACCGTGTGTGGTCAGTCTAGTGCTAAGAGTGTCGTGCAAAATAGAGCAGTCTGTTTTGGAACCAAAGAGGTACTAAAAGTAATTCAAACCATGCAGTGTGGAAAATCTCCTGGACACGACGGTCTTAGCATTGAACATTTGAAATACGCGGGTGTTCATCTGCCCAGCGTACTCTCCATGTTTTATAACCCGTGTCTCTGTCATGGTTACTTACCTTATGAGATAACGAAAACTATAGTTGTTCCAATTGTAAAATGTAAGACAAGAGATATATCGGATAAAAACAACTACCGGCCTATCTCCCTGGCGACAATAATGGCGAAGGTTCTGGAAAGCTTGCTTAATAACATTCTCTTGCAACACGTCCAACTTCACGATGCTCAGTTTGGTTTCAGGGCTGGGCTTTCGACGGAGAGTGCGATTTTGTGTCTTAAGCAGGCTGTCAGGTACTACACAGATAGGAAGACACCAGTATATGCCTGCTTCCTGGATCTATCCAAGGCTCTTGATACAGTCTTGTATAATAAGCTTTGGAATAAGTTGGAGGCTACGGGGGTACCGAGTGAGTTTATCGCTTTACTGAGTCACTGGTATAAATGTCAGCAAAATCAGGTGACATGGGCTGGGGCGTTATCTGATGTGTATGGCATGGAGTGTGGCGTCCGGCAGGGCGGGATCACCTCTCCTCTGTTGTTCAACTTATATGTTAACGACCTCATCGGCGAGCTTAGCAGTACTCATACGGATTGTTTTGTTGATGGAGTCTGCGTCAACAACATTAGTTACGCGGATGACATGGTACTGCTGGGACCGTCGGTGGGATCAGTTCGCAAACTGGTCGCGATTTTTGAGGTGTATGCGGCTGAACATGGACTGAGATATAACTCGAAAAAGAGTGTAGTTCTCGTTTTCAAGAGTGGGAAATCTAGACCAGGTCATGTCCCGCCTATTATGTTGAGTGGTGCGGCTCTACAAGTAGTTGTTAACTTTAAATATCTGGGGAACATTGTAACTGAAATCCTGAATGATGACGCAGACGTTGAAAGAGAGCGCAGGGCGCTGGCGGTCGGGGGGAATATGATCGCTCGGAGGTTCGCTCACTGCTTGAGGGAAGTGAAAGTCACTCTTTTTAAGGCTTACTGCCAGTCCTTTTACTCGAGTAGCCTCTGGCTTAACCACTCTCGCCGGGTGGCCAGCGCTCTACGAGTCCAATATAACGATATCTTCAGGATACTGATGCGGCTGCCTCGCTTTTGCAGCGCATCGAGTATGTTTGCAGAGGCGCACATGGACGGTTTTCATGCGATCATGCGCAAGAAAGTCACGTCCATACTCAAGCGTGCGCGCGGCAGTAACAACGGCATCCTACAGATGATTGATTCACGTCTGGACTGCCCCATCCTTACCAAATGGATGCATATACTTTTAGGTAATAGTTAAGTTATTTATTATTATTTCAATGTAATTAATAACCTATTGACATGTTTTTAAATTATTAACTTTTATTTTTTGTACGTGTAATTATTTATGGTGTATGTATGTTCATTATTAATTTTTTTTTCATTTTTATATTAATTTTGAACATTTTTAATTTCACAACAAGTTATGTTGGTTTTTGTTATTTTTTTAAGTATGTGGTATTTTGTTACTGTATAACTTCTAATTAATTGTATAATCAGATTTAATGTACCTATGGACTTGTTCCGAAATAAATGAATTAATAAAAAAAAATTAAAGGCACTGTTCAAAAATACAAGATTACAAATGCTCTCTGTCTTTTTGTCCGTTTGTCACTCTCAATCAGGTGGTATAAATTTAAAGCTTCTTTTAATTTGAAAAGTTTTCTTTTAATTTGTTAAGTGTTTGCGAAGTTGTTTTAGCTTAGTTTATTGTAAAATTATTGTAGCCTTTTACGTATTTCGGGTATTATTTCTGCTAAATATATTTTTTGTAACCACTATACAAACTGGCTACTGATAAATTCTATGAATGAACTAAGAAAAAACCAGTTATACCTACATTTAAAAAATCACAAAATCCAGTCTAAAACACAGACCAAACCTACTATTTTGTCTATCCTGTATCTTTAGGTAAAAAACCCGTGGCTTTGTTAGCTCTGCACGGATTGACCATTTCTTTCCTGCTAATTAAGGCTGACTAAGAGAGGATAGGTCGCACAGAAACGTGGCTTTTCACAATGGGCCTCATAAGCAAGCTCAAGGTCGCTCATCGTGCTAAGGAGCAAGCTATGCTGGTAGAGATCGCTATTTAGCGACAACACCGCCAATTTTATCACCTAGTTTTACGTTGTTCTTATTAATCGTATTGTTTTATGGTGTGCAATAAGGAATTAACTAATCTTATCACACTAATACTTTAAATGCGAAAGTTTGGATGCATGTTTATTTATTTGTTTGTTACTTATTCACGTCACAACAGCTGAACAGATTTCGATATAGTTTGATATGTGCGTAGATTATAATATGCTACTTCTTGTTGACACACAACGCGTGCGAAGCCGCTGGCGGAAGCTAGTCAAAAATATGCTTGGTATTTCTCTACGAGATCAAATAAAAAATGAGGATATGCGTAGACAATCCAACTGATGGTCGTTGGGTCAAAAATGTACTCGAGTCCTCGCAAAAAGGACCGCAAATATTTTAGTTTCTAGTTTATATTTCACTAGCTGACCAATCCGCAGCTTTGCACGCGTAGTTTTTCAATAAAAACATTACCCTCTTTCTGCGCAGTTGGGTAAAAAGTAACCTATGTTGCTCAAGGTGAATGTAGCTTTCCAATGGTGAAAGAATTTTTGAAATCGGACCAGTAGTTTTTGAGTTAATTCATTACAAACATACACACAAAAATACCTAGTCAGGTCATAAGTATTGTCACACAGTAAAAACTTTTCTTTTAGAATGCTGGCCACAAAAAGTTTATAGAATTCGAATTTCGAATTATTCATGATAATAAAAATGTATACTTTTTAGAATTTTACTCATTTTTAAATATGGAGTGGACGCTTAAAGAAGACCGTGTTGCAGTTATTGCGTTGCATCGTTGCGGTTACGCGCCAATTCAAATTTTTGACATACTGAAAAATTTGAATATAACCAAAAGATTCGTTTATAGCACCATCAAACGATACAATGAAGACTCTAGTGTAGATGACAGGTCAAGAAGTGGTCGCCCTCGGTCTGTTAGGACTCCAGCAGTGATAAAAGCTGTGAAGGCGCGAATTCAAAGAAATCACAAACGAAAGCATAAACTGTTGGCCCTTCAGATGGGGTTAAGCAGAACCACGGTGAAAAGGGTGTTAAATGAAGACTTAGGGCTTCGGGCATATCGATGAAAAACAGGACATCGTTTGAATGCTCGTCTAATGGACCTGAGACTGAAGAGATGCCGCGCTTTGTTGAAGCGGTACGCGGGAAAAAAATATCGGGAAATTCTTTTTTCGGATGAAAATTTTTTTACCGTAGAAGAGAGCTACAACAAACAAAATGATAAGGTGTACGCACACAGTAGTGAAAAAGCGAGCAACCGTATTCCGCGTGTCCAACGAGGTCATTTTCCATCCTTGCTCATGGTATGGTTGGGAGTTTCTTATTGGGGCTTAACAGAGGTACATTTTTGTGAGAAAGGTGTAAAAACGAATGCAGTTGTGTATCAAAATACAGTCCTGACGAACCTTGTGGAACCTGTTTCTCATACCATGTTCAATAACAGGCACTGGGTATTCTAACAAGATTCGGCGCCAGCTCATGGAGCGAAGAGTACACAAGACTAGCTGGCGGCGCGTGAAATCGACTTCATCCGGCACGAAGACTGGCCCTCCTCCAGTCCAGATTTGAATCCGTTAGATTACATGATATGGCAACACTTGGAGGAAAAGGCGTGCTCAAAGCCTCATCCCAATTTGGAGTCACTCAAGACATCCTTGATTAAGGCAGTCGCCGATATTGACATGGACCTCGTTCGTGCTGCGATAGACGACTGGCCGCGCAGATTGAAGGCCTGTATTCAAAATCACGGAGGTCATTTTGAATAAACTTTAGTGTCATAAGAATCTGTGTTTTGTTAAGTTCATTTTGGTATATAAATGGTTACATAATGAATAAACTTGTTTCAATTATTTTATATTAAACATGTGACAGAATTTATGACCTGACTAGGTACAAATCTTTCCTTTTATAATATTAATTTAGTATATACATATTATAGATAAGTTTTAATTTATTGTTCTTTTTCCATTGTACGTCCGAAAAGGGCTCATTATACTTTTTAACTTAGTGTCAGTTCATACAATAAAGATTATTTGAATTTGTATTTGTAAAAGACAACGATAATATGTACCATATAAATAATTAATCTACCTATCTAATCAAAGTGTCTCTAACACTCAAATCCTTGCCTGTTCCAAAGAGGATAAAGCAATAGAAGTAAGTTATAATACCTATACAGAGTATGAACAATACTTTGGCAATAATCCCAGAGGCGTCATCAATGGCCACTTTATAGCGGCTTCAGGGAATCCATTTGAGACAAAGTGGATAAGACAGCGTAGGTATAGCGCGATGGAAAGGAATTGGTCGTCGCAAATAAATAAATAGATTTCTCTTCTTATGTCAGTTATATTGTACTTATTGATTCAAACTTATAGTTAATTTGACTACCTACATGTCGCAATGGGCGAATAGCCGGCTGAGACGCAGGAGGTAGCGGGTTCGATTCCCGCCGCGGAACAAATGTTTGCATGATCTACATATATGTTTTTCTATAATTATATGATAAGTATATATGTATTTACAAAAAAAAAACATTATATAAGTATTATATCAGTTCTCTCGTTATCATAGTACAAGCTCTATTTAGTTTTGGAGATAGTGATGTGTGATATGTTCAGCAATATTAATACTCATATTAATTAATTTATTTGATACTTAGCAAAGCGTAAAAGTTTCTTAGGTTAGGGACGAAATATAAACAAGTAACTACATATTGTTATAAAATACGATTGAAAGATTTGAGCCTTCTAAAGACCGCAAAACGATCTGATAGATCATCTTCATCATCCTTGGCATCCTCATAGCTACAACCTGGGTATCTTTGAGTCACGAGTGAATAGACTTTTTCTAGGCAAGCTTGTACCATCGTAGACTGTATCATCGCTTACCATCAGGCGAGATCGTGGTCAAACGCAAGCCTATAATGTATATAAAAAAAATCTTATCTACGAGAGATGATAACGCCATTTGTTAGGTAAATAGGCACTGATGCTTACTAGCTTAGCGATAGCTTACTAGCTGACCCGACCGCGGCATTGCACGCGTGGTTGGTCAATAAAAACATTACACTCCTTCTGCTCAGTAGGGTAAAAAGTAGCCTATATCTCAATCCTGGTCATAATCTATATCCTTGCCAAATTTCATTACGCTTCGTTCAGCGGCTTAGTCGTGAAAAAATCACATTCAAATACTTACTAGAGTTACTTTCGCATTTATTATATTTCTATAGATATTGCCCATCATGGAGCGAGCATTTTTTTTATCAGGTATCCTTGTAGTTGGAAAAAAAAGAGCAGAGTCATAAGAATAGTCATATTAGTAATTTATTGATAATACACATTATAGGTCATCATCTTGTTTTGTACGTAAGTACATTGTACACAATTTTACTTAGAAAACTTTCGTGATTAATTTCAATCATTATTATAAATACGGGATTTATGTGCCAGGCGAGACGTTATTCGGAGCGGATCGCACTCACCCTGATGAAGGTTCACGAATTGAACCGAAACATTGTCCGGTCGAAACACCGATAAGACGGTACGTGATAAATCCCGTATTTATAATAACATTGTATACAACTTTAATAAAATTCAAAAGAAATATAATTAGTTCATTCACAAGTAACAACAAGAATAATAACAATAAATTTATACAAAATAAATAATCCTTCATCTAAGAGCTATAACCTCGTCGTAGTTATAAAAACTTCGCTCAATAAGCCAGCGTTTTATTCGTATTTTTGAAAATAAATAAGCTAGGAGTCTGCGTGACTGTGTCGGGAATCTTCTTGTACACGGCCGGACCCATGACATGCGTCAGCTTCGACGATTTGGTAAGTGATCTCGACATCGACTCGAGCCTGTGCCGATTGCGGGTGCCATACGTATGGGAGTGGCCGAGTTTTTCATAAGAGTCCAGGTTGATTCTAACGTAGGTTGCCACTTGATAGATACAAGGCAATGTTAGAATTCCTAGACTCCTAAAGGTCAGGTCCTAAAGGCAATAGGTTGGTGTTTAAATAAGTGCGCTTCTGAGACAAAATCTCGAGCCAAGCTTAGCCAACAATCAATGAAATGGCTACACTGCTGTAGATTACTACCAGGCGCAAGTATCCCCGAGAAAATAACGGGCATTGCCCCCCCCCCCCCCCCCCCCCACCCTGCTAATTTGACGTAAAAGTTTGTATGGATGTATGTGTAGATGTTGGTTACTCAACCACGTCGTAGCGGCTGAACCGATTTCGATGAAATTTGGTATGTAAGTAGACTATAACCTGGATTAACACACTTAATTATGGATTAATGGATTAACTTACTTTTTGTTGGTAAACCACGCGTGCGAAGTCTCGGGCGGAAGCTAGTTAATCCAACTAATATTATAAACGCGAATGTTTGTATGTATGTATGTATGGATGTTTGTTACTCTTTCACGTCGGAACGGCTGAACCGATTGCAATAAAATTTGGTATGCACGTAGATCATAACTTGGATTAACACATAGGCTACTTTATATTGGCAAACCAAGCGTGTGAAGCCGTGGGCGGAAGCTTGTAATATTATAAAGTTTATATGTTTGTAGGGGGTAATCTCTGAAACAAGTGGTTCTGAAAATTCTTTAACTGATACAAATTGCACTATCTCTGTATGCTATAAGATATATCTAATTTTGATAAGAATCTATGTAAAGCTGGGACTACTGTATTTCTAGCATAGAAACGCCCAACTCTCTTCAACTTCAGTATACAAAATAACCTAGTCATAGAGACAAAGTGATTGAGTTTGAAGACGCAACTTTGTCTCAGCTCAATATAATTCCTTTTCAATAGATTGAAGCGAGTCTTTGGATTGCCACTAAAACGTAGTTTAGTTGGATTAACACTTAAAGATGGGGTTTATGGAGGCTCTCACTTTAATAATGAATTGAAAAGAGATAAGGGTCCAGTCTACCTAAGATAGTGTAAAAAGAATAAAATTCTGTAAAGTTCATTCGTAGTAACAAATATTGGTGTCTTATTGTAACGTTAAAAATTACAATTAGGTACAACAATGAATCTTAATTAGGTACACATACAGTATAATTTGTAATATGAGGCCTTTACCTAAAGAGAGAATTTAACTTTTAATTTCAACGCAATCTCTAATCCATTCATATAAACTTTACAGTACAATAATTTCATATAAACTAAATGACATAATATTTCACGTAACATTGTAGACTTGTAAAATTATCAGATTTTTTGTTTTGATTTTGTTGAATTAAGAACTGTAAAACTCACGGACTTACCAATTTATTAATTTAAATAAAGGCTATTTTATTTTATTAATAATTTGTAAACAAGCTAGAACAATCTGTGTTGCGGGTAGCCAGGCCTCTTTCGATCGACTTGCTGTCAATTCGGACAAAATATATTGGGACGCAATGTCCCAATTGACACTTGATTTTAATATTTTTGTTACTGTCGATTCGTACATCATTAAAAATAGCTGCATTGTACAGTCAGTTAAAAAACAGGTTTATACCGAGGCGCGGCGGCGGGAGGCACAGCAAGATGACGAAATTGATGCATAGCAAGGTCACACTCTCTCTATCTCTTTATTTGAGATATTTTTAAGTGATCATTATATAGATGCCTAAGTAAACAAGATGTTGATTTATACCAAATATACGCTATGCATGAAACTTGTGGTTTTTTTAACATTAATATAAGTCACCACACACACGCTCGCAAAGCAATTTAATTAGCTTTACCACATTATAATAAATTTTGCTTAAACATTTTTTACCTGACTATACTCAACAGCTTCAATAAATTGATGGGGTCCGAATCGACAGTAAAAAAATATTAAAATAAAAACTGTCAGTTGGGACACTGTGTCCTAATAAACTTAGTCCGTATCGTTAGCAACTCTTTCGAGACTCGCTGTATTCCTAATAGTCCCTACCCTATACAATGTCCAAAACTCTGTCTGTCTGTTTGTTACGTTTTCACAATTAAACGGCTAGACGGATTTCGATGAAATTTGGTATAGGCACAGATAAATTATGGCCGGAATTGGGACATAGGCCACTTTTTCATTACAACAAATTACAGTTACCTACTTAATCTAGAAAACATAAAGACTAATGGCGCAATGGGAGTTTTTATCGCTAAAATCTCCATAAACTAACCTTTGGATTGAATGTTGCTTAAATTAGCTAATTTGATAGGAACGGCTAAAAAAGCTGCGCAATGAGCGCTTGATTCATAAGTCATAATGTATTAATTCTAATTTAACCCATTAAATACATTTACAAATATAAAAAAAATCTATTACTTTCAATAACTTAGACGACTTATTTTCATCAATTCCCAAATCAAGTTCCGACAAAAAGCCACAGAATAGAAAGTAACAGAAGAATATAATGAATGTAGCAGAACGCATTAGGAGGCCGGAAATGGCTGCGTACACACTGTATTGTGCTTGAGGAAAAATGATATAATATCATAACATCCTTTTATGACCATTACTGGGCTTGCCCGCCCAAATGTCAACGATTATGAGGGTCTGAATTTTTGCCTACTTTTGCGTCTATTCAGAGAGGCAATATGCGTACGATAAACAATACTATACTATATATAAATATACATACCTAGTCAGGTCATAAGTATTGTCACACAGTAAAAACTTTTCTTTTAGAATGCTGGCCACAAAAAAAATTATAGAATTCGAATTGTTCATGAAAATAAAAATGTATACTTTTTAGAATTTTACTCATTTTTAAATATGAAGTGGACACTTAAAGAAGATCGTGTTGCAGTTATTGCGTTGCATTGTTGCGGTTACGCGCCAATTCAAATTTTTGACATACTGAAAAATTTTAATATAACCAAAAGATTAGTTTGTCGCACCATCAAACGATACAATGAAGACTCTAGTGTAGATGACAGGTCAAGAAGTGGTCGCCCTCGGTCTGTTAGGACTCCAGCAGTGATAAAAGCTGTGAAGGCGCGAATTCAAAGAAATCCCAAACGTAAGCAGAAACTGTTGGCCCTTCAGATGGGGTTAAGCAGAACCACGGTGAAAAGGGTGTTAAATGAATACTAGGGCTTGGGGCATATCGAAGAAAAACAGGACATCGTTTGAATGCTCGTCTAATGGACCTGAGACTGAAGAGATGCCGCGCTTTGTTGAAGCGGTACGCGGGAAAAAAATATCGGGAAATTCATTTTTCGGATGAAAAAATTTTTACCGTAGAAGAGAGCTACAACAAACAAAATGATAAGGTGTACGCACACAGTAGTGAAGAAGCGAGCAACCGTATTCCGCGTGTCCAACGAGGTCATTTTCCATCCTCGCTCATGGTATGGTTGGGAGTTTCTTATTGGGGCTTAACAGAGGTACATTTTTGTGAGAAAGGTGTAAAAACGAATGCAGTTGTGTATCAAAATACAGTCCTGACGAACCTTGTGGAACCTGTTTCTCATACCATGTTCAATAACAGGCACTGGGTATTCCAACAAGATTCGGCGCTAGCTCATAGAGCGAAGAGCACACAAGACTGGCTGGCGGCGCGTGAAATCGACTTCATCCGGCACGAAGACTGGCCCTCCTCCAGTCCAGATTTGAATCCGTTAGATTACAAGATATGGGAACACTTGGAGGAAAAGGCGTGCTCAAAGCCTCATCCCAATTTGGAGTCACTCAAGACATCCTTGATTAAGGCAGCCGCCGATATTGACATGGACATTGTTCGTGCTGCGATAGACGACTGGCCGCGCAGATTGAAGGCCTGTATTCAAAATCACGGAGGTCATTTTGAATAAACTTTAGTGTCATAAGAATCTATGTTTTGTTTAGTTCATTTTGGTATATAAATGGGTACATAATGAATAAACTTGTTTCAATTATTTTATATTAAACATGTGACAGAATTTATGACCTGACTAGGTATATAGCTATATAACATATACATAGATATATGTATATATATATGCGTATGATGATGTACAATAAAGAGTTATCTATCTATTTGATATCATACGCCGGGCTTTTTGCAGCGTCAACGTTCCCGCCGTTCTCGAATCGAACGTGACAATGGTCAAGAAGCCTGACGGTATGACTCTTATACCTTGGGAGAAGGGTAGGCCTTTGACGCTACGTGCGTCGATACCCTTGCGCCATCTCATCTGTCTGATACAGCAGTTGGGGCCGGTGCGACCGCAAATTCAGCCGAAGATCTCAAGCGCCGCCAATATGGAAGTCTCGACAGAGCTTAAGTATTTGAGTTATTTGGGGTCGAGACCATGGGTCCATGAGGTACCGGAGCCCATCGAGTTTTCAAAATTCTTTTTGGTCGTCTGGTCGAAGCGACGTGTGATCCGAGAACTGGTGCTTTACTGGGTCAACGTATAAGCATTGCAATTCAGCGGGGCAATGCAGCCAGTGTCTTTGGACACTTCCGCCGGTAGTGATCTGGAGCAGTTGAGCTATCTATAGATCGTTTGGAACGGTCTTTAGATGATTCAACTGTTTCTTCTGTATTTTATTCTTATTGATAATAGTATATTCTTTCAATTATTAAATAAAGTTTAGTGTCGGGTTGAGTATGGTGCCCATAATAGTAATTAAATACCTGTTTGGTTCTATAGTTTTTCTTTTAGCGCTATTTTTATTTTTTAGTTTCCGGAAACTTATTTATTACTATATTAGGTACACATGATGGACATTTATATTAGGTTGGGGAAAAAGTTTCTTCGCATTTTTTAAGAAAATTCAAAACATTTTTAATATAGTTTATTTACATATAACTAAAGTATGTAGGTACCATTTTGTTCGATAACTTTTTGCCATCTTGTAGGTAGGAACATGACCCCATTACTATAGAAATTGTGGGGCTTCTGATCAAAATACCGCGACAAGTAGTTTTGACAATCCTCTCGTGATGTTAACCTGACACTGCCTAAAGAATTCTGAAGAGACCGAAACAGGTGGAAATCTGAAGGTGCAAGGTCAGGACTATACGGCGAATGCATTAACATCTCCCAGCCAAACTCTCTTAATTTTTGCTGAGTGGCTAAAGATGTGTGAGGTCTAGCGTTATCATGATGAAAAACCACACCCCTTCTGTTGATTAATTCCGGCCGCTTTCTCTCAACTTCTAGCTTTAATCTCACCAATTGTTCGCAGTAGAGTTCAGAATCGATGGTCCTGCCTGGTGGTAACAGCTCATAATGAATAATGCCCTTCCAATCCCACCACACACACAGCATCACCTTGTTGCGAGTTAACCCGGGTTTCGCCACAGTCTGTAAAGCCTGACCGGCGTTTGACCATACCTTTTTCGCACGTTCTTGTCGTACGTGATCCACTTTTCATCACCAGTTATCAGCTTCTTCAAAAATGGCTCGGTTTCATTACGTCGTAATAAAGAATCACAAATGAGTAAACAGTTCATTAGGTTTCTTTCAGTGAGCTCGTGGGGTACCCAAATATCGAGCGTTTTTGTGTACCCAGTTTTTTTCAAATGCGCCAAAACTGTTTTGTGGTCAATTCTAAGTTCTTCAGCTACGTCGTAACTACTGATATGCCGATCTGGCTCCACTTTTTCAAAAATGCCATCAATTTTATCCGTAATAGGGCGACCAGAGCGACGTGCATCTTTGTCATAAAAATTTCCGGATTGAAAACGCTTAAATCTAATTTGTGCTACTCTCACAGACACTGTATTAGGTCTATAAACATCGCAAATTTTTTTCGCGGCTTGCGTTCCATTTTTACCTTTTTTGTAGTAAAATTTTAAAATTTATCGAATTTCTTCATTAGATTCAGATCTTTACAGTACGAAAAACAAATAAAAATCACACATTTTCCTAATTTGAATTTGGAATTCTTCTTTAAAATTTAAACTTTGAATGATTTTAAAACCAGCCAGATACAAATAGTATACCTAGCCAAAGAGATTTTATTACAAGTTCATACATACTATAATGCGAAAAGACTTTTTCCCCAACCTATTATATAGCTTGTACACCACACTTAATTATCAAAAATTGTTTTAAACTTAAAAATCTGAATATACTTATATTAACTTTCTCACTATGAAGAATGATGTAAATTATTTGACACTTAGTAACTCATTACACTAATAACTAACTTTAAGGTTATCAAAATCTTAAATTATTTTCTGTTGTAGAATCTTTTTTTGTGATAATTTACCTCTATCGAGAGACACCTGTTATTGGCTGTATAATCTTATTAACTAGCTATTTAAGACACTGTGTATTATTAAAGCTGTTAATGTCTCAGTAATAAATAACAAATAAAAATAAAATTACTACAATCTATCTTCGGTGATATTTTTTGTTTATAATATATAGTGTAAACTCAATATAACGACACTCAAGGGACTGAGCATATTTTGACGTTATAGAGAGTTGTCGTTAAATGGAGAGAAGTAAAATCTGTATTAGAAATTTATTTCTGATTTGTCTTGTTAAATAGTACCTACAATAAAAATCTGTTTTAATTTTCTCTCCCGCCTCTATCGCGCGTATCATTAAAACTTGTTCGTCAATACACAGTGATTTTCTCTTACTAGCCATGTTTACAATTTTAAAGTTTGTGAGCTACTAAGAATATGACAACGTATAGATAAAATCCATCACTTCTACTAACAACAAACTGCAGCTACACGTACAAGCAATCCCATTTTGTAAACAAAAGAACGGATTTCTTAGAAAGTTTGGTGTGTATGATGCCGACAGTCGAGTTTATTATGGTCTAGGATAATAAAACGACAAAAGGGTATACACAGCTGCGCAGTTTTTACTAATTTGGCAACTTAAAAAGAACTTTTTATTACAAATTATTGTCGTTATTGAGAGTGGGTGTAATGCTATACAGAGTGTACCATTGTATGTAAGACAAGCTAAACCAACCAAAGCCGAGTGATTTCGACGCTTTAGGGAGTTTGTCGTTAAAACGAGTGACGTTATATGGAGTTTACACTGTATTTTTATTTATATATTACTAATGCATATTCAACCTTAGGACATGAACGAAAACTAACCGTATAATCTTCGGCAATAACAACATGCATAAAATTAAATTTACAGCATATGATGAAAATTAACAAAATATTAATTTAAAAGTATTACCCGTGCGCAATAAGTTGGCACCTGAGCGCGGTGACGTCATATTGGCGTGTTTGTACCGCCCGCAAAAAAGCGAACATAACAAGCAGCCGCCCGCGGCTTCGTCTTTGTTTTTTTTAACCTAATTTATTATGTTACTCAGGGAGGACGCGGCTTTTTATCTAATCTTTTTTACACAATTTGAATAAAATAAAAATGCAATGTTTAAGTTTATACATTTATTTTATCTATTATTTACATTATCTCGTCTTCGTCACTACTGAATTTATGCCTTCTAGAGGTTGTTCTTCGTCCTCAGTCTCACTATAATCACTTGACGAAGAGGTATCCGATAAATTTACAATTAATTGCGATTCATTCGTCTCTTGTAAGAGGTCATCGTCCCAATATTTTTGTCGAAGCCTGTCCACATGGTTGACTTCTTTTTTCCAGACAACAAAACAATAACACAAACGAAAACTAAAAGAATTCCAGAGCGCGTCGTTACGTGACGTAGGCCAGTACGAGACTAAAAACCCTAGTAAAAAATAGTGATGAGAACGGTACGATACGGGCGCCATCGGGGAAGTGCAGGGGAAGCGGTCGGGGAGTCGCATTCCTAGCAGGTACCAAGTTATCGCGCATGAGTTATACATAAAATTTGATGAGCTTGATTATTTTCACAGATAATTTATTTGACATTTTCTACAAAAGGTGTACTTTCTATTTTCTATCAAATATAGCATATTTATGTATCAAAATACAAATTTGAAAACTATAACTTACTAGCTGTTGCCCGCGTACGACTTATACTACTAAATGTGTACGCGTTATCTTCGTACGCGACTTCGTACGCGTTATACTACTAAATGTGTAGGTAACCTACAAATAATATAAAGCTACTCGCTGTTGCAACTTGACTTGACACCCCATTTTAATCCAATGGGAACTGATTTAAGGGATAAATGGTAGCCTATGTGATGATCCAGGTTATAATCTACGTATACACCGAATTTCATTCAAATAGGTTTAGCCGTTACGGCGTGATTGAGTTACAAACAAACAAATATCCAAACGTTCGCATTTATAATAATAGTGTCATAATAATAACTAAGACGACCTCCGTGGTGCAGTGGGCGAATAGCCGGCTGAGACGCTGGAGGTAGCGGGTTCGATTCCCGCCGCGGAACAAATGTTGGCATGATCTACAGATATTTGTTTCGGATCTGGTTGTTTTTCTATATACATATTATAAGTAAAAATTTACAAAAAAAATGTATAATAAGAATTCGATTAGTTATCTGGTTCCTATAGTACAAGCTCTGCTTAGTTCGGGGCTAGATAGCGCTGTGTGAAATGTCCAGCAATATTTATTATTTATTATAAGTGATGTAACATTTTATTAAATTTTTTCTGTATTTGCAGCTGTGGCAGGCAAGTGTACAACAGATTTTTGTTCAAATAAGTATCTAATCTTTGCCAAAGCCGCCCTACACGAGACAAATCGCCCAGCTGGCCATTTGTCAAAAAACCTGCATCCGCCCAATGAAAGCGGTCATTGTCAATACACCACATATCTCACCACTTTAAGACAACGGAACAAGGTTCAAATTCCCATGAAAATTATTGATAATATATTGTGTGGTGAAAGAAACGTAACAATAGATGCTTTTTAAGTTAAAAATGTTTGCTGGCGTAGCTTTATGGCCTTGTTTGTGACCGATTTGCTTATGAAGGGTTTAAAGTATTTTTCTCTTTCTTAATTAAAATATATTATGTAGGTTTTCTATAGTCTAGTTCTAGTAATTGTTGATTTGATGTAATACCATTATCTTGACGATCTCCGTGGTGCAGTGGGCGAATAGCCGGCTGAGACGCAGGAGGTAGCGGGTTCGATTCCCGCTGCGGAACAAATGTTTGAATGAATCTATAGATATTTGTTCCGGGTCTTGTTATTTCTCTATATATTATAAGTATGTATTTACAAAAAAAACAGTATATAAGTATTCTATCAGTTATCTGGTTCCCATAGTACAAGCTCTGCTTAGTTTGGGGCTGGATGAAATGTCTAGCAATATTTATTTATTTATTTATCATCAATCTGCAGTCCACTGCTAGACGTAGGTCTCTCCCAAGATGTGCCACATAGCCAATTTTTCAGTTCGTCTCACCCAGTCTCTGTCAGTGTCAGTCAGTTACACTTATCTAATGTTTAAATGTTTTTTGTTTTATTCGTGTATGCTTAGACATTATTTTGTTCCTTATGAAATATTTTTGACGACCTCTGTGGCACAGTGGGCGAATAGCCGGCTGAGACGCAGGAGGTTGCGGGTTCGATTCCCGCTGCGGGACAAATGTTTGCAGCGTCTACAGATATTTGTTCCTGGTTTTGATATTATTCTTTATATTATAATAAGTATGTATTTACAAAAAAAATGTATATAAGTATTCTATCAGTTATTTGGTTCCCATATTACAAGCTTTGCTTTGTTTGGGGCTAGATAGCGCTGTGTGAAATGATCAACATTATTTATTAATTTATTTCATTTTTTTTGTTGCAATCTTATCCAAATGTTCCATGCTTACCTCCCATTTTTAAGTGTTATTATCCGTGGAGTGCAGCGCTGGTGAACTGTTCTGTATGTACTGTGGTTCCCACCTGATCTCGGCCACCAGTCTCTCAAAAAATAGATGTAGGTATTGCGTTAAACTTCAAAGAGTTGATTGTACCTATATGAGAGTAAAAAACTTTTTAAAAACCAGCTTTATTTAATTGCCATAAAAAGAAGAAAATAAACTTTAAATTAAATCAAACCAATCAATTTAGTACATGTATTACACAATTTATTAAATGATACACAAGCTTGTCGCGAGATTTACCTGTGTACTAACTAGTCTTGCTTGACATACTTATCTTAAGTAATTCTATGAAAGAAAATGTTTCCTATTATATATGAAAATCTCGCGACAAGCTGTTATATCATTTAATAAATTGTGTTATACATATACCTAATTGATTAGTTTGATTTCATTTAAAGTTTATTTTCATCTTTTTAGGGCACTTAAATAAAAGCTTGTTTTTAAAAAGTTTTTTTACCTATAATTTATTTTTTAGTTCTTATGTTTTTATATTTTTATAAGCATTTTTAGAATAATGGGATATTTACATATCCTATTTAAAACTCGCAATGTTAATAAAAATTACGTGTGATCTCTACTTTAGAATGGCACGGTTATAATAATAATCTTTATTTCAGGCAAAAATAAGATGTTCCTACAAGATTGTAAAACTGAATTCTACGGCACATATAAATGTATACCTTACTGACTAATATACTTATTTAAAACTATTTGCGCAAACGCGAACTAAGAGTGACGCGCGCAAAGATGCCGTTACGTATATAGTGGCTGAATATATTTTAATATAATAATGAGTGATCGAATTATATACGTCAAATTAAAATACTTTTAGTCACAAAATACGTTAAGACTTGTAACTTACGCATTTTAAGTGTAAATATATCATTCATTACTCTGCGAGGCAGCTAGTTGGTTCTGAATGCTAGTTATGGATTTGGACCGACATTGTGGCCTCATTGCATAATCATCTCAGCAATTCCAAAGTTGAAACCGAAATGAAACATTGCTCTGAGCGTAACCACAGGCGCACAATGCAGTGATGATGTCTGAATGTAGACAACTCCGTTCGATTTAAATATAAATGACAGATAAAAGATACAAACTGAATGCTTTTTACAATACCCATTAAAAGGAGATAACAAAAACACCAGTTTTATCCCCCTGCCCACCCCCTACTGTTAGCATGAGTATAGTATATTCATGTTAAGTCTGCATAGCGACAAGAATTTTTCCAAATCTACTTATTTCTAGCTTAAAAACATAAAAAAATATTTAAAAAAAATTACCGGTGGTAACTTATTTAGCCTAGAGGACTAGGAATAGTTAAAATGCTTGAGCCATTTTAGGTTGAAGCAAAAAGGTATTGCTGCTAACAAGCGCAGCGTAGCCTCCCATTTTATCACAAAGACGAGTGACATGAAAGATGACATTAATAAATATACCGAACCTTATTCGTAAAACTAGGTTTCTTCCCGACACTGTTGATTAGAGATTAAAAATAAAACCCTTAAAAAACCCTCAACAAGAAGCCAACGACAAGCCCGGATCGAATATTTATTTGTTCATTTTATTCAACACATACTATCTATTATTAGAGTCACCATTAGGTGACCCTATTGCCACTCTATTCCATTATTCCATTGCTACTCTATTGTATTAATAATAGAGTAGCAACATACGTCAATTATGCTATTACCATTTCTTTATTTTCTTGATAACAGTTCTAATTTGATAGTTGTAGTGTTGTGACCAAATAAGTAATGATATCGATCGCATATATTTATTATATTTTGAACAAAGACAAATATAACAAAAACATTCAAATATATTTTTTCAAGATGGGAACACTCAATGGCCCACCGCCATTTTGTGTTTGTTTTAATCTGTTACTCGCAACAAGACGGTCGTGCTAGTCACTACATTTCAGTTCGCTGAGTTTTTTTACATTATCCAGTAGTTACGTTGTATATTTTGTGTTCCTCTGTGTTGATTGCTGCCCAGCTGTCAAATATCAAAATGCCGAAAGGATCTGTTCTGAAAAGGCAGACGAGAGAACTGGTGATCATTTTAAAGAAGTTGGCAATATCAATCTAGAATTAATACGTGTAACATCTTGTAATGAAATATAATATTAGTTAATAAATTTGTACAAAAGTATCCGGCAGTAGTTTAGTTTCTTACATTTTGTAAAATAATATCGTGTCTGTTATCGTCTTACGTTTATCGATAGCTCTATCCCTATCAGTTTCTCCGACTCGGGTAGAACCTTGTACGTACGTAAGCGTCATATTTTTATAAAATAATGCTTAGGTACACAATGTAAAAAAGACGCTCGTTCAAGTTGTTTTCACAGGAGCTGTCATCGAGAAAATAAAGAAATGGAAATACTATAATAATAATCATTAGTCATCATAAATTACATAAGTATATTTTTTCTTATTTTTTTAACAAATAAAATCAGAATCTAGATAACAATAATCATAGAAAATCAAAATAACAATACACATACTACATATACAATCAATCAATAAATTTATTTATTTACAAGAGCTTAAAATAAATAGTGTAGGCCTCCTGTAAAATCTCCTGGCGCAGATGTACAAGAAGGCCCGGCCTTAAATAATAGTGGGAAGAGGGCAGGAGAAAGAAGAAGACCGTTGATTAGAGATGAATGAGCGAATCAACAATGGAAGGAAGGAGTTATGCAGGCGTGCCGTAGGCAGAGTATAAACTGGCAAAAGTTGGCTTATCTATATCCGACGGCATTTCGATGTCCATTCTCATTTCATTTTATACATTTGTTTCCGACTGTCTTTGGTATGACACTTTTAATTTTTAGTCACCGCTTCTGTTTTATAAATGAACTCTTTGAAACGTGTAACGTGTAGTTATTATTTACATTGAACGAAAAATAATTAGTTTTTAAAATCCGTTTTGTTAGTATTATGTATATTGTGTTGTCTTTGGGTACTGGGTGTGTACATATTATTGGAAATAAAATTTAAATTTAAATTTATATCGGAACATTACATACGGATAGAAGTATTAATAATGTAACCCACTACGGTATTTACATATTGGTAAGACAGAGTCGAAAAGTAGATGCAACTAGAGGGCCAGAAAGGCCTTATATCTATTTAAAACAAACCTTTAATTATATAAGTAAATTAAAAGTATATAAAATAAATATAGGAAAAAAAAAGTTAGGAAAGTAAGGAAAAGAACAGAACGGAATTACGCTAACACAGATGCGACTGAAGGTCATGTTTGGAAAGTATTAGAGATACTTAGTTAAAATAAAATAGTATGTATTGTTTTGATATCTGGCCTAATCCAAATACTTTGAATTTAATATTACTATACCTAATTCATTAGTAGGTAGTAGTATAAGTTTCAGCTGCATCGAATAATCAGAAATGAGTTCTATTATAAAGTTAGTTAGATTGTCAGTCAGTTGTAATACTAAATGAAATGGTTTAAAAATAGGAGTACCTAATACACTCACTCTCCACAGAGAAATGCAATAAAAATAATAAAAATCCGCTAATTTTGGTAAACGTTCTATTATTAGCTACTAGCTCCCGCCAGCAGCTTTGCACGTGTTGTTTGTCAACAAAAATTAGCCTATGTGTTAATCCAGGTTATAATCTACATACATACCAAATTTCATCGAAATCGGTTCAGACGTTACGACATGATTGAGTAACAAACAAACAAACATCCAAACTTTCGCATTTATAATATTACTAGCTGACCCGCCGAACATCTTACCGCCTTGACATGCATATGACGCGGGCTGCCTATATACTTCACCCTGGTAAAATTGTCAATCGGCCGTCATTAGCTGCATCAATATATGAGAAAGTTATTTTTTTTTCATAATATCTTGCGTGAATTTTTCAAATACTTTAATAGTTATTCTGCTATAAGGGGCGCAGACAATTCCAACAAATCATAGGTAATCAAAATCGGTTCAGCCGTTCTTGAGTTAGAAATGGTGTAACTAACCCGACTTTGTTTTATATACATAGGCTGCATTAAAAGTATCGGGAATGGAATGTTTCCACTGTTCCTGTCATATTAAAACATTTTTAATTGAAAACTCCTTGGTTTTAAAAATCGAATACCATTTATTTATTTAAAAAAATAGTCTCGGTCTTGTCACAAGGTCTTGTCAAACTTGTTTAGTCGTTGAGAAAATGGAATTGACTCGAGAAAATTCAAGAGCGATGATTTATTATGACTTTCGAAGTGGTTTAACACAAAAACAGTGTGTTGACCGGATGATTTCTGCATTTGGTAATGAAGCCCCATCCAAAACCACAATTTATCGCTGGTTTGCTGAATTTCAACGTGGACGTGTCAAGCTCAGTGATGATCCCCGTCAAGGTCATCCAAAAACTGCAGTCACCCAAGAAAACGTTGATGCTGTGCGTAAGCTGATTGGGGAAGATCGACATGTGACATACCGCGAAATTCAGGCAACTTTAGACATTGGCATGAGTCAAATACAAATAATCTTGAATGAACAATTAGGTGTAAAAAAGCTGTTTTCCCGATGGATACCGCATTTGCTCTGTGAAGAGCAAAAAACGGCTCGCGTTACTTGGTGCGTCAGAACTCTCGAAAAATTCCACGCAGGATCCTCAAATGCTGTATACAACATTGTATCAGGTGTATAATTTTGGATATACGCGTACGAACCCGAAACAAAAAACCAGTCACGAGTTTGGGTGTTCGAAAATGAGTTAAACCCAACAAAAATTGTTTGTTCACGGAGTGTTGCAAAAAAAATGGTGGCCACGTTTGTCTCCAAAACCGGCCATGTTGCGACTATTCCTCTTGAGCGACAAAGAATGGTTAATGCAGAATGGTATGCTAGCATTTGTTTGCCACAGGTCATTTCTGAACTCCGTAAAGAGAACTGCAACCGCCGCATCATCCTCCATCACGACAATGCGAGTTCTCACACCGCGCACAGAACAAAAGAGTTTTTAGAGCAAGAAAACATAGAATTATTAGACCATCCGCCGTACAGCCCCGACCTACACCCTAATGATTTTTATACTTTCCCTAAAATAAAGAATAAATTGCGTGGTCAGAGATTTTCATCACCTGAAGAAGCTGTAAGTATTCTCCGCGAAATTTGACACATTTTTCCATACGATGGAAAAATGTGTCAAATTTCGCGGAAAATACTTCGAAAAGCAATAAATACATTTATAAATAGTAATGTAGTGTCACTTCCTTGATTCCCGAAACTTTCAGTGCCGTATGTATATAGATTAGCTGTTTTAGGGTCAAACATTAAGTTTGTTTAAAGTAAGTTCTAGAGAAGGCGGAATGTCTAAAAAAAGCTGATTTAAATTGAAATTAAAAATTTCATAATAAAACATGAAAAATAACATGTTATTATTATTAATATTTTATATGAAAAGTTGTTAATCATAAAATGTTGAACCAATAATATATCGTTTACTTTAATCAGATGAATTAGGTGATGGCCTCTAGTGGTTTTTGTAGAACGGCCTAAAACTCTTATTAAAATACAACTTAATATTTTATTTTGAAGAATAACTAAGGATTTGGATTTGTATGTTATAAAATAAGCTCTCAAACAATATTCAAGTAAAGGTTCGCATTGCAAGTTCAAAGTTTCAACCCCTAATTACATTCGAAAAAAAGAACCAAAGAGGTTCTCAATAACGTCGACACTCGAAAAAACACTTCAAGACTCGTTGTCGAATTCTTTATAAATACTGGCCGCTATAGAAAACAATCAGCGTTCGGAATTCAAAAGAGAAAACAAAAAAATGGCGCGATTAGATCTTCAAGTGGCGAGTAGTGCTCGCGGTTTCTCATGGGGATATGTTTTGGTACCCGCGCTAGAGGGAGCCAAGAGATTAGGGTGCCTGCGATGTCAGGGTTTTCGGAGATAAAAAGTTGATTTCAGTACAGTAGGGTGTATGTTCTTCCTTAAGCTACATTACAAACTTTTAAGCAACACCTATTGATTTGATTATAACAGTTTCGATAGGTATTTTTTGAATTATTGTTCTTTTATTGTTTGAACTGTTTATTCTTTAAAAGGAATGAATCACGATAATTTGTTAATAAGAAATTATTTGCAACAAAAAAGTATATGTTCATAAGCGACTGAGACTCTCGGTACAAATGAATACTTCTATAATGATTCTTTGTTTTAACATTAAAAATTTATAAAATTGTGGGGACAATTGCAACACACTACACTCATCTAGATGTTTTATATGTTTTATATTGTTTCTGTATTCAATATTTCTGTGTTTATTTATATAGCCTTATATACATTTATTTTCTTTTTTCCAACATTATATTGGTTGAATACATACCGCTCAAATTATGATAAATACTTATAAATGACTACTTATATAGTTCAATTTTCTATATTTTCTATCATAAAGCAAAAATATTATATGAAAAGTATAACAGAAATGCAGATTTGGTCTACAAGTAATACGATGTGGTGTTTATGGTCACCCCACAGTAAGCGATCGGATCCCACGGGTGCGAATTAGCGCTCAATTTGGCGAGATGATTCGATTTGCGCCCCAACAGCGCTCAACTGACCATGAATCCACCCTGTGGTTAATCTTAGAAATATTTCTTGTAGGTCACAAAAATATTTGATTTTTGTAAAATAATAATTTATTTTATTACCTTGAATAGAATAATAGAAACACAGAACGGATCATAAACAGAATAGGCAAAACAAATAGGAATATAATAAAAACAAACAGGAATAATTCCTGTATTTGTATGTTAAATTAATATATTCTATTCAAGATATTACATTTTACAATCATGGAATAATTTTACAGCCAAATCATGGCAAGACAATTTTCTGTCTCAGCAAATATGTGCTATGGAATTTAATAACAAAAATCAAGTATTTTGTGACTTACAAGAAATATTATTAAGTTTACCCTCAGGGTGGATTATTGAAGAATGTACTACATACTACCTAACCTAGCCAACCAGTAGGTAGGTGTACTAACCAGTTCTGTTCCAGGCCACGCGTGGCCAAACAGGTTATGCCCCAGCTTTATGCTCCATTGCAATTCATGGAAAGCAGCGCTGGTTTTCAGGCAGAGCCTTATGTAAGGTGACGTCACAAATTTGGTGAGTTGGGACTTTACCACATAGTAGTTTGTGGTAGTTTGTAAAAGTGTCTCTTGAAATTGACAACCAGTAAAACAGTGATGAAGTAATCAGAAGAAATCTTTGTTTGCGTGCCGTAAAGTATACAACGCATGTCCAGTCATACATAAATACCGAGCAAGTTACCTCACGGCTTACATACAAGCTAAACTTGCAGGATTCTGTGTAAAGTGCGGACTTATAGAATAGACAACATACCGAAGCGGCCAAGAGAAGATCTGACGCCGACTCATGCGCAGTCAATGTCAAAATTGATCAAATCATCACTGTGGTAATTAGGACTAAACAATAATTTAGGAAGTTAGAAGTAGTATTCTATAAATTGATCTAAAAGCATTCACCGTTTGATATACCGTATCCTGATGGTCTATCATTATAAGATATCCTTCATGGAAAATCAGTGAGTATTTTTCAAACTTTCGCGATCATTGCATGTACATAACTAGAATAGAATAGAATTATTTATTTGACACACACAAAGAAACATAGAAAGGATAAAAATTATAATAATTAATTAATTTATTATTTTATTTAATAATTAAAACGGGTATTTATCGCGTATGCACCTTTTTTATTTGTTATCCCGACGTTTCGTTTGTTACAACAGCCGTGACCACGGCTTTCACGCCACACGCGTACCACAAAAAGGTACATTCGCTATAAATACCCGTTTTAATCAGTAATTAAATCAGCGAATGTAAAATCTTTGATGTGTTAGAAATAACACTTCTGTAGCAGTGGTTTTCTGTGGCACTTCAGCTGTGCACGCCTCGAACACGATGGTTGTTTCTGACCATTTTCTTTAATGTTCTTGTCTAACTGTTATGTTATGCTGACCTAGCGTGGACAGAAAGTACTAGTAGGTAAGCTCTTGCACTTGATCATTCCGCATTTGATCAAGTGCTAGAACAAAAGCTTACGTTAGTCGTCTTGACACACTCGACGTATAACGTCAGACACGTAAAGAGAAACCTAAGCCCTCGTATGCATACAGATATAACGATGCAGGTCAACTCTGTTGCCATACTTGTGACAGTATATTTAAAACAAACTTCGGATTAGCGAGCCATATTAGGGCTCACGCTCGAATGTTAATAGTAATAACAATTTAGGTTAATTATAATAGTTATCTACTAGCTATGTCTCGCGTTTGTGGACTATGAGAAAGCCTTCGATTCGATCGAAACATGGGCAGTGCTTGAGTCTCTCCAACGATGCCGTATTGACTATCAGTACATCGAAGTGTTGAAGTGTTTGTATAAAAACGCCACTATGTCAGTCCGAGTACACGAACAGAGCTCGAAGGCGATTCCCTTAAAAAGAGGCGTAAGACAGGGAGATGTAATCTCTCCGAAACTGTTTACGACCGCATTGGAAGATGCCTTCAAGCTTCTGGAATGGAAAGGACTGGGCATCAATATTAACGGCGAATACATCACTCACCTTCGGTTTGCCGGCGATATTGTGGTCATGGCAAAGTCGATGGAAGAGCTCAGCACGATGCTCGAAGGCCTCAATCGAGCCTCCCAACGGGTAGGACTTAAAATGAACATGGACAAGACGAAAATCATGTCGAATGTCCATGTCGTCCCTGCCCCAGTTATGGTTGAGAACTCGGCTCTTGAAGTTGTCGACGCGTATGTATACCTAGGACAAACAGTCCAATTAGGTAGGTCCAACTTCGAGAAAGAGGTCAATCGTCGAATCCAACTCGGATGGGCAGCGTTTGGGAAACTTCGCAACGTCTTTTCGTCCAACATACCTCAGTGCCTTAAGACGAAAGTCTTCAATCAGTGTGTGTTACCAGTGATGACATATGGAACCGAGACGTGGTCCTTCACTATTGGCCTTATGAATAAGCTCAGAGTCGCTCAACGAGCTATGGAGAGGGCTATGCTCGGGGTTTCTCTACGGGATCGAATCAGAAATGAGGAGATACGTAGGAGAACTCAAGTCACCGACATAGCCCGACGAATTAGCACGTTGAAGTGGCAATGGGCAGGCCATATATCGCGCAGAACAGATGGCCGATGGGGCCGAAAGGTTCTCGAGTGGAGGCCACGGACCGGCAAGCGCAGCGTAGGACGTCCACCCACAAGATGGGCAGACGACTTGGTAAGAACCACAGGTCGGCGTTGGATGCAGGCCGCTTCCAACCGCAGTTCCTGGAGATGAATGAGGGAGGCCTTTGTCCAGCAGTGGACGTCCTACGGCTGATATGATGATGATGATGATGATGATATTAGTTAAGATTTTACTTTTGTTTCATTTAATTTGGTTTAGTTTTGTTAAATATTAATTTTAAAACATTTATAGTTACGGTCGCCGTCATCGAAACCGATGAGGAGGACTATATATTCCGCATTTGGTTTGCGGATTTGACCGCATTCATCCGTAGAAGCGTCTACGACACGTAGCTTGCGCTACGCCGTTACTGCTACGAAGAAACACATGATTCCCAATCTCCTACATTGACTAAAAAAATATAAAACATCAAACTTTTGAGATTTTTTTACTTCCCAGACTTTAAAACGAGTTTCTTTACCACTTGACGTTTAATATTAATTTTCGAAACGTCATTATAATCATTAACTATCGATTACACCAGTACTCTTAATTCAAGTGGCATTTATTTCAACCAACCCTCTTCTCACAAGGCATGTTCTATTGTGTGCGGAACCATTGTGTAATATTATTTATGCGCACCGATCAGATAACATTGTAAGAACGTTAACTGATTGAGATAAGTTTATTTTGTATTTTTGTATTGTTTCTAACTGGTTCTTGTTTATTTTATTACGGTAACTTATAGCTACAAATACCTGTTAAATGTTAAACATTAGTGAAATGCAAGGGGCGTTTTATTGTATTGAAAAATAACGTATAACGTCTTGAATTAAAATATTACGACCTCCGTGGCGTAGTGGGCGAATAGTCGGCTGAGACGCAGGAGGTAGCGGGTTCGATACCCGCCGCGGAACAAATGTTTGCATGATCTACAGATATTTGTTCCGGGTCTGGATGTTTTTCTATATATTATAAGTATGTATTTACAAAAAAAAGTATATAAGTAGATATTATATCAGTTATCTGGTTCCCATAATACAAGGTCTGCTTAGTTTGGGGCTAGATAGCGCTGTGTGAAATGTCCAGCAATATTTATTTATTTATTTATCAAAATCTTGAGTACACACGGCTACACATCAAGCTATACATTTCCAGTATAAGCTGACCTCGCATTGTTTAGGCTTTCCGTAGATTGAGAGGTCAGCTTATACTGGAAATTTATAGCTTGATGTGTAGCCGTATGTACATACATTTAAATCTTGACAAGAGTGTATATAAAGAAACTGGCTTAGGCTGGCAGCTTCGCACGCGTGGCTTGCCAATAAAAATTAGCCTATGTCTCAATCCAGGTCATAAAAAGTAAATATTGCTGGACAATTCACACAGCACTTTCTAGCCTCAAACTAAGCGGAGCTTGTTATGGAAACCATTTAACTGATATAATACTTGATTATATATATTTTTTTGTAAATACGTACTTATAATATAAAGAAAAACATCCAAACCCGGAACAAATATCTGTAATCATGCAAACCTTTGTGCCGCGGCAAGAATCGGACCCGCTATCTCCTGCGTCTCAGCCGGCTGTTCGCCCACTACGCAATGGAGGTCGTCGGATAATCTACATAAATACCAAATTCGCGCTATTTGATTTGAACAATGTGCGCGCGCGGTGGTCGGATGTTACACATCATATGCGACTACTGTAAGGCTTGTAGTTTATTTTTTTTTAATTTTTTATAGTGCTATCCAAACAATTACGGAATGTTCTAACATTTTTAAATCTATCTCAAAATAGGTTTCCTAATTTAGTATTTAACTCAACTTGGTCCCTCACCAATATTCAAAAGTCCCGCCTCGGTGTTTGTCAACGAGCTATGGAGCGCAGCATCCTCGGAGTCAGGCTCACAGACCGTATAAGAAACTCAACACTGCGCTCCAAAACATAGATAGCTGACGTGGCTCTGACATCCGCAAAATTGAAGTGGGACTGGGCAGGACACGTTTGTCGTATGCCAGAGGAAGTATGGGCGAAAGCCACTACAGAATGGGTTCCAAACGGGCGGCGGCCTCGTGGTAGACCCAGGCGGAGATGGAGGAATGAACTGGATGCATTCCAGAAAGAGTTAGCCAATAACCGGGATTCGTGGAAAGAGGGAAGGGAGGCCTTTGCCCTGCAGTGGGACTCTACGGGCTGATAATAAATAATATTAATCATAATTGTGAAAATTAGTTTTTTATTTCTTCAAACATGTCTACTATTTTTTTTATCTATGTTCGTGTTTCTTCTTACTCGAGTACCAGACGATCAAATCCATAGTCAGACCCAGCAAATAGTAACGATACCATCCTTTATAGACTCAACCTCATCACATCTTATTGCAAACACAAATCCATCAAAGCACCATACTAATAACCAATCAATTTACAAATAAGTCGGGAGCAAACTTGTGTTTTCCGCCCACCAATCGCGTTCAATACAACAAATGCAATGTCACAGGTTAAGTAGCAATTTGTACAGCAAATTACACAGAATCTGTAGTAGTTAGTATAGTAGAGTCGCGAATTGGGTGTTTTCACATCACGCGCTAATCATTACATGTGAATAATGTTTAGGTGCGTGATTCCATTGTCGAATAGTTGAATGACGGAATGAAAATTCTTTATTATACCTTACAAGCTAGATACAACTGATACAAAAATAACAAGAAAACAAATAAATGTAAGCATAATAGGCGGTCTTATCGCTTAACAAAGCGATCTCTTCCAGACAACCTTTGAATGTAGAGGACCATTGCTTAATGGAAGATTGGTTGACGTTTTTTTTAATATTATACTATATAAAATATATATACCTACTTATATAAATTATAAAAATGTATAAATTAATAAATGGCCTAGTGAGCGATGTATGACAGATAGTGTTGTCTGACCATGTTTTTAAAGATAGGGAGAGATTTAGCGTGATGAATTGAGACAGGTAGGGAATTCCAGAGCCTGGAATGCCCTACCTGTACCTGGAGTAGGTTATGTACATAAACATATATATCTAAGTTAGTAATATTACATGTCTTTTGTTAAAACTTTCATTTGCATCCCGAGCCCATAGTCATAAGGCTATTTGATCAGGATCCGAATGAAAGATTGAATGACAGACAGGTCATATCTATCAGGTATGACTTGCAAAACGCTGTTGGAGCTGGCCCGTACTCTGCTTAGTAATGAGGCCGTTTTCTTTCGGGTTATGGCATGGAAACTATCGACCCGCGTCTCAGCTAACATGGTAGATGGTAGATGCACTGCAGTATCGAGGCAACCCCAACACCATTCTGAAGCAATTAAAGATGATGATAAAGATTTTTTGTTTGCTAAAACCTAGGTAAAATTATACAGATGTTACAAAAATAAATGGTTTCACAGTCATAGTGCGCGTGCAAATTACGTGTTATCTCTTCATCTGCAGTTGATCGATGTACCTAAAAACCTTAGTGGATAAAAATAGAATACAGCCTAAAGCAGTGCCTACAGGTTCCATGAACCGTGAAATTAAAACGATAAGCGAATGAACCCATTATGTCAACAATAGCCCGAATCAATCCGTTTATATTCAATTATGGTATCGTCACGTATAATGAAACGATCTAATAGGTATTTACACAGTAAAATAAATAAATATGTACTTGCATATACATATATTACAATTATATAGATCAGATGAATGAATCACGACTCTTCATGGAGATAAAAGTTTTTGAGTCTAGCTTTAAATGCGGAAGGTGAGGGGGATTTCCTATTAAAGACCGGCAAGGCGTTCCATAATCGGACAGCTTGGATGGAAAAGAAGTTCAATAAATAAATAGTTATTCGATGTTAGGGTATAGACTGAATAAAAGTTCATTAATTTTCTACTTGATTCTACCTGATTGGTAAGTTTTTTATTACAACTCAAAATTTATAAGCTCGTCAAGGATCACGCCAATACATTTCTAGTTGTGGTGCCAGACCGATTTAATCAACATAATTATTTTTCAGCATCTGATTAAAGCCACGAGTGACCCAAAAGTTGGACGCTTTTCAATGTAGAGGGCAGTGTAGGGCGTAATTAACTACTATTTTGTAACTAATTACGATGACAAGTAGTTAACTACAAGTAGTTATGATTACCTACAAGTAATCTAACTACAATAATCAAGTTACATAAAGTACTCGTTAATCTGATTACTGTAATAGAGTAGTTATAACTACTGATTACTTTAGTTCTAAGAATATCTCGTTTTGTAAGAAAATATGTGTTTAAAAGTTATACATGCGGGGGTACAATAGTGCGCTCTCGCTTTAGCGACTGATAAATCAATGCAATACATTGTGATCGTGATGAACGACTCGCGCGCAGGTTTTGTCTTTTTATCTACACTAATAAAATAAAGAGGAAAGATTTGTGTGTTTGTAACGAATAAACTCAACAACTACTGTACTGAATTAAAAAATGATTCACCTGATTGATGAATTTCACCTTATGATAGAATGCTGCATTATTGACGATGATTATATTATTTGACGACCTCCGTGGCGCAGTGGGCGAATAGCCGGCTGAGACGCAGGAGGTAGCGGGTTCGATTCCCGCCGCGGTACAAATGTTTGCACGATCTACAAATATTTGTTCCGGGTCTGGTTGTTTCTCTATATATTATAAGTATGTATTTACAAAAAAAATTATATAAGTATTCTATCAGTTATCTGGTTCCCATAGTACAAGCTCTGCTTAGTTTGGGGCTAGATAACGCTGTGTGAAATATCCAGCAATATTTATTTATTTATTTATTATCCCTGAGTAACATAGGGTATATTTATCCCTAGAAAAAATCTGGGATCCCTACTAAAACTTCACTAATGTATTAACCCACGGTCTAAAAGTAGTTACAAAAGTAATCATGTTATTGTGATACAAAATGTAATCGTAGTTAGTAATCAGTGGTTAGATTACATTTTGCCCAGTACTGGTAGAGGGGCAATGCAGCCGTTGTTCAGGGGACAGTTCCGCCTGGTTATGATCAGGAGCAGTTAAGCTATCTATAGATAGATTCCAACGATCATAGATGATTCAACTGTTTCTAATGTATTTTTAATGAGATGTAACTAATTTTATATGTTTTCTGTTAATTAATTAAAGCAAAAAATAAAATTTTTGGAAACATATATTTAGAGAAATTAACTAACTTCAATAACTTCTTTCCACGCTTCCCTGTTACTAGCTAACTGGGGCCACTCTATAAAGTACGCATCCAGTTTATCTCTCCATCTCCATCTGGGCATACCACTCGGCCACTACCCGTTTGAAACCTATACCGTAGTGGTTCAATACCAAGAAGTTTCTAAAAAAATATATATATTTTACTAGCTGGTACCCGCGACTTCGTCTGCACTCTGGAAAGTTATAGGAGCATCCCACGCGACGGACACGCTCATAAAAGCTAGATACATGCTGTCGCAGACTTTTTTGTAGGACTAATTAAGATAAACATTTCTCTTGTACATTATATACGTGTAAACTGTACAGTTTTTGCAGCGTACGCCAGAATAGCTCGCAGATGGTAGATTTTTTTTCTGACTTACTTGACAATTATCGTTATATTTTGGACAATTCACACACTATCTTTAAAAATTATAGCCTATGTGTTATTCTAATGTATAAGCTATATTATTGTAAACTTATATATGAAGTATAAAATCTATTTGGTAGTTATTGCGTGAAAGAGGCACAAACATCCATACATACTTATACCTCCTTACAACTTTCGTGTTTATAATATTAGTAGGATATTATAGATTTTTTTCCTACCAATCTCAGATTATCAAAGCGTATAACGACGTCATATTACGACATTATGTCAAATATTACAGAAAATACACAAAGAATGAAACAACAGTATCGTATAGCATTTGACAACGGAGAACAACCCCGTGGGCGTGCTCTGAACAAATTGTCGCTTGCGGTGGCTCGTGAACCGCGCTGCGCAAATTAGCCTGTTTGTTTCCTCCGCTATTGTTCAGCGTGCGCGACCTTTATTCGAAGTGTGCGGTTAGCATAATGCTAGGCTTCAGGTTACTTTTCAATAGTATGTTTGTTTGAGGGTTTAAGGTCGATTATTTTAACGATTCAATGGTAAAAGTACAGTTTTGATTCTAATTATTATTTTTCCACTAAACACGAAATTTTCTTTGGTACTAGATTTTGATTCTTTAGTAAACTAAGGAATCAAAACGCTTCTAAGAGCGTTACATTGTATTCATTTGTTTGAGATGATGAAATTTGTGCAATTTGATTTGTTTATCTAACGTTGTTTGAATCAGTTTCAAAAAATAATGCTGGACATTTCAAATAGCGTTGCCTCAAGCTAAGCCAAGCTGTACTGTAGAAAACAGATTAATCAGTTCCAATCAATCGATTCTTCCTGACATAAAATATAACCAATTTACGAAGTATTATTGTATTAGGAACTGGCTATAGGTACACGCACTATCCAACTTTAATCCTAGGCAATGGTAGGGTACTGATCAAACCTTGATAAAATAAAAGAATAAATTATTTCTTTCAACAATAAGTTTAAAGAAATAAATATTATGACATTCCCTTGTCAATACATCTATGAAAATCTGATGTATGTTCACAAAAATATTAATTTGTTTAAGAAAAATAGCGATAATCATAATTTTAATACTAGAAATAAAAATAAACTCGCTGTTGCCACTTGTAGACTCCATAAAGTTGGTAAATCGTTTCCCAAGTGATGTACAAAAATATACAATTAACAAAATTAAAAACGTAATTAAACAAAATCTTTATAAAAAAGCCTACTATAAAATAACGGATTATTTAGATAATAGAGAAGCTTGGGATTGAAATTGCTGCAAATCGTTCAAAATATTACAAATTAAACCTTATTTATTTTCTGTATTGTAATGTATTCTAAAAGAATCAATAAAAACAACCAGCCTTGTTTCTTGCCTTTCTTTCCTGGCTTGGTCGCGAAGGAACATACAGTGAAATTGACCTTTCAAAGTGATCCTAGTGATTTTAATAAAAGATTTTGACTTTGACTTTGACAGATATTATATGAAAGAAGGTAAACAGTACATACAGTGAAACTGGTTCGAATTTTATTTCGTTATTTTTATTTTTCATTCTTCTATATGACATGCACCATATATGACCTCCATAAATACTGTTTATGTCGGCACTTTGTACGTCCTCAATCGAAATAGATAAACAATTTTCACTGTGAGACGTGATTTTGAAAAAAATAACAGTTGCTGTTCAGGACTATGCCAACAGTTTTCAAACCCCTTAACCATAATATTTTTCTCTTACGGTAATAAAAAAGAAAAAGAAAAAATGAAAAATATTTATTTACAGCCAAAAACTTACCAATAACATTAGGTAACATGAAGATAATTTTTGTAATTTACCTAAGATGCCTGGTATAACAGCAATATACATTTTATACAGTTTGAAGCAGAAGGCACTACCTACGATCACAATTAAGCAGCGGCCTTCACACTAGGCAAGCCTGTATCGTGAAGACCAGTCAGATAGAATTAGCAACTTTATTTCGTGACCTCGGGCATAACACAATTTTACCCATAACTAAAACTAATTTTACACATATTTTGACAGTAATGTATTTTAAACCATACCTATATCCCACAGATATCCTATACTCATACTCTGAAATACTATCCGTAAGAAAACTTTATGTACTCAATTCGGTATTAAAACTTCATAAAACCCTGGAATATGACCCTACAAAACTTAAAAAAAGATTATCTAATGTAACTAATAAATCACATGTCAAAACAACTTTCGCAACACGACAATACATCAGACAGTCTACCCACCTATACAATAAAATAAATAAAATTATGAATATATACCCAATGAACAATCACAAATGTAAAAGAATTGTTTCTGAATGGCTAATATCATTAAATTACGACGAGACAGAGACACTTTTAGAAATTGTTAAGTAATTAGTATTATAATATAAATCGAGTCGAAATGCTAATCGCACACCTACCTACCACCACCGTAACATAGAAGCGCCTGTACTGTACCAACATTCTCTTTACGCCCAAACACCAACACTATACCCATGCACATACTCACGCACATACATTCACACACAAACACTCATGCACCTCCTTACGCGCTCTCATACACACACCATCACACTCACGTACATACATAAACACATGTATCACACTCACACACACGCACACACACTTTTATGTATGTACGTGAGTGTGATGGTGCACACTCACGTACATACATAAACACATGTATCACACTCACACACACGCACACACACACCCACTCACACATGCACACACACACACACCCACTCACACACGCACATACACGCACCCACTCACACTCACTTATTCAGTGTACACTATTACCTATATAAGATAAAATAAGTATATAAAATGTTAGTAATGGATTTGAAGTTAAGTGCTTTTTAGAATATGTATTTGATTTTGTAAACCTCAAATGTTTTTCTTAAGTTACGTCTATTTTGTTTTTTTTTTATATTACGGAAGAGCGAAACCTCCTAATACAGGTATTATTTACTTAAAAGGAGGTTTCAACTACTAGTTAAGATATTGTAAACACAAGTTATCGAAATAAAACATTTGTATTTGTATTTACATATTTTGACAAAAAAAAATAATAATAATATGAAATACATATTATTTTATGGAAGCATAAGTATTTATAGGTGCTATAAATAATAAAAACATTACACATTACATATAAAACAAGATATATAACACAGTAGATAAAATGATAAAATTTAGGTTATGATACATAAAACATTTTCAGTTTCGGTGTATGAAAGAGTAAGTAACCACCTATTTACTACACATTTTGTCTGGTAAACTGATTTGTCCTTTAAATCACAGTATTTAAGCACACTGTTGTATACGTGTGACTTTATGAAAAGGTTGTCCTCGTTGTGCGAAAGATGTTTTGCATGAAGGTGTGGGTATTTTAAAAATCCTTTTCTCAATATGGGTTTCATAGTTTAGAGAGTTCAATACGGTCTGATGGACAATGGCTGTGGTTTTTAAAATGAAAAGCTGCCTAACGCTAAGGACACCACCTTCTCTGTAGAGATCAATTGTGGGAAATCTATATGGATTCCTTAGCATGACCTTTAGAACTCAACGTCTTAGCTGTGCTACCCCAACAGGTGACGCAGTATAATACAAGCGACTGACACAACGCAAAATAAACTGATCTTAGGACTTCTACACAAGAAACGTTTCTCAGGTGTCTCATTATATTAACCATCTTTCCTATCTTAAAGAACGTTTTTCTCCTCTTTTTCCACCTGATCGCCCTTCTCGTTCTTCTCAACATCTGTTATTCAAGACGCCTGAGCATAAAACTTCTTTCTTCACTTACTCTTTCACTGTGACTGCTATCTGCTTGTGGAACTCTCTTCCAGTGGAAATCCGCAAGGCCGCCTCTATGGGAATCTTCAAATCCAAACTCTTTAAATACTTCATCTCTCTTCAAGATACCCAACAAAATTGAGCACTTTATGTAGATATGTTTGTGTATTTCGTTTATGTATGTGTATTATTATTATTTTTAATTTTTGTAAGTTTATTTCTAAGCTAAAGCTTGATTAAATTTCCTTTTTCTGGCACTACCACTTTCTCCACACTACACAAAGGTTAGCTGGAAGAAAATGCTAATTAGCATTAAGTTCGCCTATGTATCTTTTTATTAGTGCAATAAAGAATTTTCTAATCTAATCTAATCTAATCTAATCTTTCTTATTCTTCCCGACAGAGTTTCTAGATGGTGTTTAAACGTTAAATTTTCATCGACTAAAGCACCAAGGTATTTCATGACCTTAGTTCTGGTCGGGACTTCCACCCGGACGATAATAAAAAGAAGATTTTCATCGAAACTCGTCTGAAACATTTTGTTTTCTGCAAGATATTGCATGTACAGTGTCGTATAAACTGCTAGCTAATTGCAATTAGCTGGTACAAACCTCATAGTCGATATTTCAAAACAATTGCGCTCTAGATACTCTACTCACATAAATGAACGTATGCTATCGTCATTTGTCTGTGACACAGTATAGAGAAATAAGAGGTTTTATTCTTTAAAAACATCTTGATTGACCGTTCATTGTGAGTGTAACTGCTTGTTTCTTGGTAAACTTAAATAACGTAACTATTATACATAAAGCAGTCCAAACGCTTCAAATGTGTCGTTGCTGCGGTGACTCTAAGTAGACAAGGTAATTTGAAATCAAATAACCAAGAAACAAGATTGAGTTTTATCTGAACATTCTGATTGAAATAAGAAACCAATGATGTTGCGTCAATGTGAGTTTTGAGTTATAGTGATATAGCATTTACGACATTAACAGGTACCGACTTTCATGTTGAATGTATATGAATTGTTTACCTATTACTATAGTCGGTTTCATTGATATTTTACTGGCCATCAGCCCTACCCGTGATTTTAATTAAACTGACTAAGCTGCATCGCCGCAAAAGCGCCACCGATTTACGTTAAAAGTTGTTTATTGGAAATACCTATATGTAAATCGTTTCATCATCATCATCATCATTTCAGCCGTAAAACGTCCACTACTGAACACAGGCCTCCATGGATCTCCATGATGGGTAGTTGCCATACTCACCACGCTTGGCAGGCGGGTTGGCGAGCGCAGTACGGTATGTTGATACACGGAAAGACGCTGCTGCCCATCTTCCGGAGGTATCCCTTAGCAGGCTCTTACTGCATCCACGGGCATGAGAGGAGGGGTAACATTCTACTGCCGGCACCCCACGGCTAAATGTAAATCGTTTACTGAATAAATAATCAAGATACCGGTATTAAACAAATCTCTAAAATCAGTTAATGCGATTCTGCTCTTATATGTGTTTTAAATTAATGTCGTTAATGACAGGCCGTATAAAAATTCAGCTGCCGTATGTTTGTGTCCGCAAAACTCAAAAAGTACTCGATGTTTTAACGTGAAATTGTTACATAATTATATGCTTATTTTTCCAAAGTTCTCACCGCAACGGGAAATTCCAAGCGTCCGAGCCGCGAATGGGTCAACTAGTGACTTATAAAAATAACGAATATATATTGTTATTATTTGTTATATATGTCATTTAATTATATATTCTATGTATTATTATTGTTATATCAAGTAGGTTCATGTATTTATTATAACTGTGATTGGAGTTTATTGTTATTTGTGTTCCTTTTGTTTTGTTAATTATCAGTAATATTGTTTTAAGTTAGCACGCCAACCTTTTTTGTTACCTCTGAGGTTGGCAGGTAGAAAATGCTATTAGCATTAAGCCCACCTTTTGTACATGTAATTTATATTTTGTGCAATAAAGTATTAAAACAAACAAACAAACGAATGTCCTTAAAGGACATGTCCTCCTTAAAGGATTCTAAAATTCAGTCGCTACTAAAAACCAAATCGTCACCAGAATAGAGTTGTTAACCTTTAGGTGTTGTAAGTACAGTAATGCAATATTACTGCATTTCTGTACTTAGTTGTCTTTCTGTAAAGTAGTATACTCTACCTCTAAATCCGTATACACGTCACCGGGTCCGGCCGGGTTATCCGGTTCTCCGGATTTTGCCCCGATAGATGCGCGCCGGACGCATCCACCGTGCCTTTGACCACATTTCTAAACGGAATTTGTTGTTTTAATCCGGATTAGAATTTTGAAGCCTCTGCCACAGATATTATGGAAGTTTCTATGTATGTGAAATAGAATTATTGGATTAGTAGGAAGTTAGGAGATAATTGCAACTCTGTGGTTTATGAATCTGCTGTAGCGTTATTCGGGCGGGGAACGTGTTCCGAAATTTTAGATAACTTGAGTAAGAAATATAATTATGGAATTGAAAACAGTAAATCAAAGCCTTTATTCAATTGAAATTCAAAAGTTTATTGATCTCTCTCTCTCTCTCTCTCTCTCTTCCCAGCTATGTTTGACTACCTCCGTGGTGCAGTGGGCGAATAGCCGGCTGAGACGCAGGAGGTAGCGGGTTCGATTCCCGCCGCAGAACAAATGTTTGCATGATCTAGAAATATTTGTTCCGGGTCTGGTTGTTTTTCTATATATTATAAGTATGTATTAAAAAAAATGTATATAAGTATTTTATCAGTTATCTGGTTCCCATAATACAAACTCTGCTTAGTTTGGGGCTAGTTAGCGCTGTGTGAAATGTCCAGCAATATTTATTTATGTATTCCACATGGTGGTGGGGTCAGCTTTCCTGGTCGTTCTTCTCCACTTCGCTCTATCATCGACGTCGTCATCAGAAACTTGGCACTCTCTCATGTCTTTTGACACTACACCTCTCCACCTTGTCTTGGGTCTACCTCTAGATCTTCGACCGGGGATGGAAAGTTGTAGTGCCAAATTCCTTACGTAGCCAGGTGGCCTCCTCTTCACGTGACCGTACCATCGCAGCCGACTCTCCCGCATCTTGTCAGCGATGCCGCACACCCCCAGGCTTCCTCCAGGCTGGTATGTATGTTCTTCTGCGTTGCGGCCCAAATTTCGCTTCCATACGTTAAGACTGGTCTTATGATAGTCTTATAAATAAGACCTTTAAGTTTTACTGGCATTCTTTTGCATTCAAAAGTTTATTGGTAAATTCATAAAAAAATTGGCTTTAGTCCCTCGTTACCTTTTTCTCTTTTTAACATCTTGTAATTTTCTTATTCTTGCCTGAAATAAATATTTATTATTAAAATGTATATGTACATATAATCAAAATTAATAAATGTGGACATATGAAAGTTTCAAGTTTTCTTAATGAGAGTACACAAAACTGCCCTCGAAAGGCAAAGGCAAACGGAAGGGCTCACGGCATAGAAGAAACACAAGTACAGTCACCTACATAAGTTACTAGTTAGAAACGTTTTTAAAAGATAAGATAAAGATTCGGAAACAAACTTCACAACACTAGGGTAGGTACATCAGATTAAGTATTTTAGTTAAATATTAAATCCTAGTTGCAAAAGAAAGATAGGCACCCAAACTAGGAAGACCTGTGATATGGCATGCCTATGCCTCCCGCCGGAATTACACTTGTACTGAAGAAGATATAGTGATGGAGATAAAAGTGTATTTAGGGAATGTTATCATTGACTGGGTAACATATTAAACCTATAAACATGGTACTTGTATAAAGCTTGCTATGTACAATAAGCTTCCGTTAGAAATAACACGGCTTCTTGTCGAAACTAAAAACGAATACATGAGCTGTTCATTTTCTCGTCTGCATGAGAGAGTAGTATGTGTTGTTGCTGTGTGTTCTGCTTCGTTGGGATTAGCTTATTTATATTGATGTGTAACATCTTTCCTCTCGGTTTGTGGTAGTGATTTTGGCAAAAGGGACGGTAATGTGTAACAGGAAAAGCGCGCGTTATTTGATTTGAGCAATGAGAGCGCGCGGCGGTCAGATGTTACACATCATATGCGACTACTGTAAGGCTCGTAGTTTTTGTTAACTGACATCACACTAATATTATAAATGCGAAAGTTTTGATGTTTGTTAATTTATTTATTTGTTTGTTACTCAATCACATCATAAGGTTCAAACCGATTTCGGTGAAATTTAGTATATACATAGATTTTAGTCTTGATTAACAGGCTACTTTTTATCTCATAAATCAGGTCGCATGGGATAAAAATGGAGTGTCAAGTCGAGTTGCAACAGCGAGGTTAGTTTTATTTCTAGGTTAAATACACATTTCGTATGAAGTCGCGGGCAACAGCTAGTTTGTAATATATTTTTGACATACCAATATTAGGCAATGTAATGAAATGGTGAATATATGAATACTGAATTAGGGTTATTTAGATATCTGTGTGATTGAAATAATTCAGGCGCTTTGTTTCAAATCTAAAATCCAGGGCCCATTAAGAAGAGAAGATGGTAGCCTGAGGGTCCGTAAAAACGCCGAAATAGAAGATTTTGTGGCTGAGCCTAACATCATAGGACAACTCCGCTGACTCCGCTGGCTCGGCCATCTACTGCTAATGGGTGAAGTTCGAATCGTAAAGAGAGCATACTTGGGCCGACCGACTGGCCGCCGATCGGTTGGTCGTCCCAAGTATCGCTGGAACGACGGGATGGAGGCTGACCTGCACGACCTGGGAGCCGACAACTGGCAAGAGATGGCAATGGACCGAGGAAAGTGGAGAGTTTTCATATCGGAGGCCAAGACTCACTTCGGGTCTCTGCGCCAATGGAGTACCTAAGTAAGTTTTAAGTGTAGGCCTCTTGAATCATCAGACATATTTTTTTGAGTAAGTAGTTGAGTTCCTTTTAAAAGTACTCACACGGTGTAATACTATCACCATACATATTTCTGCCACCAAGTAGCATTGGCGTGTTTCGGTTTGAAGGGTATGGTTGTAACATGTTGAAGGGGCACGTTTCAATGGTGTGTGACCTACGAGGCAATACTTTGTATTAGGCGATGGTTATTATTTAACATTAGTGGGCCCCAAGCTCGTTTCATCACCAGGCCATATAGAAATATAAAAAAAAATACATACTACCATATAAGAGTACTAGGTGGGTGGTGCTCCAATATTGCATGTAGGTAGGTCAAGAATCTAGAAGAAGGGAGTATCGTCTAACGTCATCCACCTAGTCATTAGGCGGTCGGCCTTGTTCCTGGCTGTCCGCTTTGGTTCTCCAGTGGATATCTGGGACTCCAGATTCCAAATTCTTCATTTGCCTACGCAACCGCTGTTACATGCCTAGAGCCACAGATGCTGTGACGACAGCAGACAGGCCTCAGCTCAGATAATATTGGACTTACTAGATACTGTAATATTATATTGTACCTGCTGTAATAGATACGTATCTTAAAATTGTTTTGTATCTGTACCTACCAACCTAATACCTAGTCAGGTCATAAGTATTGTCACACAGTAAAAACTTTTCTTTTAGAATGCTGGCCACAAAAAAGTTTATAGAATTTGAATTTCGAATTGTTCATGAAAATAAAAATGTATACTTTTTAGAATTTTACTCATTAATAAATATGGAGTAGACGCTTAAAGAAGACCGTGTTGCAGTTATTGCATTGCATCGTTGCGGTTACGCGGCAATTCAAATTTTTGACATACTGAAAAATTTGAATATAACCAAAAGATTCGATTATCGCACCATCAAACGATACAATGAAGACTCTAGTGTAGATGACAGGTCAAGAAGTGGTCGCCCTCGGTCTGTTAGGACTTCAGCAGTGATAAAAGCTGTAAGGCGCGAATTCAAAGAAATCCCAAACGTAAGCAGAAACTGTTGGCCCTTCAGATGGGGTTAAGCAGAACCACGGTGAAAGGGGTGTTAAATGAAGACTTAGGTCTTCGGGCATATCGAAGAAAAACAGGACATCGTTTGAATGCTCTTCTAATGGACCTGAGACTGAAGAGATGCCGCACTTTGTTGAAGCGGTACGGGGGAAAAAAATATCAGGAAATTCTTTTTTCGGATGAAAAATTTTTTACCGTAGAAGTGAGCTACAACAAACAAAATGATAAGGTGTACGCACACAGTAGTGAAGAAGCGAGCAACCGTATTCCGCGTGTCCAATGAGGTCATTTTCCATCCTCGCTCATGGTATGGTTGGGAGTTTCTTATTGGGGCTTAACACAGGTACATTTTTGTGAGAAAGGTGTAAAAACGAATGCAGTTGTGTATCAAAATACAGTCCTGACGAACCTTGTGGAACCTGTTTCTCATACCATGTTCAATAACAGGCACTGGGTATTCCATCAAGATTCGGCGCCAGCTCATAGAGCGAAGAGCACGCAAGACTGGCTGGCGGCGCGTGAAATCGACTTCATCCGGCACGAAGACTGGCCCTCCTCCAGTCCAGATTTGAATCCGTTAGATTACAAGATATGGCAACACTTGGAGGAAAAGGCGTGGTCAAAGCCTCATCCCAATTTGGAGTCACTCAAGACATCCTTGATTAAGGCAGCCGCCGATATTGACATGGACCTCGTTCGTGCTGCGATAGACGACTGGCCGCGCAGATTGAAGGCCTGTATTCAAAATCACGGAGGTCATTTTGAATAAACTTAAGTGTCATAAGAATCTATGTTTTGTTAAGTTCATTTTGGTATATAAATGGTTACATAATGAATAAACTTGTTTCAATTATTTTATATTAAACATGTGACAGAATTTATGACCTGACTAGGTATTATGTAGGTACCTAGTATTATTTAGGTCAATTAAGGACTTGTTTTCAACGAGCCCATTAATTTACATACCGCTCCACCGGTGGGTTCGTTGGAAAAAATCCCTACGTCCTCACCGTTCAAGTACAGTAGCAAGTAACTTGCATGGGTGAAGTTAATGTAGGTTACTGAGTAGTAAAAACAATTAGGAATATGTGGTAGATTAGTATATTCTCTTTTATTTTTACCATCACAATCATCATCCACAGTTCATTAGTACCCACTGCTGGGTGTAGACCTCCCTTTGTAAACGCCACCTTTCCCGGTCCTATGCTGCGCGCATCGAGGAGTTGGCCGCGACTTTCTTCATGTCGTCGACCCACGGCGCCGACGGACGTCCTGGACTTCTTAGGTCTGTTCTTGGCCACCATTCGGTCAAAGATTTACTCCACCTGCCATCACCTCGTCTAGCCAAGTGTCCTGCCCAGTTCCACTTGAGTTCCACCACCCTTGTTCCGAAGTCTTTTACCTGACTCCGGAAAATCTAAAAGGAAGAATTATGTTTTTAGCAGTCTATGTAAGTATGCTTGTATTTACATATATTTCACCGTAGCGCCTAAACTAAGGAGGAGTACTTAGGACTTGGTCTAAGGAGGTCACGGCCATTCTAGCGATGTGTCCCACCCAAAGTACTCTTTGGCAATTATAACGTCACAACTTTTGTCACTGACATTACATCAGGGTTGACAAAGACTGAGTCCGCTGCGGGCGTACACTAATTGTCTAAGTGCATAATGAACTTGTTTGTACCATCCCTAGAAGGCAAGTTCGTACACCCAAAGCTCATGCAACTTTATTGCAACGTCTTAGAGTTATATTTCATCTGTGTTTAAATCAGAAGTGGTATCCCTTAGTTTTGATTTATGCATTTAAATTTCAGCGTTGTGCTTCATGTAATAAGGTAGAGTTTAATGAGAATTTGTTGTTGAAAGCGACACATCTTGTCACCCAGGTCTTTCATATATCGCACTTTTGCATTGTTTCGCAAGTTAATTAATAAGTTTTCTCGCGCAAAAATAAAGCAATCTCGGCATGAAACTTAGCTTTTCAGTTTAATTAATTGTACATAATTATGAACTACGTGTACTATGAAGTAAGAAACTTGCTCTTCATTATTCACAGGAACTTGAATAAAACTCGTATAACTGTCGAATATAGTTAGGTATAAACCACAACGAACTTCTGGACTGCGATGTGTTTGCGAACGAATGATTGATTCATTGATTGAAAATACAGTGTAAACTCTATATAACGACACTCAAGGGACTGAGCATATTTTGACGTTATAGAGAGTTGTCGTTAAATGGAGAGAACTTTTTCGTCAATACACAGTGATTTTCTCTTAATAGCCATGTTTACAATTTGAAAGTTTGTGAGCTACTAAGAATATGACAACGTATACATAAAATCCATCTCTTCTACTAACAACAGTCTGCAGCTGCACGTGCAAGCAATCCCATTTTGTAAACAAAAGAACGGATTTCTTAGAAAGTTTGGTGTGTATTATGCCGACAGTCGAGTTTATTATGGCCTAGGATAATAAAACGACAAAAGGATATACACAGCTGCGCAGTTTTTACTAATTTGGCAACTTAAAAAGAACTTTTTATTACAAATTGTTGTCGTTATTGAGAGTGGGTGTAATGCTATACATAGTGTACCATTGTATGCAAGACAAGCTAAACCAACCAAAGCCGAGTAATTTCGACGCTTTAGAGAGATTGTCGTTAAAACGAGTGACGTTACACTGTACTTTATTGCACTTATAAAACTAGTACAAAGGCGAACTTAATGCTAAAGAGCATTCTCTTTCAGATAACCTTTGTGTATTGTAGATAAAGATGTGTAGGTAGTGCACAGGAAATGGAACTAAAGAAAAATTTAATTTTAGAAAAACGAATGCAAGGGATTTTTTCGGAATGCCTACGACAACTACAATTTATTATTGATATTTTTTATGCATTAATTTGTTTATTTTTTGTTCTTTTGGTGTTAATTATTGTTCTTCTTTCGTGTCGATATCTCAAGACTATAGCCATTTTAACCAGCAAGGGCGGATCCAGCTTTGGTGCCAGGGGTGGGGTGGGGATGGGGGGGAGGGGGGGGGGGTCACACAGTTGTGGTCAAGTCACAAGAAGTTATAATTTAAATTTTTATAATCATAGATACAAGTAAAATTAAGTATTTTATTAATGTACTTACATACTTTACTTAAAAATACCTATATTTAAATAAATCAATTTTTCAAATCATAATATTAAATTAAATTAATTAAATATTGAATGTACTTATATAAAATCTATATTGTGACAAAAATATATAAAAACATTATCTTAAACAATTTCAATTAGTGGTCCACCTAGGTTCTGGATCCAGCCCAGGGGCTGGGGGGGAGGGTCATGACCCCCATGACCCTCCCCTTGGATCTACCCTTGTTGACCAGTACGTCGCCATGGCAGCGTCGGAGCAGGTCGTCAGTTGTCCCACCGTGCAGGTGGTAGGGCAGGATGGGCATGCAAGGACGTGTGCCGTTGTTTGGAGCTGGGCACCACATTGGCATTGTTATAATTAATTTAATAAGTAGTGTAATTGGTTATTATGCCGTTCTAATATTAAATAAATAAAATTGTTTTTCCGCGTACGTAATCAAAACACGAGCTTTGTTTTCACTGATAACTGTAATTTAGATAAGTATATGACTTAAGGGGACACCGGAGGGACAATCGCCCATACAACACGTACTACCAAGATCATTTCTAATTGGAGCATATTTCTAGCTTAATAAGGTATTATTTTATTTTGAATAGTATTTATCTAGGTTCCCAACCATATATTAGATTAAAATACTTACCTAAAATGAAATAGAAGCGTATCGCATTCTGCATGTTTTTACGTCATAGAAGACCTGTTTTCAACCTAATTGTTTCGTATTAAAAACAACAACATCTTACGTATCCTAGCCATGGGAACATAGATTATATCGTCTAGTTACAAAATAACAACACAATGAGAAAATTACAACAAGTTTTCTGTCATCATTTTTGGTATTACGGAACACGGTCAAAATCTAATCAAATTTAGAATCGTTCTACTACTATCACTGTCGCTCTGCGTAATTCATAATTCGTTTATTGTCTGTAAACCTAGGTACATAGGATGGTTGAGCTTAACAAAGAACTATACTAGGTTTCGCCATTTTGGCGTACAAACATTACAATAGTCACATAAGTTAATATAGTAAAATTAAATCAAATACACAATTAATTACAAATGTCAATGATGTAAGATAAGTGTCAGAAGTCATAATAACAATAATAGTAGTTATATGTACAATAATAGTTATACACAAAAATACCTAAATTGAATACAATAAAAATAAAAAGCACATTGTTAATTGAAAATGTCAAAGAATTTAGATATGCCTATTAATAAAATAAAATAATTGCGTGGCCTTCGTCACTAAACAGGGATAGCGATATTCAGGTCGAAGTTTTTAACGCGGCCGAATTGAAGTTGCGCTCGGGGTTCGCCGGCGCGTTAACTTGTAGAAAAAATGTGCTTTCTAAAGTTTTAAATGGAATGGTACTGTCCTCCAACAATAGTAGGTAACACGTTACTTTTTATCACGAATGCGAAGATATTAAAAGATATTTCCATAAAGGCGTGTTGCTAAAAAGAATATTTGCGTTACCGGAGTCCATTGTTTTTTTCACAACGGGGCTGAGGTCGTTTTCATTTTTAAATAGAAATAAGGATTTGTCATGGAGATTGTATTTCATTAGCATATTTTGAATGTAGTGAGCCTTATTCTATTTTCACGGAGTAGTTTTCAAGTTAACAATGACCTACTTTCAGAGCATGTATCATGAAAATGTATTTTCTTATTATGTAACTCCTCTAGGTAGGTACGCGTTGCTTTATTAATGCGTGAGCAACGATTCATCTTTGAGTATAATTCTGTCATACGAACCTAGAACTTCTAAAAATCCTTCTTAAAAATCTACAAAATTACAGTCAGAGTGCTTGTGGTGAAGAAGGAAGGGAGGGGGAACAGAGAACCTAGGACTAATCTACGGAGATAGAATTTTAGTTATATACCTAAATCTAAAATTCTGTTGGAGCTACAACAAAATGCATGACATAAAAGGAAAAAAAGAAAACACAGACAGCTTCATTAGTTTATTAAACACATCCATATGAAAAGCTGCATTATGGGATTGCCTCCGCGCGTCGCCCACAATGCGTATTATCATTGGCGGCCATTAAAGGGCATTCTGCTGAAAAATAATAGATCCTCCCGCGGTATGGGAGGATGTAGGTGGCAGGAGGGGTCGGTGCCATAGCCAGTTTAACCGAGGATATTATCTCCGGTAAAATTATTCTGCATATACATAAGAATCTAAGACTTTCATCCGACGACCTCCGTGGTGCAGTGGGCGAATAGACAGCTGAGACGCAGGTACCTCCTGCGTCTCAGCTGTCTATTCGCAGGTTCGATTCCCGCCGCTGAACAAATGTTTGCATGAACTACAGATATTTGTTCCCGGTCTGGTTGTTTATCTATAAGTATATTATAAGTATGTATTTACAAAAAAAATGTATATAAGTATTCTATCAGTTATCTGATTCCCATAATACAAGATCTGCTTAGTTTGAGGCTAGATAGCGCTGTGTGAAATGTCCAGCAATATTTATTTGTTTTATTTATTTATTTTTTCGTATCGATGTCGAAAAATTTAAGGGTAAGGTTTGGTCTAGAATAGGACTAAACTTTTTTTAATGAAACATATCATGTAGAAATTCCAACTGGAATATCGCAGTAGTTAAGCCCACTAGAAAGGGATTAGTTCTGATTTAAATAAACTACTTGTCTTTTCAAATAAACTTTAATCAAAATCTCTTTACAATATTTTTTTATAATATTTATTAAGTTATGCGACAAAGGGTTTTGAAACTAGAAGTGCGGTAGTGTTTGTTCAGTGTGGAAAGAATTTCAAACTGTGTGCATATCAAATTGTGTCAAAAAGAACATGTTGACAGGCCTCCTGATGTAAAGTATCACCGAAACCTGGATTGTAGCGCTGGTTTTACATTTTACAAATACCGTGTTAAGTAAAGAGCAGCCTTGCTAGACCGCCTATCTTCATTGTGTCTATAACCAAACTGATTACTCATTAAGTCATTACAGTTGCACGCTTAACCATACGTTATAGAAAGCGTGCAAGGGGCCCTAAAAAAAGAAACCCTACCACAATGGTATGTCGGGTGACTCGGGTGAGGTGTCATGGGAAATTTGAGAAAATTAAAATAGGAAGATGGCGAATAGGCATTAAGCCAGCCTATATTGTGGAGCCCGACTATTGTCACCATTTGGAATGAACTGTATTATGGCTGCGTAACTAGCTTGTGGGAGTTGGGTTGCCGACTGCAAGCTTACGTGCCTGGATTTAATGGTAAAGAGTGATGGAAATTCCTTTCAGTTGGAATTTATCAATTGTACTAAATTCTGATAAGATTTTCTGAAATATTTTTTTCAGCCCGTATTGACCCATTGCTTGGCATTGGTCTGTGCTAGCCTTGGCCATGTACAACCCACGGTTTTCTTAATGTCATCGACCCATCTCGGTCCATTATCATTCACGTTGTCGGCCTGCACTTGGTTAACGCCTTGGTCCAGTCCTCACTACGTCTGGTCAAGTGTGCTATGGGTTAGCCACACGTGAAGTAGAGTTCATATCCAGATAAATCACCAGGAGCCAGTGCATGGTGGTTTTTCATAAAATAATAATAATCATTTATTGCTAGAATATAGGTTATACAGAAAGATGTCACATTTAATTTAAATTAGTTTCACTATACTCTACCCCCCTCAGGGGCGTGCAATTCGCTTGCAAAGCTTTCATATTATTCACTTATAAAGATATTATTAGTAACATTACACAACGAAGATGCCTTTTAAGTTTTGTCGTTTGAAGAAAAAACGCAACTAGAACCTTATAGTACTTATTATTGTTTTTCAAAGTATTCACCACGTAGATTAATACACTTTTCCATTCGCTCAAAACAGTTATTATAACATTTATTCCACTCTAAAGTGGGGGTGTTCAAAATGGCTGACTTGTAAGCGTCGACTGCTTCTTCACCGGACTGGAACCTTTGACCACGAAGACTTTTCTTAATTTTAGGAAATGTAAAGAAATCATTTGGGGTTAGGTCAGGACTGTATGGAGGATGGTCAAGAATTTCTACTTTTTCCTGCTTCAAATACTCAATCGCTTGACGAGAGCTGTGTGAGCTTGCGTTGTCGTGGTGCAGGATGATGCGTCGCTTTGACTTGGATTTTCGAAGTTCAGCGATGACTTGTGGTAAACAAACTATGGTATATCACTCCGCGATAACCATTCTACGATTTTCAAGTGCAATAGTTGCAACATGACCGGTTTTTCCAACGAACGTGGCCACCATCTTCTTTGAAGTGCTTCGAGAACGAACAACTTTAGTCGGCTTTGGCTCGTCTTGAAAGACCCAGATTATAGATTGTTGTTTGGAATCAGGATCTTAGGCATATATCCAAGATTTGTTACCATTGATGATGTCGTAGACGTGATTTGACTCCGTTGAACATTTGCAGAGTTTTCTTACACCATCTGACGTGGGCCACCTTGTGATCGTCGGAAAGCACATGCGGTATCCAACGGCTAACTAGAATAGAATAGAATAGAATAATCATTTATTTGGTACACACAAAATGACACATGAAATAATTTAAAGGAACAGTAGATACAATTGAATCCAATAAAACAAGTTCGACTCATGTGTCTGCGTACCAAAATGGCGTTCAGCTCAGCATAATGTTGGATGTTAAGCACCCAACGTTGATTTTCAGCTGAAACCAGAAGCAATAGGTAGTGCAGCAGCTATGTAGAAAAATAAAAAAATAAAGAAGTGATTAAATAAAAGGTGTGTACAGTTTTGTTTAAATGTAAATATACATTTTATAAACATACTTTACTAAAATAATATTACATAACAATACATATATAAACATACAACTTATGAACTTTCTTACGATTTCGAAGGTTATGGTAAATTGTTATATATATATAAATAAATATGGGTAACTATTTAAAATATATTGATTTAGTTAAACTTATGTAAAAAGAGTTATTGGATGACTAGATCAAAGAGAGGTCGACATTGATGTTACCATGTTGTATTTGGGCTTCCATTAGAAGTATTTTTATTTTTTTTCTAAAGCTGTTGCAAAAAAAAAACAACTAGCTTTCTCACACCAAGCGCTTCATGCAAGACCTTCTGAATGGTTGTCCCTGAGATGCCTAATAGAGCCTCTATCTCTCGATACGTCACGTGCCGATCTTCAAGAATTAGTTGTCTCACAGCAAAGAAGTTATCTTCAGTGAAGGCGGATTTTGGGCGTCCTTCGCGAGATTTGTCACTAACATTAGCATGTCCACGCTGGAATTCTAAATACCAGCGTTCGACAGTTCGCAGACATGGGGCTTCATCACTGAATACAGATGTTAGCTCTTTAAAACACTGAAGCCGTGTCAGGCCTCTTCTAAATTTGTAGAAAATTATTGCACGAACATTTTCTTTAGAAAGCTTCATTTTCGTACGTGACCTGACAGATTCCAATCGACGCTGTGACTAAACAATAGCATTAATCCTAATACTTTCAACTGTTTTCAGATTCAAAATTTAAACACATTTGAATATAGAACAGTTACAAATTTAAAATTGCTGGGAAATATGGAAACGACAGAACTTAAAAGGCATGCCAGGTATTTATGTCAAACATTTAGTTCTCAATTATAATTATTCTCTGTCAAATTGAGCACGTCATTATTTATTAAAGTATTCTTCTAATGTATAAAAGGTCTTATCTAAAAGCCATCATTTTTTTTTGTGCCTAAATTTAAAAGAAGTGGCAGTTCTTGAATGTTCTTTGGTAATTTTTACAGCTATTTATTACATATACATTCTTTTTATAAATATCAAGTTTGCAATGTGGTAAATAAAGTCTATTATGATGCCTTGTATGCCTTTGCAGTTTCTCAGAGTGCTTTAGAAATCGTTCTGAATTTTATTTAACTAAAGTTGCATGTACCATTTATATACCTAGTCAGGTCATAAATTCTGTCACATGTTTAATATAAAATAATTGAAACAAGTTTATTCATTATGTAACCATTTATATACCAAAATGAACTTAACAAAACATAGATTCTTATGACACTAAAGTTTATTCAAAATGACCTCCGTGATTTTGAATACAGGCCTTCAATCTGCGCGGTCAGTCGTCTATCGCAGCACGAACGATGTCCATGTCAATATCGGCGGCTGCCTTAATCAAGGATGTCTTGAGTGACTCCAAATTGGGATGAGGCTTTGAGCACGCCTTTTCCTCCAAGTGTTGCCATATCTTGTAATCTAACGGATTCAAATCTGGACTGGAGGAGGGCCAGTCTTCGTGCCGGATGAAGTCGATTTCACGCGCCGCCAGCCAGTCTTGTGTGCTCTTCGCTCTATGAGCTGGCGCCGAATCTTGTTGGAATACCCAGTGCCTGTTATTGAACATGGTATGAGAAACAGGTTCCACAAGGTTCGCCAGGACTCTATTTTGATACACAACTGCATTCGTTTTTACACCTTTCTCACAAAAATGTACCTCTGTTAAGCCCCAATAAGAAACTCCTAACCATACCATGAGCGAGGATGGAAAATGACCTCGTTGGACACGCGGAATACGTTTGCTCGCTTCTTCACTACTGTGTGCGTACACCTTATCATTTTGTTTGTTGTAGCTCTCTTCTACGGTAAAAAATTTTTCATCCGAAAAGAGAATTTCCCGATATTTTTTTCCCGCGTACCGCTTCAACAAAGCGCGGCATCTCTTCAGTCTCAGGTTCATTAGACGAGCATTCAAACGATGTCCTGTTTTTCTTCGATATTCCCGAAGCCCTAAGTCTTCATTTAACACCCTTTTCACCGTGGTTCTGCTTAACCCCATCTGAAGGGCCAACAGTTTCTGCTTACGTTTGGGATTTCTTTAAATTCGCGCCTTCACAGCTTTTATCACTGCTGGAGTCCTAACAGACCGAGGGCACCACTTCTTGACCTGTCATCTACACTAGAGTCTTCATTGTATCGTTTGATGGTGCGATAAACGAATCTTTTGGTTATATTCAAATTTTTCAGTACATCAAAAATTTGAATTGGCGCGTAACCGCAACGATGCAACGCAATAACTGCAACACGGTCTTCTTTAAGCGTCCACTCCATATTAAAAAATGAGTAAAATTCTAAAAAGTATACATTTTTATTTTCATGAACAATTCGAAATTCGAATTCTATAAACTTTTTTGTGGCCAGCATTCTAAAAGAAAAGTTTTTACTATGTGACAATACTTATGACCTGACTAGGTACATACATGCAATAGGCATGATTTTATGTTCCTTAAAAATAGGACGTTAGCTTTCAGTAAAGCAGGCTCCACATAATGCGGAAACACACTTTCTGGTACATCTGGACATGCAACTCGTTAAAATATATTTTATGAAATCTTTGCACCTAAATTTAAGTGACCTATTTATTATTAGATCGAGTCGACAATACCGAAATTTGCTCGAAGATTAAAGTCTAAGTGAGCGATTATTGAAGCTCAGGAGAAATGGGCACAGAATCACAGGCATCAGAAGTTATATTTTTATTATATGTATATGTCGTCTTAAGATTGGTTAGCTTTAAATTGATGAAATGCAAGTAGGTAGTGTGTACTGTTGGTGTCACTTTTATTAATAAAAAAATAAACCGCGTGATAGTGAATTTGAATTCTATTGGTCGATGTCGAGTGCAAAACGACAAAATCCGTAGACAAACGAAGGTTCATGACGTTGGGAATCGAGATAAGGAACTCAAATGGTCTTGAGCGGGACACTTGGCAAGAAGTGGTGATGACAGGTGGAGCAGGGCAGCGAAGTGACTGTAGAAGGGTAGGACGCCCGGCACCGAGACTGGACGACATCATTAAAGTCGCGGGTCGTAAATGGATGAGACAAGAGCCGAATTGTGGTCCCAACAGTGGGTGAAGTTGGGCTGTGGATGATGATCGCTGATATTGTTAGATAGATAGATATATGCATTTATTTCGACACAAGTTACAAACACACAGAAAATACATACAGTAGATAATTAAATACAGACAATGAAAAACAGACAATCTAAAACACGTTAACATAATTAAACAATAAAATATAAGTATAACAAAAAATACAACGTACCCCCCCCCCCCCCCCCCCCCCCCCCCCGTCAGTATGAGCCCTGTGCCGAAAAACGAGCTCAACGCTGTTTTTCAGCCATCTAACCCGCGTTGACGTCACGTTGTTCGTATTATTTCCAAATATCTAAGAAATGTGATCAATGAGACTGATCATTGTAGACGTGTATTATATTAATTACGGGAGCAAATTTTATTTAAGCTGGAAACCCAGACTGCATATGTCGGACTCTTTCCCTCCCTACGAAGACAGAAAGAGAGGCAAACACTCCGGGCCCCAGAAGTCTAAAAACTCCGTCCACATGACTGCAGGCGCGAACTTTTGTTGTGGTGTCGTGAAATAAGTAATTAGGTGCGATGTTGCTTTTTCCATATTTTTTTATAAAAAAACGAATAGGGTGTTTTCTGCTGGCTTGTAATTTTTTAATTAATTAATAAACTTGCAGTGCTGTAATTTTTTTTAATGCGTGTAACTATGTACTTACATAGGGTAAATATGTATATCGTTTCCTAGTAGGGTCTTGACTTTTTTACAGAGCAAAGCAGTCTTATCTTATAAGAGTTATGGATATCTTATTAGTTTGTATTTTAACCCCTAAAGTAAAAAGAGGAGTGTTATAAGTAAGATGTTGGTCTATGTGTCTGTCTGTGGCATCGTAGTTCCCAATCGGATGAACCAATTCGGATGAGGTTTTTAAATAATAAGCTAGTTTTATGTGGATGTTCTTAGCTATGTGTGATGAAGATCAGAGCAGCCGATAAGACTATCAGCACTTTTACTTTTTGGTGAAGGGAGCTGTAAAATAGCATTTTTTTACTTTAAATAGGGTTTTTAAATGTTGTATAAGTATACTTGTTATTAGAAGATACTGAACAAGGATGCAAGTGTTTTGACAGGGGCGCCATGACATGTAGATACTTTTAAATAAATGTAAAATAAATACATTTATTTAAAGCAATTATGTAGCTCATATAAGGACAGCACGAAAGGTACCTTATATTAAACCGGGTTTCTGTGAACATGCCTCTGACAGCAATGTCTGGTGGTGTGGGCAGTCTACTCCGCCAGCTATCATTGCTAAAATGGGGTTGGAGCTGACCCGCAGGCTGCGCACCAGGGACGCGGCGCGCATGACGGTCTGGAAGCAGTCCATTCGCGCTTTTGGATGGATTTTCGAATCTTATAATCCTGTTCTCGGGCCCAATTCTACTAGACCAATCGCTTTATTATGATAACAATGTTGTCGCAAAATGACCATCAAAGATACCTTTTGATATTCTACTAAAACAATCTTGTTTCAATGACCGCTGTTGCGATGACAACACTAATACAAACTGCTAGTATTTTATGTAAGATAATATATCTCTCACCATACATCCAATGTAAAATGAAAATATATATTATCTTAGTAATTTTATTTTTTATAGTGTTATCCGAACACATACGGAAATTTCCAAGATTATTAATCGAGCGAAGCGAGATCTCTAAATCAACTTGGGCAAATCGACATTGTACCTATGTACTCATATGTACGTTTGTTTATCCGAGGATAACTTTCGAAACGTTTATCCAATCATCATGAAATTTGGTATACCTATAGGCAGGTAGTGATGGCACAATTTAGGTGTGACTTAATGAGTTAAATATGTGGGGGGTTGAAACGAAAATGGGACTATCCGGTCACATGGCACGTCTCATAAAAGGTATTTGCGAGTACATTACGATCCCGTTTTTATTTTTATTTTAAACCTTGTTTTTAGTAACGTAGTTTTTAAGTTATTAGCCATAATAAAAACTGAACTGACAAAATTCACAGGGTACAACCACAGTGCTGAAATTTGGTATGCGTGTAGCTTTAGTGACACAAATAGGGGGGAAAATCTGAGATCCAGAATAACTGTTATTTTTACCCCAAAAAAATTTCATCAATTGACAGGAACTCCCGTTACCTGTAATTTGAATAACACTGTAGGTCAAGTTAGTCGCTTATGCATTCCGTGGCACTGTTTTACTTACTCACTTACTTACTCCATTGGCGCAGGGACCCAAAGTGAGTCTTGGCCTCCGATATGAGAACTCTCCACTCTCCTCTGTCCATTGCCATCTCTTGCCAGTTGTCGGCTCCCAGGTCGCGCAGGTCAGCCTCCATCCTGTCGTTCCAGCGATACTTGGGACGACCAACCGGTCGGCGGCCAATCGGTCGGCCCAAGTATGCTCTCTTGACGCTTCGATCTTCACCCATTCGCAGTAGATGGCCGAGCCAGCGGAGTCGGTGTGACTTGTATTCTCCTATGATGTTAGGCTCGGCCACAAGATCTTCTATTTCAGCGTTTTTACTGACCCTCAGGCACTGTTTTGATAGTCAATAATATTTTTTTGTTTTTACGGGAGACTCGCGAGATCTCAGTTAGGGGCGAACCACTAGCTAAAACCATCTCCTAGCAAGCGAAGCCAGGGCCAAGCCTAGTCTTGAACCCGCAACCTTCCTCTCGTATCAAAAGATCTTCACCGTATGCGATAGTCCATAAATTGTATGCTGAGCGATATTTAATCTTAACATAAAATATTATAGCATTCATGTATGACTCACTTAACAATTATCAGTTATCTTATCTATTAAAAGGTCTTTAACAAAGTAATTTGTCTGTAAGACGGCTCTTGGCGGCAGATGACAGAGTAAACTTAGCTTCATTCTTTGTGAATAAATGTAACTAAGCTGTAATAATCCCTTCTTTGTTAGAGCAATAAAGTTATACGGGATCTGTAAGTTTGTTCTTAGTTCTTTTGTACTGTTAGTGCCTTCAATCGATTTTAATATTTTTATTGATGTATTGTTAAGCGTGCCTAGGACGTGCAGCTGACTGTACTTACCTGTTTATTGGGTAACTGTAAAATTGCTCCTTTATACTATTTTGCAGTTATTTTTATGTTTGTGCGTGAAAAAGAATGACTGAACCTGTTTAGGCATTTAGGTATAACTCGTAACTATATCGAAACGAGATTTTTTTAGATAAACATACATACATTACAGCTTACGCACGCGTGGTTTGCCAATTCAAAGTAGCTTATGTGTTAATCTAGGTTATAATGTACGTACACACCAAATTTGATTGAAATCGGTTCATCCGTTCCGACGTGATTGAGTAACAAACAAACATCCAAACTGTCACATATATAATACTAGCTAACCAATCCGCAGCTTCGCACGCGTAGTTTTTCAATAAAAACATTACCCTCCTTTGTGCAATTGGATAAAAAGTAGCCTATGTTACTCAAGGTGAATGTAACTTTCCAATGGTGAAAAAATTTTTGAAATCGGACCAGTAGTTTTTGAGTTTATTCATTACAAACATACACACATAAATACAAAAATCTTTTCTCTTTATAATATTAGTATATTAGAGTGATCAAGTAGGAAACGTAAAAGTTCTAACAAGATTTGAAAAGGTGCAGAAAGGCGCAGTTCAAAGAATAAAATTTAAACGATAGATGGCGTTACATTGATCATTCGGTATGAGACCGAATGATCATATGATATATATATATATATGTGGTATGGGTGGAAAATATATAAATCCTGTTTGAAAATATTATAAACAAGCTGACCAATCCGCAGCTTCGCACGTTTAATTTTTGAATAACAACATTACCATCTTTCTGCGCATTTGGATAAACAGTAGCCTATGTCACCCGGGGATATCAGCTTCCCAACAGTGAAATATTTTTTTAAATAGGGCCAGTAGTTTCGGAGCCTATTCAAAGCAAACAAACAAACAAACAAATCTTTCTTCTTTATAATATTAGCACCTATAGATTACAAAAAGGTATAGGCTACCTCAAAATCAGAAATATTTAAAACACTTCCTAGAAAGGGCACGCGGCATTACTTTAAGAAAATAATAGTTTTATTGTGACTTTATTATTGTTTGTTAGCCTCATTATGTCTTACTTTGCTGTTACAAACGCCAGTAAACATATAAAAAAAGGAAACGGTGCTTTTGTCTGGCATTGTTTGAGAGTTAAAATTTTTATGGTGGTCACATTTAGTTTTAAGGATGTACCGTTAGGAATAACAAAAGCACTTGTGGTTGTAATTATCATTTGGAAATTAAAAAAAAGGCACGACAAGGCATTTTCAGGAGAAATATTTTTTGTCGATAATAAAAAAATGACAACGTAGGTGTAAATACAAAACCCTATTCAAAACTGTATCATGAAATACATCGACCTATACAAAAATATGTAAGTGTTACGTCAAAAAAGTATATTTTCATTATTTTGTTTGGCAACATCCAAATGTAGGTATTGATGCTTCTGCCTGTAGGTACTGTGTTTGATGTCTGGTTTTATTTTAACTACACACTAAAAAAGTGTCTCACACATGAAATGTATTTGAATTTTAACTATAAAGTCTTGTGTGAAAACAAATTTGATGTGAAATATTTAAATTTTTACTATCATTACAAATATAACACGAACAATATCCGCCATCATTATTGAACTTTTGTACGATGACAATAGCCGAATTCTCGCGGTAAAGGCAAATAGGGAGCCACTAACACATACCGTTGTCGACTCAAATGATCAGTAAAATTCCCCCTTTATAAAGTTTTATTACAGAAACGTGATACGAAAGCGTTTTATTGCATCTAGTTTTAAAATATATAAATAGTAACATAAAATGTATATTAGGCTATATAGCCCCGGTTTATTGACATATCAATACTCTAGAAAAAATCAAAAAAGCCTGTGTGTATTCTATTACTGTGTTACATCATACATTGAGCCGCGACACGGCTCCACAGCTGTACGAATGTTACGCGCGGTAACGCCGCACCATTGTTACCGCGAGACGGCGATACAACAACTATTGTGCGAGAGAAAGAGAGCGAATCTTAGCTAAGGGAGGGCGAAGGCTCTTCTGGCGGGACGGCGATTGGCCGCGGCCTGCCGCCCCGAGGCCGCGCCCGCCGCACGCCGAGACCCACACGGCCGCGCTAACAGCTCGTCAGTCTATCGCCCGTCTTCGACGCGACACAATCGTCTCTCAACCGTGCTCATTCACTCTATTGTGCCATACAACATTAAAAAGTTAATATTCAGTGAGATTTTGACTTAGCGATAACAGTTCAATCATGTCTACTTTGAGTCACCACCCGTACGCGTTCTCGATGCACCACGGTATGATCCCGGAGTACGCGAGCGCGCCGCAGCCACTGCCGGCCAGCTCACCACAGTCCGAGGGTCACATCAAGCGGCCGATGAACGCATTCATGGTGTGGTCGCGCCTGCAGCGACGGCAGATTGCCAAGGACAACCCCAAGATGCACAACTCTGAGATTTCTAAGCGTCTCGGCGCCGAGTGGAAGCTGCTGTCTGAGATGCAGAAGCGCCCGTTCATAGACGAGGCTAAAAGGCTGCGCGCACTACACATGAAGGAGCATCCCGACTATAAGTACCGCCCGCGCAGGAAGCCCAAGACCGCTGGAGCTGGCGGCGCCCCCGGTGGTGGTGCTTTTCCGAGCTTCCCACTACCGTACTTCGCCGGCCCCGCTCCTACGGTTAGTCATCTCGAAGCTTTCGGCGGTTCGTACCCGGCAGTATCCCCGTACTTCCCGCATCAGTTGGAACATCTGCAGTTCTCCAAGTTGATGGCTCCGTCGGTGGAGAAGTTGCCGACGGTGTCGTCGTCGGCCGCCGCGGTGGTGTCATCGTTCTACTCGTCGCTGTACACGTCTCCGTCGGCCGCGCCGAAGCACTTCCCCCAAGCCCTGTTCCCCCAGTACCACGGCATGGCGCCGCCGTCCCCGGTGTCTCCGGTGACGCCGACGCAGCACAGCCCACACGACGACCAGCTCAGGCGGCCGGTCTCCGTCATATATTGAAGACCGATTAGCCTTCCTTGAAGGAGAAAAGCTTTCGAGGATTGGCTTCTTTGTGACGAACTTTCGGTTACGAGTGCTGAGGATAGTGAAAGGATGCGATACAAATATTTATTGATATTTCTAGAGGTGTTAATCGAGTGCGGCTCATATCAAGTGGCTTGTAAATATCTTGGGAGCTAGATCTGAGGAGGAAATGAATAATAGAGTTTTGACTGTGATTTTGTTTTGATGCGTCTTGAAATATTTAAGGTAGCGTCAGATTTTAGGTGTGAGAAGTGAGATTGAAACCAAAAAAAGATTATTTCAATAGGTCTCTTCTTTTAGCTGAATAGTTAAGTCTTGTGTCCTAATTGTAAATCAAATTCCGTTTAGTTTACTTTGTCTAATTGTTGAGTTTTATTGTTTATGTACTTTAGTCATTTAGGATTCTCGTATTGCTTTGTATTGTTCGTGTAGTTTATTTATCGATGCCCAGTGTAGGTAAACTGTAATGCCCTAGCAGTCTTTCTACAAGTTTATTAAAATGTCAAAGTGTATATAGGTACTCGTAATTAGTGAATATTGAGTATCGATGTCGAATACCAACGATGTATTATAATAGTATTGAGAAAAAAACGTTGTTACTCTTAAATGCCATATAAATAAACAAATTGTTTTTATTTTAATTTGCTCGTTTTCGTTGCCAACCCTTTAGGAGTTAGCGAAACCTCTCAAAGTTTTTCTGAGTTTCATTCACGTTGGTTTAGCAGAAAGTTTGGAGTTGCTCATTTGTCGAAACAAACATATAACTTTAGCTTCATTTTGAATTTGGGTCCAGGAAAATTATACTAAAGAAAAGAAAATTAGTAGGTAGGTATTACTCGTGCGCGATAACTTGGGACCTGCTAGGAATGTGACTCCCCGACCACTTCCTCTGCACTTCCCCGATGGCGCCCGTATTGTACCGTTTGCATCACTATTTTTTACTAGGGTTTTTAGTCTCGTACTGGCCTACGTCACGTAACGACGCGCTCTGGAATTCTTTTAGTTTTCGTTTGTGTTATTGTTTTGTTGTCTGGAAAAAAAAGTCAACCATGTGGACAAGCTTCGACAAAAGTATTGGGACGATGACCTCTTACAAGAGACGAATGAATCGCAATTAATAGTAAATTTATCGGATACCTCTTCGTCAAGTGATTATAGTGAGACTGAGGACGAAGAACAACCTCTAGAAGGCATAAATCCACTAAGTAGTGACGAAGATGAGATAATGTAAATAATAGATAAAATAAATGTATAAACTTAAACATTGTATTTTTATTTTATTCAAATAGTGTAAAAAAGATTAGATAAAAAGCAGCGTCCTCCCTGAGTAACATAATAAATTAGGTTAAAAAAAACAAAGACGAAGCCGCGGGCGGCTGCTTGTTTTGTTCGCTTTTTTGCGGGTGGTACAAACACGCCAATATGACGTCACCGCGCTCAGGTCCCAACTTATCGCGCACGGGTAATACTTAATTCCTTTTACTTAAGGTGAGGTTTCATTACAAAGGCTTTTCTCACTTTTAAATTGTGGTGTTTGGTGCCGTCGGCGGACAATACGCCTAAGTAAGTCAGGAACATGACTTGTATTCTAAACGCTTATAAAAAGCTTTCTAGACATAAACAATCATTTATTTCAACATAATTTTCATCATCATTCATCATTTTGTAATATTTATCCACGAACTATGTATTCGAAATTTAATTTAAATCAGCTTAGCCGTTCTGACAATAACAATCCGCATACCAGTAACTTACGAATTTATATATTGTACTGTAGAATATTATAATTAGGTATATACATTATTTTAAGGTCTGAAAGTACATAAGGATAAACAATATTTATTTTGCTCTAATTATAATTTTTTAATTAGTTTAGGGATAAGTATGTAGTAATGGCCTCATGACCAAGCTCAAGGTCACTCAACGAGCTATGGAGAGGGCTATGCTCGGGGTTTCTTTGCGTGACAAAATACGCAATGAGGAAATCCGCAGAAGAACTAAAGTTGCCGACATAGCTCTCAAAATTAGCAAGTTGAAGTGGCAATGGGCAGGTCACATCGCTCGTAGAACCGATAACCGTTGGGGAAGAAAGGTTCTCGAGTGGAGACCACGGACTGGAAGACGCAGCGTAGGCCGGCCCCCCACAAGGTGGACCGACGATCTAGTAAGAATCGCGGGGAGCCGTTGGGCGCTAACGGCTACCAACCGCTCGTTGTGGCGATCTAAGGGGGAGGCCTATATTCAGCAGTGGACGTCTTCCGGCTGATGATGATGATGATGAAGTATGTAGGAATAACATGTTATTAATAACTAACGTATTATTTATTTTATTTTTGACGACCTCTGTGGCGATGTGGGCAATTAGCTGTGACGCAGGAGGTAGCGTGTTCGATTACCGCCGCGAAACAAATGTTTGCATGATCTACAGATATTTTTTCCGAGTCTGGATGTTTTTCTGTGTATTATATGTATGTATTTACAAAAATAAAGGTATATAAGTATTCTATCAATTATCTGGTTTCCATAATACAAGCTCTGCTTAGTTTGTGGCTAGATAGCGCTGTGTGAAATGTCCAGCAATATTTATTTTTATTTTATTTAAACAGTTTCAGTTACATAATGGTTAATTATTATAATATTTCAGTAGATTGATGGCAATCCCACTTCTAACTTAGGTACATAAGATTACTCACTTTTTTATTAAAAAAAATTACATATTTACATTACTTATATATTTTTAAGACACAATATTTGATAATGTGGATTAATTTTATCGTGAATCAAAATATCGGAATGCTCTGCCTAGAGGGCGCTACTGGTAGCTTCCGCATCAATAAGTAGTTTTGGTAGTTGTACCATAACACCACAGTATGTAAAATAGTGATTTGCAGACATTAATTCGGTCTTTTGTGTTTTTATATCTCATTATAAAAGCATGTATTTACAAACAAAATGCATATAAGAACATATATAATTCTGTCGTAGTACAAGCTTGGCTTAGTTTGGGGCTAGATAACGCTGTGTGAAACGCTACGACTTACCAGTTTTGAGGATTTTCAGATCTTTCTTAAATTGTCCGCCTATAAAAGGATATTTATTGGGGAATAATAAGGCTAATCCAAAAAAATATCAGATCTCTTACTCAGTACGATATGAGAGGATATAACACTAATATTATAAATGTGATGTTGTTTTGATGTGAACGTGATGTTTCGTGAAGTGAGGTGGTTGTTTTGTTAGTCAATCACGTCGTAACGGCTGATCTGATTTCGATGTAGTTTGGTTTATGAATAGATAATGACCTGAATTGAAACATAAGTTATGTTACTTATAAACAAATAATTAACAGGTTTACGACTTTCCAGTTTTGACGATTTTCAGATCTTTTTACACTTTCCCTCTAAAATGATATCTATAAGGGAATAATTTGAGATAAGTCCAAAAAAACTGGCTAAGTGTGAGTCGGACTCGCGCGCGAAGGGGTCCGTACCATTATCTATAAAAACGGCAAAATAATCATGTCTGTTGTATGGGAGCTCCACTTAAATATTTATTCTTTTTTCGTTATTGTACACAAATAGATTTACAGTAAAAAATAGCTTACCAAAATGGACATGTACAAAGGCGAGCTTAACCCTAATAAGAGTTTTGTTCCAGCAAACCTTTGAAGATAGAGATATTTGATTATAGTGGTGGGTACGTGCACAGAGAATGACATTGGAGTAAAATACTAATATATAGTACATATATACTATAATAAAAACAACACTTAACCATATTAAAAAAATAATATACCTACTTATACATAATAACCTAAAAGCCTACAAGGACAGGTAATGCTCTTTGACTCTAAGCTTAAAAGTGCTTAGTGATGGACTTGCGCGGATAGAGTGTGGAGAGAATTCCACAAGTTGACTCCATGGACAGTGAAGGAACCGCCATAGCGACTGGAGGAATGACGAGGGGTTTTGAGAAGGAGGGACTTAGATGACCTACAAGTCTTCTCCGGTAGGACAAGAAAATCGAAGCGCTCACGGAGGTAAGAAGGAGCTAAAGGATTGAAAAGAGTGTTGAAGAGAAAAGTTACAACAGGAAGATCACGCTGGGATCTAAACATGGAGACGTGATCAAACTTGCGCAACCCGAATATGAATCGGATACACAAATTCTGAAGACGTTCCAGTTTATTTAGAAGTTCCTCGGTGGCGTCAAGAAAACAGACGGCATAGTCTAAAAGGGGTAACATGAGGGTTTGAGCAGGAGTAATTTTAGTTTCAAAGGGTAAAAACTTTTGGAGACGCTTAGGAGATTGAAAAGAGTAGTAATGTATAAAGATTAGTAAATATTTATTTTATTCAATAGCACAATTTTATTTATTTACCTTATTTGAGGTTGGTGCTGATTAAGCTAGTCCTCTAAATTGTATGGGCGCCCATACAACTCAGAGGACTATCTTAATTGGCGTCAACTATGTATGTATGGGGACACCCTTTAATTTTGAACTTTTTTTATTTCTTGGAATTTTGCTTATATTTGTGCTGTAAGACGTTGCTTTTTGATTCTAGGTCAACGGGAACTACCATACAGGTTTTCGATCCAAAACTTATAGGGTACTTCCGGTTGACCTATGTGTTGTCAATTTTGGTTAAAAGCAACGTATTACAGTACAAATAAAGGGAAATTTCTGAAAAATAAAAAAAATGAAAATTAAGGTAATTTTTGGTACTTATACAAATTTTCTCGAAAATCTAAATTTGCCCATATCTTTTTATCGTGTTGACTTAGGATTTTGATTTTTATACACTTAATAGGGACTATAAACTTCAGTATCTGGTATAAATTTTAACTTGCCAGGTCTACCCGTTCCTGAGAAAATCGGTGGTGACACACGGACAGACAGACGGACAAGAGAGTTTTTTTTTAATCTAAATAGATCCTCGTTTGACCACAATCTCACCTGATGGAAAGCGATGATTTGGTCTAAGATGAAGCACGAAGATCTAGAAGAAACCTATTCACTCTTACCTTAAAGAGGCCCGGATTGTGTTCTTTAGGAAAATCAGACGACGGCAAAGCGTTCCATACCTTAGCTGTACGCATCAAGAACGTAGAACCAAAACGGTGTGTGCGAATGGGTGGTATATCAACTAGGTACGGATGGTACTGAGCCGTGCGCCTGCTTGTCCTTTAATGGAAAGGAGATGGCGGAACCAGTTCGTAAAGTTCCTGGGCACATTCCTCGAAATGTATCTTATGAAGAGTGATCATATAAGGGTTCCTTTTTTACGTTTTGAGGTACGGAACCCTAAAAAATATCAGATACTCTACTATATAACTCAGTACACATATATTAGAGGATCTATTAGAGAAAAGTCAGGCAAATTGTTATAAATTTCGCAAATACCAAACTTATGGATCACAAAAACAAATAGGTACCTAATTTCACTAAATATTACATAATACACCCTCAACTTTAAGATTAGTTCGAGTTGAAGTTAGCTGGAGGCCTATTCCGTCAACCCTTCTATTGTGGGAGAAAACACGCTTTCCAATTTAATAATTACGGGCCCTCTTTCTGTTGGGGCGTTTTTCATTTGGATTGTTTTATTTCATAGCTTTTATATTGAGGCTAGTAACGCAGCGAATAAAGCACGTCTTTATAACAATTAGCACTAAGCATTATTTTAATAATCATTAACGATTCGCACACACCGTTTTGGTTCTACGTTCTTGATACATACAGCTAAGGTATGGAACACTTTACCGTCGTCTGTTTTTCCTAAAGAATACAATCCGGGCCTCTTAAACACGTTCCAAGCGACACAGATTTATTTGTACTTTCCATTACTTCGTTACGGGTCATTTTAAATCTTGTCCTAAACCAAAGATTGTGGCGGCACGAGGCATATTAAACCCCACCGCCCGTAGGAGACCATAATCCTTTTTTTTGGCTCCAAATAAGACAAAGTGTACGGTTTTTTTTGTGTGCAGCACGAGGTCTAAGAAACCCGGCATTGAGGATGGTATACCATAGAACTAGGAATCAATAGCACATCTCAGATATACAGTTATCTCATTCCTACACTGAACCAGATGGAAGTTATGCCTCCCGCACGACAGAGACGTTTAAGTTTTTTCTTACCGCTGTAAAGACAAGACACGGACAGGGTGTTTCACGCCCTGTTTCGCACTCATCGTGTTAAGGTAAGAGTGAATAGGTTTCTTCTAGATCTTTGTGTTTCATCTTAGACCACATCATCGCTTACCATCAGGTGAGATTGTGGTCAAACGAAAATCTATATACATATATGTAGTTAGAAAAAATATCATCATTCTCAGCTTCTACTCACCCACTACGAGGTAGCCTCTTCCAGTCTGTGCCATGCTATTCCTATCTTGAGCAGACCCTACCAAACCAATAATAATATAAAAAATTAAAGACTCAGATGACCGTAGATGTGGAAATTAAAATGACGGCTGCGGCGTATGGATGAAGAAAGCATAGAAAGCGAAGAAATGATTGGATCTAGATTATTTAATACTAGCTCCACTCACGGCTTCGCACGCGTTTTCCGTCGGCATAAAGTAGTCTATGTTTGAATCCAGGTCATAATCTATCAACACCAAATTTCATTGAAATCGGTTCAACCATTATGACGTGATTGAGTAACAAACAAATTAACAAGCATCCAAACTTTCTTACTTATAATATTTGGGTGATTATCAATGAACTCAGAATTACGAGCCTGGAGACTAAAGTCTTCCATCAGTGTGTGTTGCCAGTGATGACCTATGGCACTGAAACGTGGTCCTTTACTCATGGCCTCATGACCAAGCTCAAGGTCGCTCAACGAGCTATGGAGAGGGCTATGCTCGAGGTTTCTTTGCGTGACAAAATCCGCAAAGAGGAAACCCGCAGAAGAACTAAAGTTGCCGACATAGCTCTCAAAATTAGCAAGTTGAAGTGGCCATGGGCGGGCCACATCGCTCGTAGAACCGATAACCGTTGGGGAAGAAAGGTTCTCGAGTGGAGACCACGGACTGAAAGACGCAGCGTAAGTCGGCCCCCCACAAGGTGGACCGACGATCTAGTAAGAATCGCGGGGCACCTTTTGGCGCAAACGGCTGCCAACCGCTCGTTGTGGCGATCTAAGGGGGAGGCCTATGTTCAGCAGTGGACGTCTTCTGGCTGATGATGATGATGATGATCCATGGGCTGCAGTAGCCACTTAACATCTGGTGGACAGCATGCTCGTTTGCCATACGAGTTGTTTAAAAAAAAAATTAGCGGGTGTTTCATCGTCTGTGCAGGATCACCATAGTCGCACTGCGTTTATCTGGGATCCCTGAACTCCCATTTGCACATATTGTCTCTGCAGCGACCAACCTGTGTGCGAAGCCTATTTAAGGACTTCCACACTGGCCACGACAGGTGGAATTATTATTTAATATCCTATTACAGAGACCCTTTTCGTGCGGCCTGCACTCAACGGATTTGTGCTAAAGCATAATGTTTTATCGCGAGTTCCGTGGCCCTAATATACAAAGGAATCTGTCGAGTTTTGAATAAATCATTAGTTCGGTAGGTCTTTGTATGGGGTTGATATCTTTAAAGGATTTCTGTGATTTCTTTGTCCGTTATAATTTTACCGAGGTAATGGCTATTTATTAATCGTGACCGCGATCTCGGCTGATGGAACACGATAGATTTACTTTTATAGAAATTTTATTCTCAGGACTCTTTTTTACATTAATAAATAAATGAATAAAATAAATGTTGCTGGACATTTCACACAGCGCTATCTAGCCCCAAACTGAGCAGAGCTTGTGATATGGGAGCTATTGGAACCAGATAACTGATATAATACTTATATACATTTTTTTTTGTAAATACATACTTATAATATAAAGACAAACAACCAGACCCGGAACAAATATCTATAGATCCCGCTACCTCCTGCGTCTCAGCCGGCTATTCGCCCACTGCACCACGGAGGTCATCATTTACATGATTATACAACACATAAGAAACAGTTGAATCATCTAAAGACCGTTGCAAACGATCTATAGATAGCTCAACTGCTGCAACTTAACTTACTTAAAACTAGTTTAGCACTATTTACATGGAATTATTAGAAAATAAATGCTTAATAGTATTTTTTTTATTTTTACCCGAATTAATGAATGAAAATTCTTTATTATACCTTATAAGCTAGACACAACCGATTTAAAGAAATAACAAAAAAAGTAAGCATAATGGACAGTCTTATCGCTTATCGATCTCTTCCAGACAACCTTTGGATGGAGTGGATCATTGCTTAATGGAAGATTGGCCGAGGTGTAAAAAGAAAAAACTTAATAACAGAAAAAGAATAATTACTTTACCCTAAATAGTTATATACATACATATTAGGTACATAAATAATTTTAAATAAATAAATATCATATATAAAATAAATAAATATGTACTTACGTACTTATACTTACATTAATAATATTAGAGATCAGATGAATCACGATTCTTCATGGGGATAAAAGTTTTTGAGTCTAGTTTTAAATACGGAAGGTGAGGGGGATTTTCTAATGGAGACTGGCAAGACGTTCCATAATCGAACAGAACATAGCCCGACTGTGCATAATGAGGGTAATTTTTTGAGGGTGTATGTTATGTATGTATCATCATTTAATAAGTCTATTCTAGGTGATATAGTCAGGTCATAAGTATTGTCACACAGTAAAAACTTTTCTTTTAGAATGCTGGCCACAAAAAAGTTTATAGAATTCGAATTTCGAATTGTTCATGAAAATAAAAATGTATGCTTTTTAGAATTTTACTCATTTTTAAATATGGAGTGGACGCTTAAAGAAGACCGTGTTGCAGTTATTGCGTTGCATCGTTGAGGTTACGCGCCAGTTCAAATTTTAGACATATTGAAAAATTTTAATATAACCAAAAGATTCGTTTATCGCACCATCAAACGATACAATGAAGACTCTAGTGTAGATGACAGGTCAAGAAGTGGTCGCCCTCGGTCTGTTAGGACTCCAGCAGTGATAAAAGCTGTGAAGGCGCGAATTCAAATAAATCCCAAACGTAAGCAGAAACTGTTGGCCCTTCAGATGGGGTTAAGCAGAACCACGGTGAAAAGGATGTTAAATGAAGACTTAGGGCTTCGGGCATATCGAAGAAAAACAGGACATCGTTTGAATGCTCGTCTAATGGACCTGAGACTAAAGAGATGCCGCGCTTTGTTGAAGCGGTACGCGGGAAAAAAATATCGGGAAATTCTTTTTTCGGATGAAAAAATTTTTACCGTAGAAGAGAGCTACAACAAACAAAATGATAAGGTGTACGCACACAGTAGTGAAGAAGCGAGCAACCGTATTCCGCGTGTCCAACGAGGTCATTTTCCATCCTCGCTCATGGTATGGTTGGGTGTTTCTTATTGGGGCTTAACAGAGGTACATTTTTGTGAGAAAGGTGTAAAAACGAATGCAGTTGTGTATCAAAATACAGTCCTGACGAACCTTGTGGAACCTGTTTCTCATACCATGTTCAATAACAGGCACTGGGTATTCCAACAAGATTCGGCGCCCGCTCATAGAGCGAAGAGCACACAAGACTGGCTGGCGGCGCGTGAAATCGACTTCATCCGGCACGAAGACTGGCCCTCCTCCAGTCCATATTTGAATCCGTTAGATTACAAGATATGGCAACACTTGGAGGAAAAGGCGTGCTCAAAGCCTTATCCCAATTTGGAGTCACTCAAGACATCCTTGATTAAGGCAGCCGCCGATATTGACATGGACCTCGTTCGTGCTGCGATAGACGACTGGCCGCGCAGATTGAAGGCCTGTATTCAAAATCACGGAGGTCATTTTGAATAAACTTCAGTGTCATAAGAATCTATGTTTTGTTAAGTTCATTTTGGTATATAAATGGTTACATAATGAATAAACTTGTTTTAATTATTTTATATTAAACATGTGACAGAATTTATGACCTGACTAGGTATATATAAAAAATTATGCAACAAAGCTTTGGTTACTTCACTTACATATTGTTTTTTATCCATGGGCAAGTAAGAATATTTCTTCACCGATAATGTCAATCAGGAAAAAAATACACGCAGTAAAAAAAAAAGTAAAAAAGTCAGGTGAGTAAAAAAAACAATACTGGACTTAAGATACCAATTTCTAAGTAGCGGATACAAAAGCTCTTCGAATACATTTTTTTTCCTAACCTATCTCGTCACACTGCTGGGCAAAGGTCTCCCCCAAATCCCTCCAAGCATCCCTATCTGTCGCTATTTCCCACCATCCTCTTTGGAAGGTGTCGAAATCGTCCCGCCAACGCTTTCTCGGCCGACCCCGACGTCGCCTTCCGTCTTCAGGCGTAACACATAACACTCCTTTTTACGTAGGGGTTAACAATCAGCCCTCTCTAAACATTGACCTATGAACTCTCCACTAGTAGTAGACTACTTGAACATATTGCTCTCAATTATAATCAAGTGATTTGAAAATCCAAGCATTCATCCTAAAATGCTGCAAGAGTTGGTTATTGGCAAATAGCCCGCACAAAATACTCAATATATTGTCCCACCACGCTTAGTCTGCATACCGCTAAAAATAGAATTTGAATAATCTGGATATATAAAACAAAGTCGTGTTAGTTACACCATTTATAACTCAAGAAACGACTGGATCAATATTGATGATCTTTGATTCGTTGGATTTGTTTCCGCCCCGAATAGCAGGATAACTATTAAAATATCGTAAAAATTCACGCAAAAAGAAATTACGAAGCAAAGTCATTTTTGTACATAGATGCAGCTAATGATGGCCGATTGACAATTCTAACGGCAGTTCGCGTCATATGCATGTCAAGGCGGTACGAAGTTCGACGGGTCAGCTAGTTGTAGTTATAACCAACTTATTATATAAGTCATATAAAGTTCTAACAGTTAGGTATCTATTTATGCTAAATATAGTATTAAGACAACACAGAGCACTTCCCTATAGCACTGAAAGTATAACAAAAGACGAAAAGATATCGTCCGCATTAAAAACGCCCCCGTAAAACATGCTTTTACATCCAGATTTTTAATGTTCCTAGGACCATACTTGTACACACGGCTACACATCAAGCTATACATTTCCAGTATAAACTAACCTCTCATTCTACGAAAAGCCTACACAATGCGAGGTCAGCTTTTACTGGAAAAGTATAGCTTGATGTGTAGCCGTGTGTACCTACTACCGGCTAAACCGTAAATTGAGCATCCACTCAATGCATTTCTCAAACTGTAAAAGAGCCTTACAGTCTGCTCTATCCAATCTATCTTACGAGGAAACCGAGGAATTACTAACCGTAATAAAGTAAGATTTTAAATATTGTATACCTATTTTACGAATTCTACTATTCTCATTATGCTCTATATGCTCATTCTACGAAAAGCCTACACAATGCGAGGTCAGCTTATACTGAACTAGTATAGCTTGATGTGTAGCCGTGTGTACGTAAACTCATACCTGCCTATGTTGGCACTTTGTTTAGTTATTTTTTTCATTATATAAATAGATAATTTATATAGATCATAGATATAGAATAGAGTTTTGTTAATTTGAGTATTCATAAGTTACCCCAGTCCAGCATTTTTCGTCTGTGACACAGGTTTTCCTAGTTCAGTCATGTTCCATGTATAAAATGTTACCTATAAGTAGATATATCTCTATAAGTAAAGTCTATATCTATAAGTATCTCTAATCGCAGGCAAGTTGCTGACCTAACTTACCTCATAAATATCTGCAATGGTAACGTAGACTGTCCTGAGCTACTCGAGCAAGTAGGGTTACGTACAAATACTGCTGCATTGTGAAAACTGAGTAATCTTCACTTCCTATGGTAAAAAATAATTATAGACAAAACGAATTCTTAATACGAGCTAGCAAATCGTTGAACTCATCTATAATATAAAAATGAATCGCAAAATGTGTTGGTAAGCGCATAACTCAACAACGCCTGGACCAATTTGGCCAATTCTTTTTTTGTTGTATTTTTTATTATCAAGAGAAGGTTCATATGAAAGAAAAAATTAAGAAAATTGAGCGCAAAATTAAAAAATTTAAGAATACTTAACCGCCACATAAAATTATTTATAATCTAACCTTAGCGCTTTTATAATGTAACCTTATGACGTTTGACATAGAATTGACAGAATGCGTGCTGCAAGTATCATCAAAGAGGATATAAAAAAAATTAATATCGTTTGAAACAGATGCTTCGGTAGGAGTTATCCCAATATATATTGTCTATATATAAAACTAGAGAACGGGTGGAGCGATTTGGCTAATTTTGGTATTGAATTATTTGTGGAAGTCAATCATTTTCTCATACATAATGATGGCCGGGGACATCAATTGCGATTCTACCAGGGTGACTTATATTGACAGCCCGCGTTATACCTATGCATGTCAAGCCGATACGAAGTTCGGCGGGACCACTAGTTGGTTAATAAACATATCGATGTCGATTTATTTAACACATTTGGAAGTAAGCTTAAACGCTCGCTAAGCGATGATTTTAAATTATATATTACTTTTATTTAATGTCGCTTTATGTCATATATCTCCTGTCGTCTACATTCACTGTGTTTTTGATTCTATTTACGTATTTACATACCTGCGGAAACTTTTTAATTGGCCATCAGCACACATGCGCGGGTTTATACCGGCATGTATTATGATAATAACTATTTTTAAGACCTAGCTGTAAGTTTCCTAAAATTTTCAAAAATAAAATAAATATTAATCCCTAATGTTAATCTTAGCAATAAGAAAAATGAATAAATATTTATATTATTATTTATTATAGTTATAACCTTTTGGCATTCAACCGCTGAGGCGTCACAGAAAACCAGTGACTAGAAAACCGTTTAAGTTACACTAGTACACCGGTAATTAATGACTTGTTTTTAATTGTGTACTGTTGTGTTTACCTATCTTGTAGGTGGTTGGAATAGAACACAGTATTGTTATCATTGTTTAGGCGCGCGCACGCCCGCCTTGATCCGCGGCCCGTAATCAAGTGACTAGGTAAACGTGGTTTTTTTTTTTTTTTTTTCGAATGGACTTATCTCGCTGTTGGCCTCTGAGGCCGTTGCAGCTTAACCGAGCTTTTGGCGAGCGCAGAAGGCGCTCAGGCCTATAATTTTATTTTTGATGAGGCAACTAGCGCAAGGGCACCACTTAGGTACGAACCTCGGCTTGGGCTGTTGCCGGGACGGGAATAGGAGAGAAACGCCCGGGTACGTGCTTGTACCTCGTGTAGGCGGCGACTAATGGATCTCGTCGACCTCGCCGGCGAGGTCGGTGTATTTGTGGAGTGCTTGCTCTGTCTAATGTGGATGACTCACCCGCATTAGCGGAAGTGATTTCGTCATCCGGGTCTCCGAGAACGTGTCTCGGACGACGGAGGGTTTTCCTGTGCTCGGACGGTTCAATCGAATAGTCCGGAATGGTATGTACCAAAGGATTCGGATGATGAGTGGCGAGTTCATAATGTCGCTTGGAAGCGAGCTTGATGAATTTAGCTATTGACTCTAATTTCAAATCACGATGCAGATCGTTATTGCGAAAATACCAAGGCGAGCCTGTGGCTTTTCGCAAGAAACGATTTTGTACTAATTGAATGGCAGCAACTTGACGGGAGTGGGCGAATACTACTAAGGAGTATGTCATGATGGGTAGGTAAACGTGGCTCACGTGCTTTTACCAAAACGCTTATTCAAAACCTCACACGTACATGCAGGGTGTCCCTGAATTTAACGTCCAACGGTAAGTGGGGAGTGACTATATGACACCTTCAAATAATATATATATAAAAAAAATCCTTTTCATTTTATTTTTAGATATGAATATTTTGTTTAAAATGGTGAAAAATTCCGAGTTTGTTGACATTTGGCACTGTAACGACAAATCTGCATAGGTACTACAATTCTCCGTTGCACGTTGAATTCAGGGACATTCTGTATATACATACTGAGACGTTCCTGTTTCTGCCTTCCCCTCTAAGGATTGGAAGGCAGAAATCAGAGCATAGATAGATGGATAGAAAATAATAAATAGGATTTAAAAAATAAGTAAGAACAACGTAAATCTATGTGAGACAATTGGCGGTCTTATCGTTAATCTACCAGACAATATTTGGATGGAAAATACTCTGTATATATTACCTATATTATCAAAAAGAATAAACAGGTACATAATCTCATTAAAAAAACATTTATTTAATTAATTAATTTATATATTTTTATAGCCATTACATCTATATATTTATCTTGAATAGAAATTAAGACGTTTAAACGTAAACAAAAAGGTCTTTAATATTCCAATATTCTTTAACAAGTTCCTATGAACCTACTTCAGGCACCAGTCTCTCACAATGTTTCTTGACACCGTAGAAACTTTGCCTTTGTAGTTAGGAATTCAGAAAACATTTTGTGAGAGAAAAACAAATGAAAATATGATATATATATTTTATTTATTTTTTGCACACCATTACATATGAACATACAAAAGAAAATACACTTTTGAATCATAGGTGCAATGGGCGGCCTTATCGCTAAAATCAATCTCTTTCAGGCGACCTTTAGATGGACAGGATCTATGTGAACAAATAAGGACGGCGGCGTTATTAAATCTAATATAAAATAAAATGCATACAATATAATCATAACATTACATAAATATGTATTAATATTATACTACATGTACCTTCTTAAATAAATTATAAAAATATTTAAATTAATAAATGGCCTAGTGAGCGATGTTACAGATAGTGTTGTCTGACCATGTTTTTGAAGATTTAGCGTGACGAATTGAGACAGTAAGGGCATTCCAGAGCCTGGTAGCCTACATAGTAAAAGAGGTACTATTATTATTCTTTCCTACAAATAAATATTATAGTTTTTCGAGCATACATTTGAAATCTACCATTCCCACCGTTACGCTGACTTACTGCGGCCTACAGCAAAATATTCAGAGTTCTCAAAACGTCTACGAATTAAGCCCGAGTGTTGCCAGCGCAGATATTTTTCTCCCGATCGAGAGTACAATTTTCCCATTCCGTACGCCAGTATTGTGAAGAAACATATTTTGTATGGAGCTGGCATCACAATGCGAAGTCCGTGTTTGTTTAGATGTATTTTATTGTGACGAGTCCGAACCCAACTTGCCAGACGAAGGCACTGCTCTATCCGAGTACGGAATTGGTATAACATTGAAACCCGTTATTAGAATTGGAAAATGTAATACAACATTCTATTCAACGGTTTCACAATGATAATTGAATAATCTCGGATCCGCTTGTGACTGGTTACGTCCACTAAGGAGCTTTCAGCTTCACTGTAGCAACTATACTCTAATGGCAATCTGATAAAATCCGACCTATTCTAAATATACCACCGATAAGTACCAGATTATGACGTCAGTCACATTTCTAAATCAAACTCATTTTTTATTCCAAGACATTAAACATATTTAAAGTATATATAGTATATAGTATATAGTTTATAATTAAGACATATTAAACTGAAATTGGTTGATAAATTATTTTATTGTTACATAAATAAAAAAACCGGCCAAGTGCAAGTCGGACTCGCGCACGAAGGGAAAAACGAGCAAAAAAATAGCGTTTGCTGTATGGAAGCCCCCCCCCATAAATATTTGTTTTTATTTTAATTTATTTTTTTAATTTTAATGTGAATATATAACTAAATATTCTGTGTTAATATTCATTTCAAGCGTCTACTTGTTGCCATTATCAATATCGAGCTAAAAAGAGCAAAAAATCATGTTTCTTGTATGGGAGCCCCATTTTTAATATTTGTTTTTATAGTGGCAACAGAAATACATCTTCTGTGAAAATTTTAACTATCTAACTATCACGTTTCATGGGATACAGCCTGGTGACACACGGACAGACAGACAGACAGCGGAGTATTAGTAATAGGGTCCCGTTTTACCCTTTAGGTACGTAACTCTAAAAATACTACTTTTCAGAGTGAATCCGTCATCAAATACGCACAACATACGTAAATAGGACTCAGCAAACTCATTTATGAACTACTGGACTAGAATAATATGAATGCTAACATCGTAACTAATTACGAGTTGTCAATATGGTTGGAACAAAACGTTTGAAAGACAAAAGAGGTACAATGCCTTGTTTCGACTTAGTGTTGCCATGTGGACAACAACGTGCCTGTAATCATCTATTATGGTATTTTCTTGTCGATGGGCATCGTTTCTTGCCTCACTGATAGGTCCGTGGGCATGGAGAAACTCTTACCTGATCAAGTACCATACTTCGTTGCATATGTCTTTAGCCAAAGCTAGTTTTGAATGATTTTCAGTCAAAATCGGTTTTGTCGGTTATCAGTTTTGACTGTAACATATGATACAGTCTATATAAACCGAAATAGGGCATTCGTCATTGTCATTATTAACCTAGGGTATACTCACCAGTGGTTGCTGAGTCTAGTACTTTTTTTATTTTTTTTAATCAAGAATATATCTTCATTTGACCACAATCTCACGATGTACGCGATTTTTTTTTTGCTTTGATTATTGTTTATTAGTCTTCTTTTTTTTTCTTCTGATTTTCAGTTTTTTTTAACTCTTCATTTTAATTATTTAGTAGTAGTTATGTTCTTAAACGTGCTTTTCCTTTTGTTTCCTCGATGAGTATATTTCTGTTTTTCTGCGCGCACCTTTCAAGCCAGATAAAAATGTTATTTTAGTTAAGTTATAGTTTTTGCTTGTAATGTGTGCCTTATAAAATAAAATAAATAAATATATATATTATTTTTTATTTAATACCCTCACGCACAACAGAATAGTGGCAGGACGACATAATGCTAATAGAATTATCTACCAGTCATCCTGGTCGTGCTAAAAGAACGTAAGGCGTGACACAGGAAAAAAAAGGTATTTAAAAGCTACAAAAAATAAATAAATAAAGACATACAGACACTAAAACCCTAAATAACTAAATAATAAAAAAAATATTATTTATAGTGATTTAGCAATTATGCAATTTAGCAATTATGTGGTCAAAGATGAAACACGAAGATCTTGAAGACACCTTTTTACTCTTACTTTAAAGACTATTGGCTACTGCGTTTGCACTATAATATATCTGTTATGCAAATAAACTAATAAGCAGAGCACCACCCGTCACGTTTTACCAGTTTTGTCAGTCACATCATTTTTATAAAATAGTTTAGGCAAAAATGACAGACAAATATAACAAAGAGCCATCACTCAAACATCAATTTTAAAATGAAAAAAACTAGTGTGTTTTAGACCACACGACTGAAGTAAAACCTCTTTCAAAATATTAATTTATAAAATTCTTCAAGAACGAAATGAAATTACTAAAAATAATCAAACAAACTACTGACTGAGATATATATATATATATATCATGCACTGGGTATTTAAGGAAGAGAGAAAGAAAATGTGTGCTCGCACTTCTCTCTCTCTTGCTCTCCCTTCCGTTCACACTATTCGTAACACATTCACCAGCTTACTCCCCAAGTCAAGCGTGCGTAAAGAAGTTTTACTAGTAAACTAGTCCATCTGAGTGGGAGCTACAATGAAGCTACCAAACAGACACACTGACGGACAGTTATGATAGACGCTAACTAAACTAATATTTTTTTTTTGCGTCAAAGCATAAAATACCGTTTTCGGCCCTAGAGAAAACCAGAGACACCCAAATAACTATTTTTTACAATTTTGTATCTCTTGCAATACATGTACACTGGAACTGGATGAGATAGTCTTGCTAACTTGTGCTCCTGAGTTATAAAGTTCGAAAGTGATTAATGATATTTCTTACAATAGTGTTGTCAAGATTAATTAAAGCCAAAGTGTTGCTTAAATAGTTTGTTAAGCAACGAAAGAGTAACTTTTTTTATTCAGTTGCATACTCCGCCTTGACTATATTATCATCATTATTATCAGCTTCTAACATCTATAAAGTTGAGTGCCACCAGTTGTTAGATAAGTAGGCATATTGAAGGGTCTATGCAGGAGCACTTACGGCTGCATTTTCAGCATATAATTAATAATAATAATGCTGGAAATTTCACTCGCCGCTATCTAGCCCCAAACTAATTAAAGCTTGTATTATGGAAACCTATTAACTTATACTCATATATCTTTTTGTTTTTTGAAGTGAAAACTTCTTTAGGCATTTTTTGAGACGGGAAAAAATCATTGAACTCGCGACACTGTTACAGTTACCTACCTTTGTATATAAGTATGTATATGTAGTGTAGTCTGTTCAAGTTTTCACTTCTGTCAGCACTCCCGGAGTGCCACTATTTTTTTTGTAAGTATAATGCATATATTATATATCATATATTATACACGGTGTCCTTTAACTCACTGTTTCTCCAGAACAAACTTTATACAGATCATAGTCTACTAACAGTTTATAACATCAAATTAAAAAACAAAACGAAATCGGTCTTTGAAAAATATAAAAAGTTGCGAACTTAAAACGTCTATTTTAACATTACGCCCTACAACATACTCGTAGTCAACGCGCTGTACCTGTCTAACTAAGGAGTAGGTAATACACTACGGCTAGCGTACCCATGAACTTTATGTCACGGTTAGTTTTTGAACAAAGTTAGACTTATTTGAGAAGGTCTAGATTTTTTTTATCGTCATATTTGATGCTATAAATAAACAGTTATTAGACCATTAGGTTATTAGGTTAATTTTAAGCAACTTTGTTCTGGGAAAACAGTGATTTAAAAGACACCGTGTATATATAATTTTATGTACGTGTGTTTGTCACCTAACTCCACCCAAACCGCGGGACCGATTTGGATGAAATTTTGTGTGTATATTTCAACGGGTTCCTGGGTGGTTTGGAAATACAATTGGACCCGGTAGGTGGCGCACGGGCATACAACTAGTAATATATAGAAAACATCTAAAACTCTGAACAAATATAGATAGATCGAATTTGATCAAATCTTAATGTCAATGTAGTTGGCAAGTACTTACCATCAGGTGGGCCGTAAGCCTGTTCCCCACAAATAACGTTAAAAACACATCTAATCTTCTGAACTTAAATATCTCCCGAAGGTCGGTTACTTACAACAACGCCATAGATTAATGGAATAAATATGTAAGGAGATTTTAATTTATCAATAAAAAATAATTAACTTAATAGGGGTTTCTGTATGGACTACGAGTACTTTGCTGATCATTGTTTTTGAATTTAATTTTGAGATGAAACAGGTATATGACCCACCTGATGTTAAGTGGTAACCATCGTCTATAACAAAGTATTGCCTTGTAGGTTGCAAACATTAAAAATTTTTTCTATGATGCACTGCCCTGCGTCATTCGATTTTTTTTATCTAGCCTATGCTGTCCCACTGCTGGGCATCATCTAATTCCCGCCAGTCCCCATAAAAAGCGTCCAAATCATCCCGCCACCGCTTTTTAAGCCTTCCACGGATTATTATTATTATTATCAGGCCACTGTGTCCCACTGCTGGGCAAAGGCCCCCATTCATTCCATACACTTCTTTCAAGCGCTTAGGTGGTCTAGTCCGCTCGGAAATTAATGAGCTCATCCCTCTATCTCTTCTTTGGTCTGCCACGACGTCTTCGGTCTGTGTCGGGGTTCCACTCAGTGGTGAGTTTAGCCCACTGATCACCCGACATACGGCATAAATGACCAGCCCAGTCCCAATTGAGTTTGGCGGCTATCTTAGCTACATCTACGATTTGTGTTCGCGAGCGCAGCTCGGTTTGCGTACGCGGTCATCATCATCATCATCATCAGCCGGAAGACGTCCACTGCTGAACATAGGCCTCCCCCTTAGCCGCCACAACGAGCAGTTGGCAGCCGTTTGCGCCCAACGGTTCCCCGCGATTCTTACTAGATCGTCGGTCCACCTTGTGGGGGGCTGGCCTACGCTGCGTCTTCCAGTCCATGGTCTCCACTCGAGAACCTTTCTTCCCCAACGGTTATCGGTTCTACGAGCGATGTGGCCCGCCCATTGCCACTTCAACTTGCTAATTTTGAGAGCTATGTCGGCAACTTTAGTTCTTCTGCGGATTTCCTCATTGCGGATTTTGTCACGCAAAGAAACCCCGAGCATAGCCCTCTCCATAGCTCGTTGAGCGACCTTGAGCTTGGTCATGAGGCCATGAGTAAAGGATCACGTTTCAGTGCCATAGGTCATCACTGGCAACACACACTGGTTGAAGACTTTAGACTTCAGGCTCTGGGGAATTTTGGACGAGAAGATATCGCGAAGTTTCCCGCTGCCCAGCCGAGTTGGATTCTTCGTGCGACCTCTTTATCAAAGTTGGACTTACCTAATTGGACAGTTTGACCTAGGTATACATATTCTTCGACAGCTTCGAGAGTATCGCCCCCCAACAACTACCGGTACGGGTGCAACATGAATATTTGACATGATTTTCGTCTTATCCATGTTCATTTTAAGACCCACCTGTTGGGAGACCCTACTCAGGTCGCTGATTATGGTACCGAGTTTCTCGAGCGATTCGGCCATAATGACTATATCATTGGCAAAACGAAGGTGAGTGATGTATGCGCCATTGATATTGATGCCAAGTCTGTACCAGGCCAAGAGTTTGAAAACGTCCTCCAATGCGTTCGTTAACAGTTTCGGAGAAATTACGTCTCCCTGTCTCACGCCTCTCTGCAATTGGATTGGTTCCGTACTCTGGTCCTGTAGACGGACTGACATAGTGGCGTTACTATACAAACACTTCAACACTTCGATATACCTATAGTCGATTTGGCATCTCTGAAGATACTGCAGTACCGCCCAGGTCTCGATTGAATCGAAAGCTTTTTCATAGTCCACAAACGATAGACATAACGGCCGATTATACTCCTCGGTCTTCTGTATAATCTGGCGTAGCGTGTGGATGTGGTCTATGGTACTAAAGCCTTTTTGGAAACCGGCTTGTTCGGGAGGCTGGAAGCCATTGAACCTGCGTGCGAGACGGATCGTAATCACTCTTGAAAACAGCTTGTATACGTGGCTTAAGAGCGAGATGGGCCTGTAATTCTTTAATAAGGTTTTATCACCTTTTTTAAAGAAAACCACCACCACGCTCTTATCCCACGCTTTTGGCGTGGTTCCTTCAAGGACGACGGAGTTAAATAACTTCTGGAGGACTTGAAGTACCGGTTTTCCACCCGCTCTCAGAAGTTCTGTCGTAACTCCATCCTCACTTGGTGCCTTGTTGTTTTTAAGCTGTTTCAGAGCGATCCTAATCTCGTACAGGCTGATGTCCGGGATGTCTTCGGTATAGTGTCGGGTTAGTTTGGCTCTGGTGTCCTGAGCCAACTGACCAACGGGGTTTTGTGTTGAGGTGTACATCTGTCCATAGAACTTTTTGACCTCTCTCAGAATCTCCGGTTTCGACGAAATGATAGTGCCGTTGTCGGTCTTCAGCTTAGTCATTTGGCTTTGCCCTATAGACAAATGCTTTGCAAACACTTTTGAACCTTTGTTCCTTTCTATTGCGACCTTAATACGAGATGTAGTAAAGGTACGCAGATCGTGTCGCATAGATTTCGAGATTCGTCTATTAAGCACGCCGTAGGCCGACATATCAGCTGAAGACTGCAATCTCATTTCATACCGGCCCTCCATTAGCTTAATGGTTTCATCTGAGAGTGTCTGGTGCTGAGTTCGGCGGGGGGCCTTAAAGAACTTAGATCCCAACGCTTGGACAGTTTCCACCAACCCGTTGTTTATCTCGTTAATATCATTGCAGCTGGCTATGCACTGGAAGCGATTGTGCAGTTCTAGCTGAAAGCTCTCAGGGTTTTGGATTTGGGCAGGATTTGAACGGAGCGCAGACTTCATCAGACATGCCCTTTCAAGCTTAACATCAATATTTAATGTGCGTCTAACAATGCGGTGATCGCTCTCGGTTTTCACCCTGGTGATTACGGAGACATCATCAAATATTTGCTTCTTGGTCGTCATAATGAAGTCTATCTCATTTCTAGTGAAACCGTCGGGGCTTATCCACGTCCACTTTCCGGCTGGTCGCTTCTCATAGAAGGAGTTCATCATGAAGAGGCCCTCCTTCTCCATGAAGTTGGCCAGTCTCTAGTCCCTTCGGTTCCGCCGCCCGAATCCAAATGGCCCCACTCTCAGCTCATCGTCTTTCCTTGTGCCTAGCTTTGCGTTGAAGTCCCCCATTACAACCGTGAAATGAGTCTTGGAAGTATGTATGGCCTCGGAGATCTCCTCATACATGGCTTCCACTTCATCGTCTGGGTGTGTCGAGGTCGGCGCATATACCTGTATGACCTTCAACGAATACCTTTCGGTAATTCTGAGTATAAGGTATGCTACCCTGTTCGACACACTGTCGACTTTTGTCACGTTGTTAACGAGGGACTTGCGGACGAGAAACTCGACACCACCTTGGGATAGTTGATCTCCCTCCCGGTAGAAAAGCAAGTTACCAGAGTTAAGGGTCATCGTGTCCTGACCTTGTCTATCCTAGGATGTCCCAACGTACTTTGCTCAGTACTCCTTCCAGCTCGACAATCTTCTCGTCAGCCCTGAGCGTTCGTGTGTTGTACGTTGCCAGGTCCAGTCGTCGGTGGTGGTAGCTGGATCGCTGCCGGGGATTCTTAGCACCCCCTGCTCCTCACCACTGCCCTGGTTGTTACCCCTTCCAGGGATGACGGAGCCGCCGGGGACTGGGAGCCGTTTGTTAATTGTGTCCATCGTAGCGGGGGTTTTTTTTTGGATTGGTGATCGCAGTGGTTGGTGATTATACTACGGCCGTTCAGAGAATGCGTTCCTGATACGTCGCGATTGAACTGACGACGTAACTTTGTAATGGCGTTGCAGTTACGATAAAAATATTATTGCTGGTTGTTTACCGTTTTAACAATTGATGAGCATTAAAACAACATCATTATATCAATAATCAATTAATGTTAAAATTTTGTGCCAAACTGAGTGTCAAATAACATGGTAAACAATATTTTTCTAAATCTAAACTGCGCTATTACAAGGTTATGTCAGCGCTTTATATGACTAACTGATAGGTGTCAGGAACGCATTCTCTGAACGGCCGAAGTATAGTACACAGAAGAATCCTGCTGCCCATTCCCTGGAACATCTCCCTTTGTCGGCTCACATGGCTCCCGCGGGATGAGAAGGGGTGGCCCTATTATTACGCCGGGATCACACAACAAACACGGTCAATACGCTTGAATCCGAGAATGCTGCGCTCCATCGCACGAATTAATTATAATTATTAAACAGTGTTAAACCCCCCCCCCCCCCCTATGACAGGTAAAACCCCCCCTATGACAGACACAACACACAAACGGCCCCCAGTCCCCGGCGGCTCCGTCATCCCTGGAAGTGGTAGCAACCAGGGCAGTGGCGGAGCAGGGGGTGCTAAGAATCCCCGGCAGCGATCCAGCTACCACCACCGACGACTGGACCTGGCAACGTACAACACACGAACGCTCAGGGCTGACGAGAAGATTGTCGAGCTGGAAGAAGAACTAAGCAAGCTACGCCAACGTCGTGGATGTCCATAGACATCCTAGGATTGTCGGAAGTCCGAAGACAAGGTCAGGACACGATGATCCTTAACTCCGGTAACTTGCTCTTCTACCGGGAGGGAGATCAACTATCCCAGGTTGGTGTCGGGTTTCTCGTCCGCAAGTCCCTCGTTAACAACGTGACAAAAGTCGACAGTGTGTCGAACAGGGTAGCATACCTTATACTCAGAATTACCGAAAGGTATTCGTTGAAGGTCATACAGGTATATGCGCCGACCTCGACACACCCAGACGATGAAGTGGAAGCCATGTATGAAGAGATCTTCGAGGCCATACATACTTCCAAGACTCATTTCACGGTTGTAATGGGGGACTTCAACGCAAAGCTAGGCACAAGGAAAGACGATGAGCTGAGAGTGGGGCCATTTGGATTCGGGCGGCGGAACCGAAGGGGCCAGAGACTGGCCGACTTCATGGAGAAGGAGGGCCTCTTCATGATGAACTCCTTTTATAAAAACCGGCCAGCCAGAAAGTGGACGTGGATAAGCCCCGACGGTTTCACTAGAAATGAGATAGACTTTATTATGACGACCAAGAAGCAAATATTTAATGATGTCTCTGTGATCAGCAGGGTGAAAACCGGGAGCGATCACCGCATTGTTAGAGGTACATTGAATATCGATGTTAAGCTTGAAAGGGCACGTCTGATGAAGTCTGCGCTCCGTCCAAATCCTGCCCAAATCCAAAACCCCGAGAGCTTTCAGCTAGAACTGCACAATCGCTTCCAGTGCCTAGCCAGCTGCAATGATATTGACGAGATAAACAACGGGTTGGTGGAAACTGTCCAAGCGGTGGGATCTAAGTTCTTTAAGGCCCCCCGCCGAACTAAGCACCAGAAACTCTCAGATGAAACCATTAAGCTAATGGAGGACCGGGATGAAATGAGATTGCAGTCTTCAGCTGATATGTCGGCATACGGCGTGCTTAATAGACGAATCTCGAAATCTATGCGACACGATCTGCGTACCTTTAATACATCTCGTATTAAGGTCGCAATAGAAAGGAACAAAGGTTCAAAAGTGTTTGCAAAGCATTCGTCTATAGGGCAAAGCCAAATGACTAAGCTGAAGACCGACAGCGGCACTATCATTTCGTCGAAACCGGAGATTCTGAGAGAGGTCGTAAAGTTCTATGGACAGATGTACACCTCAACACAAAACCCCGTTGGTCAGTTGGCTCAGGACACCAGAGCCAAACTAACCCGACACTATACCGAAGACATCCCGGACATCAGCCTGTACGAGATTAGGATCGCTCTGAAACAGCTTAAAAACAACAAGGCACCAGGTGAGGATGGAGTTACGACAGAACTTCTGAGAGCGGGTGGAAAACCGGTACTTCAAGTCCTCCAGAAGTTATTTAACTCCGTCGTCCTCGAAGGAACCACGCCAAAAGCGTGGGATAAGAGCGTGGTGGTGCTTTTCTTTAAAAAAGGTGATAAAACCTTATTAAAAAACTACAGGCCCATCTCGCTCTTGAGCCACGTTTACAAGCTGTTTTCGAGAGTGATTACGAACCGTCTCGCACGCAAGTTCGATGACTTCCAGCCTCCCGAACAAGCCGGTTTCCGAAAAGGCTTTAGTACCATAGACCACATCCACACGCTACGCCAGATTATACAGAAGACCGAGGAGTATAATCGGCCGTTATGTCTAGTGTTAGTGGACTATGAAAAAGCCTTCGATTCAATCGAGACCTGGGCGGTACTGCAGTCTCTTCAGCGATGCCAAATCGACTATAGGTATATCGAAGTGTTGAAGTGTTTGTATAGTAACGCCACTATGTCAGTCCGTCTACAGGACCAGAGTACGGAACCAATCCAATTGCAGAGAGGCGTGAGACACGGAGACGTAATTTCTCCGAAATTGTTAACGAACGCATTGGAGGACGTTTTCAAACTCTTGGTCTGGGACAGACTTGGCATCAATATCAATGGCGAATACATCACTCACCTTCGTTTTGCCGATGATATAGTCATTATGGCCGAATCGCTCGAGGAACTCGGTACCATGCTCAACGACCTCAGTAGGGTCTCCCAACAGGTGGGTCTTAAAATGAACATGGATAAGACGAAAATCATGTCAAATATCCATGTTGCGCCCGTACCGGTAGTTGTTGGGGGCGATACTCTCGAAGTTGTCGACGAATATGTATACCTAGGACAAACTGTCCAATTAGGTAAGTCCAACTTTGACAAAGAGGTCGCACGAAGAATCCAACTCGGCTGGGCAGCGTTCGGGAAACTTCGCGATATCTTCTCGTCCAAAATTCCCCAGAGCCTGAAGACTAAAGTCTTCAACTAGTGTGTGTTGCCAGTGATGACCTATGGCACTGAAACGTGGTCCTTTACTCATGGCCTCATGACCAAGCTCAAGGTCGTTCAACGAGCTATGGAGAGGGCTATGTTCGGGGTTTCTTTGCGTGACAAAATCCGCAATGAGGAAATCCGCAGAAGAACTAAAGTTGCCGACATAGCTCTCAAAATTAGCAAGTTGAAGTGGCAATGGCAGGCCACATCGCTCGTAGAACCGATAACCGTTGGGGAAGAAAGGTTCTCGAGTGGAGACCACGGACTGGAAGACGCAGCGTAGGCCGGCCCCCCACAAGGTGGACCGACGATCTAGTAAGAATCGCGGGGAGCCGTTGGGCGCAAACGGCTACCAACCGCTCGTTGTGGCGATCTACGGGGGAGGCCTATGTTCAGCAGTGGACGTCACCGGCTGATGATGATGATGATGATTAAAGAGTGATAACTCGTGATTATAAGTTCATATTTTATAATCTACATTATAGTATTATAGAGTACAAAAAATATATAGTCTATAAATTTATTAAGATTAAAATCCGGGCAAAGCCAGTATCAGCTATTAGACATAGACATAGACATAGACATAGACAGACATTTATTTGCTACCATAGCACACACAAATTCACACAATACAATCAAAAGGTATAACATCAAAGAGAAAGCACAAGAGAACACAGAAAATACAACAAACATAGAAACAATAGAATGAAATAATAAATTTACAATGTAGTCAGGGTTAAATTAAAAAGAGGCAAGTAGGTGTGTATGTGCTACTGCAGCAAATGGGTTCCAGCTCAGCATTATGCCTCGCCACCGATCGACAGCTCGGCGCTGTTATTCTGCAGAAACCTTTTTTAGGCAAGTCATTAGAACTCGTAAGAACGAATGTGTTTGCATACAATTATGATAGGCTTAATTAGATAGTTATGATAAGTAGATAGAAAAAATAAATATATTATGTAAGGAATAATCGTAATAATGTTAAGAAATGTTAGTGTGTAAATTATAAATAATAATACGAATAAATATAAATATACTAGAAACGTTACCCTCGCGTCAGCAAGTGAACGGCGCTATATAACAATTTGTACCAGACAACCCAATTTTTTGTTTTTCTATTAAATGTTTCCTATAATGTTTTTTAAATGTAATTTTGATTTTAGTAGCCGAAAAGGTGGTGGTATGTTATTCCAACACTTGGTTGCCTGGTACCGAAAACTGCCCCTAAACGCTACAGTTTTATGCTTACTATAATGTAGCAAGTCACGGGTTGGTCTCGAACTGTACTTAGTCTTTGATCGGTCAAGCTTGGCGTACAAATACTCTGGCATCTCAGATATCATGACACTATGTACCATTACTCCTAGATGTAAATCTCGCCGCGAAGCCATGTTAAGAGTAGAAGAGTTATTTAAATATGGTGTTATATGCGTTCGCGGCGGGATATTGTAGCAGAACCGGCAGCAAGCATTCTGTATTCTCTGTACAAGACGAGTAGTTTTCGCAGTTAAGCGTGGACCGTACACAAGATCACCGTAATTTAATTTTGACAATATTAAAGCTTCGCATATTTTAATTCGGATTTCCTCCCTCAGATATGCATTGATCTTATAAAGCAATTTCAATCTAAAGAAACAAGTCTTCAACATATTTAAAATGAGACCCTCAAAGCGAAGATAACTATCAAAAGTGATACCGAGATTTCGAGCTTCATAAACCTGTTCGACATTTTGTCCGAGAATGCTCACATTAAAACTATTACCCGCTGTGCAATTTATAAATCTTATTGCTAATACAAAATACATTGTGTGCACCGTGTTCTGTAAATTTAATGCAAATAAATGATGCTACTTTCTTCCTTACATAAACATTCATTTATTTAGTAATTAAGACAATAAATCACCACTTGGAACATAAAGAGAAAATATATAATACAAAGCGGAAAAGCAAAAAACATAAAACCTATGTAAAACAAAACAGAATAGATTTTAATACTGTTTGCTACAGCAGCAAATTTGCCTCGACACAGCATTATCCTTCAAACTATTAATCGTATAAATAGTATCGCTATCATAAAACCGCGTTAAAAAGTTATAACGAAACCATAAATTCACTAATCCTAAAAATACAAACTGTATTTTCCCGCGTACTTGATTACCTACTCCCCTCCGGTACATACCTCTCTTGCAATCGTAAAGAAGAAAATAAAATAGCTATTGAATCACACAAATAAGGCATACGTTATTGTGTACTTTGAGAAACCCTTATTTTGAGACGACTGTGCTTTGAATTTAATACTATCGATTTTTCTTTAAAGCCTTAGAGAGAGGCCTCATTAGTGCGTTGCGTTGCGTCGTCGCAGCGTCAACGCTACGTCGTTTTACATATATTTTTAGTAACTTGCCACATTATGTGTTGTGACGTTTTAACGGATCGACGACGAAATGAAGCGGTGGGAGGTGATACGCTGCGCTGTCGGAGCTCCGGTGCGACGACGGACACTCACTATTTCTTAATGCAGTTATGTTTTTTTTTAACTAATCTCGCTGTTGGCCTCTGAGACCGTTGCAGCTTAACCGAACTTTTGGTAAGCGCAGAAGGCGCTCAGCCATGTACGTTTTTGATGAGGCAACTAGCGCAAGGGCACCACTTAGGTACGAACCTCGGTTTGGGCTGTTGCCTGGATGGGGATAGGAGAGAAACGGTACGTGCTTGTACCTCGTATAGGCGGCGACTGAAGGGACTCGTCGACCTCGCCGGCGAGGTCGGTGTATCTGTGAAGTGTTTGGTCTAATGTAGATGACTCAGAAATCTCTTCCGCATTAGCAGAGGTAATTTTTTCATCCGAGTCTCCGAGAACGTGTCTCGGACGACGGAGGGTTTAATGCACTCATGGGAGATATCCAGAATGTTTTATTGTTTCTACGTTTGTTTTGGCGGTGGGGCATAACAAAAGCAATAAACTGACTCTGACTGAAATCCACACTGAGACGCTGCGATGGCGTGCGTCACCCTCTTGCGTTGACGTGTGTCGTCGCAACGCAGGTGTGACGTACAATTCGTCGATCCGTTGCGACGACGCAACGCACTAATGTGGCCTCTCTCTAAGTTGTGTGTGGTTTTAGCAAATGTTGACACAGGGAATTGTAAGATTTTTAAGGAATATTCAGCTAATAAACAAAACAAGACAAAATGTCCACCCTTGTGATACACCTGTGGTGGTACATATAAGTAACGATTAAATCGAAAGCTTTTCTTAAAATTTTAATAACATAAAAGCCTTTAAGTTATTTATAAATCGGTTGGAATGTATAGATGTTCGTAGTTCTACTTAGGTAAGCATTTTATGTATTTCGTAAATACTTTTTGCTCTCAATAAAAATACTTAAGCGCGATTTATTATAAATCAAATAGTATATTTTTCTTTCACGATAGCCATAATAATGCTCTGGCTATAATACCTATAGCATTGTCTCTTTTATAATTAAAACCTATGATATCTTTGCCTACAAGTATTGACAACCAGAACAGCGTCTTATTCCGTTGTTTTAAATCTGTAATCACTTTCACCGCATCAACATCTGTACTACCAGTGCTTTTGCAATATAGTCTTTACATTGTTAATTTTGGGTTTAACTTTGTCTGTGCTTGGCATTTTCGGATGCTGACCTCTGAATATATGAATTTGTAGCGACGGCTATTGTAATTTAGTTTCTATTATTGAGTGTATTAATTGTTAAGGTTTCTGACAGTTAATGGCTATGTCGTGTTTCAATGGTCATTTGTGTTATTTTGTGTTATTGTTATGGCGTTTTAGGATGAAAGCGAGTTTGGTTAGATCACCTCTTTATTTAGTGTGGTTGACCCTTAGAGATATACTCTAGGTCAAAGTGAAAGGTTGTGCTTTGAATTTAAGTTATTGTTTGTAGAGTAATACTACTCTAATTTTGTGAAGCTTTAGTTTGTAGTTATTAGTTGAATTCTATTTAGATTGTGTTTATGGTCTTCTGTGTGTGTTTATGCTTTGAGAAGAAAAGATAAATTACAATAATAGGTAATTAATTTATGTAGGTCTGTATTTATTTAAATAAATTCTAGGGTAGCGTTTGACCATGATCTCGCTTGATTGTACGCGATGATGAAGTCTAGGATGGTACACGATTGCCAAGATATCTAGCCCCAAACTAAGCAGAGCTTGTACTATGGGAACCAGATAAATGATAGAATATTTATATACTTTTTTTTTGTAAATACATACTTATAATATAGAGAGAAACAACCAGACCCGGAACAAATATCTGTAGATCATGCAAACATTTATTCCACAGCGGGAATCGAACCCGCTACCTCCTGCGTCTCAGCGGGCTATTCGCCCACTGCACCACGAGGGTCGTCAAATATAGAATCAATATAAAAGCATATAAAGTATAAAGGACAAGAAAGTTCTTTAATTACTATATATCTTCTATACACGAACTCTATCTTCGTTTACGATTTTTGAAGTAAAACTTATTCACACTTACGCACGCTTGACTTGGGGAGTAAGCTGGTGAATGCGTTACGAAAAGTGCGAACGGAAGTTGAGAGGGAGATATAAGTTATTGAAGATAGAAAGAGAGAGAGTTACGTTTCGTATATTTTTAAACGTTAATGTGTGAGTGCGAGTTGCGTCTGCCCAGAATGAACATAGACTGATCGACCTACAGACATATGGACAGTTTTGTAATTGAACATTTTTATAATTTAATATTTTGAAAATAAGTTATACTTCAGTCGTGTGGTCTGAAGAACACTCGTTTTTTATGATTTTTATCTGTATTTCTGTGTTTGTTTATAGGTATAAACGCAAGCGATATTTAATATTGATTTTGTTATAAAAAGGTCCTTCGCAAAAAATACCCGTTTAAATTAGAAATTATGTACAGTGATCGCGAAAGTTTGAAAAATACTACGAGCGATATTGTAGCGTCTTCAGCGTGTGTGATTTCTAGGTCCGATTTGACAGCTATCATTTTGTATGCCGTGATAACTTTGTACACACGGCTACACATCAAGCTATAAATTTCCAGTATAAGCTGACCTCTCATTCTACGAAAATCCTGCACAATGCGAGGACAGCTTATACTGGAATTTATAGCTTGATGTGTAGCCGTGTGTACAAACGACTACAGAAGAAATTGAACATTCAACCACTGTATACTAAATAATTATTATGGTATCTATGCACTTTAACAAGTTTCATTTTAATTACATTCAGAGACACTAATTTCAGAATCTTGTATCAATATTTTGTGATAATGTCATATCATTTGGCTCTGTTATTCGTTGGTAGTATTTTGATACCTGTGAAATACGACCTATTAGATTTTACAAGCTTTTATTTAACTTGCAATGTATGTATGTATGTTTGTCCGGGTAGAATCTTGCAACTGAATTTTAAAGAGCTGAAATTTGGTATAGACGCTTATTTTAGATGACAATGCATGCTGAGCTATGTAACGTCATCTTTGATACCCATACTGTGGTAGTGCAGAAAAAATAACTTGTCCGCCATCTTGAATGATCCGCCATATTGGAAAACTAGTCTATTATATATATAGACTAGTTATTTTTTCTGCACTACCACAGTATGGGTATCAAATGAAAGTGCTTGCTGAGGAGAACACAAAAACTAATACAACGTCACATTAATTTAAATTGGATGACAATGCAATATAATTAAGACATGGAGTTAATCTGATGATGGAGCCGGAAGGTGGCCATGAGAACTCTGTAATAAAACGACGCAACCCAATCGAGTTTGGGCTCGTTTGATTCTTCTTGACAAGTACTCTGGTCCTAGGTGATATTCAGGGTCTAATGGTGGAGCCGGAAGGTGGCCATGGGAACTCTGTAATAAAACCACGCAGCTAGTGTTTGGGCTCATGTGAATCTGCTTGCGTTTCTGATTAAAAATGTAATAAAAGCTTGTTTTTATAAAGTAATTTTTCAACGAATACTTATTTTAGTTTATATTTAATTAGTCTTCTGATTTCTCGTACAAAACAAATTAAAATCGCAAATCAAACCATTTTTTGCATCGCGACGCCTGATGATAGAACCGCCTTTCCAATTCAGATGCAAATTCACTTCCTATTGTCCAATCCGTTCCAAATAAATATATACAATGACTGGTATAATGATGACATTACCGCGATCATTATGTCGGCAATAAATAACACCAACAATGATTCTTGCATTTATAAACAAGCGCGTGTCTGTAGCCATGTACAACGTGTCCCTGTATTTATATATTAACCCCGAGAGGGGCAGAATTTACTGTGTAAAACTTACAAACATTCTTCCGCCCGCGGCTTCGCACGCGCGGTTTGCCAATAAAAAGTAGCCTATGTGTTAATCCAGATTATGACCTACGTACATACCAAATTTCACTGAAATCGGTCAAGCTGTTCCGACGTGAAAGAGTAACAAACATCCATACATAGACACAAATATTCGCGTTTATAATGTTAACGGAATTAGTGGGATATTTTTCACAGGCATTTTTTTAAACTCTTTCTAAACTAAACGAAATCTGTGTCTTAGTTTATGTCTTAGCTTTTATTCAAAATGAACTAACACACTGTATTTATACTATTTACCACAGTAATTAATTTAATCGATGACTCGCCAGCTCATTTATAGATTTTAAAATATGTATTCCGAAAAAGTTAATTTGTACAATATGGTAGGGCAAAAAATGCGGTAAAAATAAAATTCTGTAAAAAACCTTTTGACCTCCCTTTTAGAGTTAGCATACATATTCTAGGACACACTGTACAGCCTTGTATATCCCAGTTTGTCCGTATAATATCAACCAATGTGTCTTCTGCAATTTATCTTTTCAACAATCATTTTTACATGTTCCCTCCACCCTCGGTGTGATTAATGATGGATGGATTCTTGAATAATTACCAAGACTTTTAATATTCAAGTGATTTCGTACTACTTGCCACATGCGATTCTAAATCCTATGGTAAAGACTTGAGAGTTGATGTTGAGTTGTGAACAGAAGATGACCCTTCAGGATCTGAACAGGTTAAAAATGACGCATCAGCCTAAAGAATGGTTATAGATATTGTGTTTTGGTTTAAGGCTATGAAAGTTGAGTTTTGTGTGTATGGACGAAGAATAAGCAACAAAACGTGAATAGCATTGAATGCAAATCTCTACTCGAGTTTTAAGGGTAGTGCGTTATTAATTTGTTATAATTGTCCCCCATCTCATATTTGCTCGCATGTGGCATTTTTATTGCGAGTTTAGTAGCAATCATTAATTTTGTTTTTCTACTGAATGCTTACAAAGTTAATGTGTTTCGAGTGTTGTGCGGCCAAAAACATAATTAGAAAGATTTTTATACGTTTCTCTTTGTGTTTCTTTCGAGTGGTAAGTGTGGTTTTCAATGTATTTGATTATTTATTGTTCAGACGAATTGTCGGATATTAATACGCATTTTTGATTTCCTGAATGCAATTGAATACAAATGTTTTATTTGTTGTGTGAATAGAAATTAATAGGGCAATATTAATTTTGGTATCGCACAATCTTGAATCGTGTATGGTTTTTATATTTTAACTTAAAATAATTAACAAATATGTTTTAAGTTAAATAAATAAATATTGCTGGACAATACACACAACGCTATCTAGCCCCAAACTAAGCAGAGCTTGTATTACGGGAACCGGATAACTGATAGAAAACTTATATCCTTTTTTTTATTAATACATACTTATAATATTATAATATATAGAAAAACATCCAGACCCGGAACAAGTATCTGTAGATCATGCAAACATGTGTTCCGCGGCGGGAATCGAACCCGCTACCTCCTGCCTCTCAGCCGGCTATTCGCCCACTGCGCCACGGAGTGAGTTAAGCTCACAGATCCAATAAGATTCACTATATTGTGCGAGTACACATAATATTCGACGTTTTAAAATGTACTTTTAAATTTTATATCTACTTATGTAGTCCGCGATGAGAATTTACGATACGCGAGCAATTTTTCGTCCTATTTCATGATTTTTATGAATAATAATTTGTTTAAAAAAACAAAACAGGAAGACCAACAACAATTTCCGAAAACCGGTCCATTTAATCCGTGCCAAACGCAATTTGGCAAATAAACACGAGACATACATTAACATACGGTGGGCGCAGAGAGGGTTCAGATAATAGTTATGCAAATTAATTTATCACTAAGGGATGGGGAGGGTGATAAAACACTTGGCTGCAGATGGATTTCACACTTTATATAATTTAATTACTTCTTGTGGATAAACTTTGGAGATGTCGCAACATGATAAATGATTGATGTAAAATAAAGACTATATTTTCTACGCTTAGGCGGCTGGCGGTCTCACTTGGGTTGGCTCATACAAAATTAGATATCATGTTACCGTTTGGTTGATAGTTTGAAAACGAATACTAACGTGTTCGACAAAATATACCTATCTATCTATTGTAGCGCCATGTTTGTTTTTCTCACATTTAAGAAGCCGGCGAACCAAGAGCGCAACTTCAATTCGGCCGCGTCAAAAACTTCGGCCTGAATATCGCTATCCCTGTTTAATGACGAAGTTTAGCCACGCAGAGCGACAGTGATAGCAATATAACGATTCTAAATTTGATTAGATTTTGACCGTTTTCCGTAATACCAAAAATGATGTTGATGACTGAAAACTTGTTGTATTTTTCTCATTGTGTTGTTATTCTGTAACTAGACGATATAATCTATGTTCCTATGACTAGGATACGTAAGATGTTTTTTTTAATACGAAACAATTAGGTTGAAAACAGGTCTTTTATTAAGTAAAAACATGCAGAATGCGACACGCTTCTATTTCATTTTAGGTAAGTATTTTGATCTAATATATAGTGAGGTACCTAGTTAAATACTATTCAAATTAAAATAATACCTTACTAAGGTAGAAATATGCTCCAATTAGAAATGATCTTGGTAGTACGTGTTGTATGGGCGATTCCCCTCCGGTGTCCCCTTAATGACGATGAATAAGTGTTTGGAAACTGTTTCCTCTTCAAGAAATATCTCACTGCTGAAGATCGTGTGGCCGAAGTTATGATAGTTTCCTGCTCTTTCTACAATCTTAGACCTAGAGAGCAACGTTCTCCGGACTTCTTAAGTTATGAAACACGGTCCGAACATCACTTAGAACTTTTAATTCTTAGTCTTTTGCCCAGTATCTTTTGTCTGCCTATGTCTTTTTTTAACTGATGTGATGATAGTCAAGCGCTTCTTCTTCTTAGCGTGTCAAGAGTTCTACGTTTTCATTTATACTATGTTGGACAGGTGTTTGGCCACTAGATCACCTGATGGTAAGTGATAAAGAGGTCGAAGATTGAGCACACTTGAAATAACCTATCTACTCTGGTATTGAAGACTCTGAGATTATACTGGTGCGGAAAAACATACAACGGAAGTGAGTTCCACTCCTCACTTGTGCTAACAAGAAAAGTTGAAGCAATTCATTTGGTACGACAAGGTGGTATGCTGACTAGGTATGTCTGCTCGTCCAGTGGTGGAAGGGGAAAGGAGGGATAAGGTCATGAAGATCTTGCGCACATTCACCAAAATGGATCTTGTAAAAAACTGAAAGTCTGGCTACTCGGCGTCTGTGCTCTAGACTTCTCTATGTTCGTCTATGTCTTTTTTATAAGCAAAATATATATAGAAACCCCCGAGCACCTATAGTGATCTCATTACCAACAATCACTTCACAATGGGCATTACCATCAACGCTAACGACCGAGGGGGTGGACCGAGGGGGTTACGAGCGGCTTGTCGCCAAGAGCCTCGAGTGCCACTGGATCGTAATGATTTGGCATTAATATGAGTAAAACACGGGTATTGATGGGAAGTGATGGCAGGGCGTGAGCAGTCGACTGAATCTGTAGCTTTTACTAACGATCCGGATATCCGTCGACTCAAATTAGTTGGATAAAAAGAAGCCGAAAATATAGAGATCTATATTTAAATACTTTTAGTAATAATTATCAGGCACCTTCGAAAGATGATTTAATCGGCCAGGTTTTTTTTATATTACCTGGAGATGGAAGAAGCATATGGCCCACCTGATGTTAAGTGGTAACCATCGCCTATAACAAAGTAAGCCTCGTAGGTCACGCACCTTCGAAACGTGCCCTAAGATATCCATCAACTTGAGGCATACAGGTTGGATCATAGAGGCACTTATGTTTAGATAAAGATTTACTCGAAAATTGTAGCCACGGCTGCACTTTTGGCAACTATTTGGCTTAAATTAAGAATAATCAATTGAGAGAAGAGCCAAGAAGTTCATAGGCAACGATGAGCGAGTTGATGCAAGGCTCCTCAACCTGGAGCATCGACGAAAGGTTGCTAGCCTCTCGGTTTTTTATCGAGTACATTTCGGGGAGTGTGCGGCGGAACTTTTAAACCTGATCCCACCATCTCCATTCTATCAACGGACAACCAGACGCTCTGCGGTGTGCCACCGCTATATAGAAATACCACCCATTTGCACAAAGCGGTTCTCTTCGACCTTTATTATGCGCACCGCCAAAGAGTGGAACGCCTTGCCCGAGTCTGTGTTTCCTGATAGCTACAACCTGGGTATCTTTAAGTCGCGAGTGAATAGGTTTCTTCTAGGCAAGCGTGTACCATCGTAGACTGCATCATCGCTTACCATCAGGCGAGATCGTGGTCAAACGCAAGCCTAAAAAATAAAAAATTATACGATAGACTGAAAAACAATTTGCACTGCGGCAAACTATAACAAAAGTTGGGCTCTAACTTCCCGTTTTCACATACTTGCCATCGCTAACAAAACGGATGTGGCCACTTCAAAATCCATGAAAAAATATCATTGTTGACCGATTCACACGATTTTCAACCTTACTCCAAAGAGAAAAAGCCGCAAGGATAAGAGGGCCACTTCAAAACCGGATAGTTTCGTCCAAATTTTCGCGCTTGAGTGGACGCGAAACGCACCTTAATGTACTTTGTATATCTTTTTAATAATACAATAATGTATATTATAAACGTGAATGATATGTATGGAACAAAGAATCATATTATAGCAGGATGGATGTGTGAATGATTTTTTGAGTGGTCGTGTTAGAAATAATAAGCTATTGTGAATTTGTAAGCGATATGAACCACGTGGGTTTTTCAATGGTATTTATAAAGCTTTTGATATTTTATGGGGGTTTTAGTACATTTGCTATGAAAGAGACAAAGCTTTTCCATTTATTGGCTGTAACTGAGTGAAAGATTCAGAGAAATATAGAAAATAATACGATGATGTTTTAATGAGTTTCCAATGTTGATGACTCTAATTTTATTTTATTATCTTCTACAGCCGATAAAGAAAACAGTTATATTACATATTTATAGAAAATGGTACTGAATGGTGTTGATTAAATAATGTCACGGCATGCCAAGCCACCAGACAAACAGACCTATTTTATTTATGTATTTGTTGAAAATCAGATACATGTACACACGGCTACACATCAAGCTATATATATCCAGTATAAGCTGACCTCTCATTCTACTATAAGTCTTTACAGTGCGAGGTCAACTTATACTGGAAATCATAGCTTGATGTGTAGCCGTGTGTTCACACTTTATCAGTATACCTACTTTTTATATAAGGATAACACATGCTACGTGTTATCCTTATAATATTTATATAGTAAGTACAATATTGCTATTCTCTGAAAAAAAATTTTTATTGCTAAATCTGTCCTGTTTTAGTCAAATCTGACCGACTTCATTCAAGCAGTTTGTTTTTCCCGTTGACCCTATGAGGTGATCCATGTACAACGTAATATTAATTACTCTGATGACGCAGGCCTTATATCAAGGTTATGATATGACCTTCGTGGAAAAGTTCAAAGTTTCACCGAAAAGCCTACGTCATACATACCTTCCTTGGTGAAAAGTCCCAAGAACCTACATCAATATGAAGGTTTGCTTCGAATTCCGGGAAAGCTTTCCTAATCAGTCTTTCAAAGTTTCAGCCCAAAATCACGTGCGCCCAAAATTCTTGCACAAGTTTATTATGTTACAGTTTTCGCATTTTACAACAGGAAATATTCTACAAGGAAATGAGACTGTTTGGATGTTTAAATGATTATTACGCCACGGCAGAACAACAGATCCTTAGGGCGACTTGCACAACGATGTTTAAACGTATGTGGTGGCTAAATATGATTTAACGCGCCGGCGAACCCCGAGCGCAACTTCAATTCGGCCGCGTCAAAAACTTCGGCCTGAATATCGCTATCCCTGTTTAGTGACGAAGTTTGGCCACGCACAGCGACAGTGATAGCAATAGAACGATTCTAAATTTGATTAGATTTTGACCGTGTTCCGTAATACCAAAAATTATGACAGAAAACTTGTTGTAATTTTCTCATTGTGTTGTTATTCTGTAACTAGACGATATAATCTATGTTCCCATGGCTAGGATACGTAAGATGTTGTTGTTTTTAATACGAAACAATTAGGTTGGAAACAGGTCTTTTATGACGTAAAAACATGCAGAATGCGATACGCTTCTATTTCATTTTAGGTAAGTATGTATTTTAATATAATACGTATATGGTTGGGAACCTATATAAATACTATTCAAATTAAAATAATACCTTATTAAGGTAGAAATATGCTCCAATTAGAAATGATCTTGGTAGTACGTGTTGTATGGGCGATTGTCCCTCCGGTGTCCCCTTAAGGAGTTGACAAATCATACAAATACGTCAAATTTAAATATGTTTAGTCACTAAATACGTATAAGAGTCATTTGGTGCTGGTTGCACAAGATCGGACGCTCTGGAAATGGTCCTGTGGCTGAGGTGGAGTTGATGAGAAAGATAGATCCTACTTGTGTCAAATATTGAATCTCAAAAATTTTAATAAATGAAGCTTCTTTATTATAACCTTACAAGTTAGATATAACAGAATAACAAACAATTAAATGAGTTTTTTTTATGAGCGAGTGGACAATTTCAGGGTTGATTTTAGTGTCAATAACAATGTCTATTTATTTAGACTAACATTAAGTAATTTAGTAGTAGGCCGCACACTAGTAGTCGGTCGCTGTAAGACCTTTGACGTAGCTTGACTTTTATACCTGTCTTCTTAGCGCGATCTCCTAAGCAAAAACTCTCCTGCTTTTCTACTCACTAAATTGAAGTCGTTAAGTCCAGAGTGTACAGGTTCTTTCTAGGCGTGCTCCATCTTTGACCACACCATTATTTACCATCAGGTGAGGTATGACTATTCCCAAAAAAAAAATGCTTTTACCGGTCGCCTAGAGAGAGAGAGAGAGAGATAATTCTTTATTGTTACACCACATTAAAATAACTTAACCTAGAAAACTTAAAGACTAAATACTTGTTGGTACAACGAGCGGCCTTATCGCTCAAAGCGATCTCTTCCAGGCAATCTTTGGATGGACTGGACGTGTGAGGAGGCGGTGTTACAATAAATATACCTATTTATGTAGGATAAAACTAATATTTTAGGTTTAGGTATAAATACCTAAACCTAAAATATTAGTTATTAGTAAAATATACCTACATAAACTTACATAAATAAATATAAAATGTATACATATATATATACACATATATACTTTTACAATAAATCATCATATCAGCCGTAGGACGTCCACTGCTGGACAAAGGCCTCCCTCATTGATCTCCAGGAACTGCGGTTGGAAGCGGCCTGCGTTGTGTGTTACCAGAGCCAGTGGTCGTCGTAGTGTTTGATAGACGATCGTCTCCCGGGGATTCTTAGCACCCCTGGCCCCGCCGTTACCGTGACTGCTACCGTAGCCAGGATTAGCGGGGCCGCCGGGGACTCGGGGCCTGGTTTTATGTTGCACTATATCCATAAGGGGGTTGTTGCCATACTCGCCACGCATGGCAGGCGGGTTGGCGAGCGCAGTATAGGTATTGAAAACACGAAAAGACGCTGCTGCCCATCTTTCGGAGGTATCCCTTAGCAGACTCCTACTGCATCCACGGGCGAGAGCGGAGGGACAACATTCTATTGCCGGCGCCCCACGGCAATAGAATGTTGTTACAATAAATATCGAAAGGAAATACAATGTTTACTCTAAAGAAGCCGCTAAGTATAGTTTGCAGATCTTATTTTTAAAAATAGGTAAAGATTTAGCAAGTCTGATGGAAGCGAACAAGCCGTTCCATAATCGGACAGCTCGTACCGGAAACGAGTTACTAAAGAAGTTGGAATTATGGGCTGGAGTTATGTGTGGCCTAGTGTGGTAACCAGATTCAAATGGCAACTGGTTCTCTTAAAAGTACGTAATGACATTGTCTATTTTAGCCAGTACCACGCAAGCATAACTGTGTACAAACGTAGTTAACACAGGAGCAAGGAAATCACGTGGGCACGAGTTGGATTAAACTTTAATCTTAAATTGTAGTTCACAAGGTTTCCCTTATCAGGAAGTTCTGAAAAGTTTGCCAACACTCCTGTGTAATTAAAACGACGCTTGTGGCGGGTCGCGTTGCCGCCTGAGAGTCAAGAGGTTCGGATTTCCGCGGTGGAACAAATATTTGCACGATTTGTAAATATTAGAATATATCTGAATATAGGCCTCCCATTTCTGCGGCTTGCACCCAATGACTCCCAGCAACCTTTAACAGGTCTTCTTCCAACTAGTGGGGGGCCGTCCTACGCTGTGCTATCCAGTGTGTGGTCTCCACTCGAGAACCTTTCTGCCCCAATGGCCGTCAGTTCTTCGAGCTATGTGCCCTGGCCACTGCCACTTCAGCTTGCTAATTCTTTGTGCTATGTCGGTGAGTTTAGTTCGTCTACGAATCTCCTCATTTCTGATTAAATCTCGTAGAATACCAAGCACCACGCATATCTCTCTCCATAGCACACTGAGCGAACTTGAGCCTTCTTATGAGACCCATAGTGAAAGACCGCTAAGTAAATCTTTTGCATACTTCTAGATAACTCTAGAGATCTAGAGAATACAAAATAAAAGAATCACTAAAACGGGATGATTTGTGAGGTGAGTGTACTCATATCACATAAAAATGTACTTGAAAATGAGATCACGGATAAACTAGACTTAAAAAATCACAAATCATGGTCAAAATTCCATTTTTAGTGAAAATAGTGTTCATAATCATGTTATATTGTGACCATTAGTGCTGTGCACTCCCTGAGGTATGCGCGGCGAGGTGGGAGGCAAAGAAAAAACTGCATGAGTTCACATGAGATCAAAACATGTCGGACATATCTTACGATATCAGTTTGCATTTCTAAGGCAAGACTTGTGGCGGGACGATGGTCGGAGGCTATCTATCTGTAATATATTATACTTACTTAGTTCATTAAAATGTAACTTAAATGTACTCATATTTTATTAAAAATATGCAGGTGATAAATAAGAACTAAACTTATAATTCAAAGGACTTGTTTTATTGAACATTTTTTATATTTACAAACAATTATATATTCTAACGAAAGTTATTCTGACATAGATTCTGTTTCAACTTCATCTTATATCACGAGATAACGCACGACCCATCTTTGAATATTTATCCCGTGTGCGTCTGACCGTCCGGTACAAAAGCTACCTACCGCCGTGAGCGTTGACGGCAGACTGATAGATCGGAGCGGCCGACACATCCCCCCCGTCTCGCCGCGCGCATACCTCAGGGAGTGCACAGCTCTAATGGTCACACTATAGTTACAAAATCTTTTTTCAGGTTCAATATATTTTTATATCCTAAAGAATTATATTCACTTTCAGAGAAACTTGAACATATTTCTTTACGCATATTTTGTTGGGCTAATGATACTAATAACAAGGTTAAAAGTAATACATAACAAAACACAAGTTTAATACGAAATAATCTCAGTATTATACTACTATTTCATACAAGGCCGTCACTCCTGCGAACAATAGGAGCCCTATCGATCCTAATCGATGTTCACACCCTAACAATCTCCAAGTATGCATTAAACGGAGCCTCCCTGGAGACTGGACGCATGACTCGCATCCTTGTCCGTAACTACAATCCGGACAGTGAGTACTCAAATAAGTGGGGAAACTGCATAATCTGATAGGATAGATATATAGACAAGTAATTGATTAATCAGGAACATATCATATAGGATATATCTATATATATAGGATCATATCATTCCTTTTACAGCGCTTTTTTTACTGTCCAGGCTGTTCAGGTGTGGAATGCTCTGCCCGAAGAAGTAAGACGGTCATTGTCCTTACACGTCTTCAAATTGAAGGTGAAACATCATTACCTGACGATGTCATCTTCCTAGCGTTATTTATTTACTATTTATGTACTTATTTTATCTGTTAGTATAGTTTGCTATATGTACATACCTATATATTAGTCTATTTTATAAGTATATTAAGTATTAGGATTAAAACTTCATATTATTATTATATCTTAGAATATATTATGTGTAAATGTAATGTATCCGCTAAAGTACACCGCACTCCGTAATTTTTAAAAATTTCGCTCCATCCAAAGGTTGCCTGGAAGAGATCGCTTTTAGCGATAAGGCCGCCCATTGTATTGCCTTATTTATTTTAACCCAGTACTTATTTTTTTATTATTTCTGTTTGTGTGGTAATTCAATAAAGAGTTATCTATCTATCTATATCAGACTTCATACAAGTGCAATATAACTTTACATACATACATTTACCTTAGTTTACCTACTTCAATATATTTTACTAGCTTTAATATTTAATATGGTTCTATTTATTTTTTCTTGTCATTGTAAAACTTTTTTTCTGTTTTAACTTCTTTTTATGTTTTAAGTGTTATTTTTTTATGTCCTTTAAAATCGCGTCCGCTAGTATTTATTTGTCTCTCTCGGTTTCTCGGTCTCAACGGAAGACCAGCGCAGGTTCAAACGTCCTGCAGACGCTGAGTTGAGACCTTTTATGTACATTACCATTACCTAGCTAGTTTTTATGTTTATTTTTATTGATATACCTACTGTAATATTTCTTGTAGTTAGTTTTGTATTATGTATAGCTGCAAATAAAATATTTGATTTGATTGATCAAAAACCCCTAGTAAAACGCAGTCAAGGAAAAAAATGTTTAAACCTTATTTAATAAATTATGGAGTAAGATATAACATTATGTTAATGTATAATGGTGAGTGATATTTTTTTACAAAATATTTTTTTCAACACATCTTTATTCGCTTCTGCTCGGAAGTCGCAGCACTCATCGTCGCGAATCTAGGAATGCGAACGCGAATAAAAAAATGCCTATCTCAGATCAAATCCTGTAATATCATCAGAACCAACCCTTCAAACGACATTATTGAGGCGGCAGAAATATGTATGTACAACAATAATAATTTTTGATAGAGCGAAGCGAGATCTCTAAATCAACTTGGGCAAATTGGCATTGTATGTATGTAAGTATGTATGGATGTATGTTTGTTTGTCCGAGGATAACTTTCGAAGCGTTGATCCCATCATCGTGAAATTTGATACATAGATAGGTAGTGATAGCACAATTTTGGTGTGACTAAATAAGCTAAAAATGTTGGGGGATTGTTGAGTTAATGGTGTTCAAGACGGGTAAAAAAATGAAAATAAGATTATTAGGTCAACTGAGACGAAATGAAAGATCTTCATTAGTACATTTGAACCCTGTTTTTATTATTAGTTTAATCCTTGTAGTTTTTGAGTTATTAGCAATAATCAAAACAAAACTTTGACAAAATTCACAGGGTACACCAGTGACCTCACAATGCTAAAATTTGGTATTTGTGTAGCTTTAGTGACTCAAATATAGGCAAAAGTCTGAAATCCAACACAACTGCAATTTGTACCCCAAAAAAAAATTAACCAAATACAAGAACCGCCGTTACCTCTAATTTGAATGAAACTGTAGATCAAGTAACTTGGTTCATGTGGCACTAGATAGATCAAAGATTAAGGCCGGCATGCACAAAGATCACTAAACGTATTAACATGTTTAAATTTTACATAATTTTTAGCCCCTAAATACGTTTAGGCACCGTTGTGCAAGTCGCCCTAAGAATAATATTTATTTTGGCAGATTTGCGAGATATTAGTTCGGGGCGAACCACTAGTTATTTAAAGGTGTTTTCCGGCCGTGGCGAAATTATTATCGCATCCTCATATCAATGGGATAGCTGCGGGTTCAAGTCTCGACTGGCTAGTTAATTATTGCGATAATTTAAGTAATTCTTAAGATTTTCAGATAAGTTTCTGAGTGTTACTTAGAAAAATTTCGTGATTTATTTCAATCATTTTTATAAATACGGGATTTATCACGTACCGTTTTGTCGGTGTTTCAACCGACAATGTTTCGGTTCAATTCGTGAATCTTTATCAGGGTGAGTGCGATCCGCTCCGAACTACGTCTCGCCTCGCTCACACACAGTGCGAGGCGAGACGTAGTTCGAAACTTCGAAACACCGAGTTTCTTGAGTTATTTTTGATTTTGCAGTTTTTCATTACCTTTCCTTCTGCCTCCACTGTGAGCGGACTCTATGCAAAAAGGGTCACGTTCAAGATTGATTGTCTAATAGTTTTGAATAACGCTCGGGTTATTTATTCTGAGAGCTTTCCTTTGGTCAGTGGATTGGACGTGAAAGGAAACAGTGATTTCGCACATTCGCTACCTTTATGAGATGATCTGAGTTTGAAAAAGATTGGTCATTCAACAAGATCTGAATCTCATCATCATTATCAACCGTAGGAAATCCAATGGCTCCTAGAAACCTTCAGTAGCTCGTCTTTCTATCTAGTAAGGGGCCGAACTACCTACCTACCTACAGAATGCACCAACCTAGATTTGGTTTTTATTGTCTCGCAGAAATTGTGAAAAGTAAAGTATCCTCCTCGTGGATTAAGCTTTCTGCATCTTGGGCGTGCTTATATCCCTCTCTGCAATCAGGATTCTAGTAACTCCCACGATCCGCTCGTTAATTAACTCTAGAATCCTTCGTTACGTTCGGGATTCAATATGACGCAAGACACTGCTTTATCCCCTCGTTTAAAAATCTACTATTTTCTTTGGTTTGCAAACCAGTTGGCGGAACACCAGACAGATCGTTGAATGTCAAAGTGAAGAGAAGGCTATGGATGCGTTTGGCACAGAACCGGAGAGAGTGACCTGATAACGAGGAGGCCTATTACCCAGCAGTGGGTGGATGTGGGCTGAGATGGATGTATGAATTTTCCCTAAATTTCAATTTCCGGACTAGCTGCGTGATATAAAATGTGAGATCTATAGCATTAGATGTTACGGCTAAGGCTTCCATTCTTGACCGTATCATCTTGGGCTATGGAAACCAGCAAATGAAGCCTACACGATGTAAAAATATTATTCAAAACTAAAAACGGATGTCACAATGCGACAAAGAAGCTCGTGTTACTTGAGTTAGGTCACTAATTACTGAATAACTTTATCCAACTTACTTCTACAACTTACCAAAAACAGATAGCCCTTAATCCAATGAAGTAAGGTTGCAATTCAACTATACAGATAGAAAAACATTTTATGGCGGTATTGAAAATGATAAATATAATTTCGAAAAATATATTCGAGACGTTATTACAAAGTTATGAAAACTTTGACGTGTGTGTATTGTTAGTACTTTGAGCGTAAATAATTAGAGGGGCTTGAAAAATGAACTGAGAGATAAAATGACTCTCATTTTGAGTTTATTAGGTAACATAATTTGGAAATAATTTTAAGTGAAATGCGAAAATGAATAATGTACCAATTAATGTACTTAATATAATATATATTTTGTGAAAAATGTGAAAATACGCTTTATAAAGAACTTCGATGGTGTGAAGAATTACCTAGTTAGTAAAAAAGTATGCTCTCACGCCAGGTCGAATATGGTAGGCCCTAAAATGCCCATTTTACGTATTGAGGCATACAGGTGTGCTTGTAATTTCACCGGCAACCATACCCTTCAACCCGAAATACAGCAATGCTGCTTGCCGGCAGAATAGGTATGGTAGTAGTATCAATTAATTCCATTTTATTATTTATTTATATAAAATACAAACAAATTATATGAACTATCTAAGGACCGATCTATAGATAGCTCAACAGCTTTAAATCATTACCAGGTGGAAGTGACACTAAAACTATGGCTGCATTGTGTAAATATTTTAAGTATGTATGTATTTACAAAAAAAAGGTATTTACGTATTCTATCAGTATTCTATCTATCATTATTTTGTTTGGTTCCTATACTACAAGCTCTGCTTAGTTTGGGGCTAGATAGCGCTATGTGAAATGTCCAGCAATATTTATATTTATTTATTTATTTATATTCATTGCTCCGCTAAATTGCAATGCTAATGCTCTTTAACCTGTCAACTCCCTAGATTAGAAAACAATACATTTCCAATTGTAATAGTTCGATATCAAGGTAGCTGGGACTCAAACAGTTAACAGCTAGTGGTTCGCCCCGAACTGAGATCTCGCAAGTCTCCCAAGGCACAAAAGAAAATATTCTTAGGGCGACTCGCGCAACGATGCCTAAACGTATTTAGTGGCTAAATATAATTTAAGGAGTCATCAAATCAAACAAATACGTAAAATTTAAACATGTTTAGTCGCTAAATACGTTTAGGGATCGTTGTGAAATGCCGGCCTTAATCTTTGATCAATAAATAGTGCCACGAAATCAAAAACCAAATTACTGGACCTACAGTTTCATTCAAATTACAAGTAACGGGAGTTCATGTAATATGGCTTTTTTTGGGGTACAAATTGCAGTTATTCTGGATTTCAGACTTTTGCCCATATTTGTGTCACATAAGCTACACGTATACCAAATTACAGCACTGTGGGGTCACTGGTATACCCTGTGAATTTTATCAAAATTCAGTATTTATTATGGCTAATAACTCAAAAACTATAAAGAATTTACTAAAAACAAAAACGGAATCTAAATGTACTAATAAATACCTTTCATTTGACGTCCCACTTGACCTAATAGTCTGATTTTAATTTTTTTACCCCTCTTGAACCCCAATATCTCAACAACCCCTCAACATTTTTAGCTCATTTACGCTCAAATATTGATTAAATTATAAAGGTATCTAATTTACAAAAAAAGCATTCAACTATTCAGAAACTTACAAAACGTTCAAAAAGTATTCTTCCTTGCATTTCATCACTGATTATACTATTATTAGTAAAAATGTATATTTCGTCAATGGTTAACACCGATGACAATGCTAGGTATTGTTGTCACTTCTGTAACTTGCTAGATAAATATCTGCTAGGTATACGCTAACTAGGTAGATTTTTAGCGGTCTTTGTTAATGACCACGAATAGTCAATATAGGACAAATTTTATTTCTCGATCGATGAGAAGGCTTATTTTAGAAGCTGAGGCGGAACTGCTCTTATTTCCACGAACTTTAAAAAGATGGTGAGTAGTGGTTTATCACCGTCATATCAGATATAGGGCGTCCACTGCTGAATATAGGCCTTCCCATAGATTTCTAAAGCAACCGATCTTGTACGGCCTGCACCCAACGGCTCCCAGCAACCTTTAAAGACGACCTGATTGCCATCTAGTGCGCCAACTCTAGAGGCTTTCTGCTCTACCCAACGGCCGTCAGTTCTTCGGGCTATGCACCCGGCCCACAACCACGTCAGCTTGATTCTCTTGGCTATATCTGTGATCATGGTTTGCCTTCAAATCTCTCTCATTGTTTAAGTTTCAAGTGGTTCATGCATGACACAAATTAAAAAGTGGAAAAAGATAAAACCTGTTCTTAGTTGAAGTAACGAGCAAAGGTCTTGCTCAGTCGTTTTTTTCAAGTCAATATCAGATACCAACTTTAAATGGGTATCACAGTAATATTATAAATGTTTAGTTTAAATGTGTAGTTATAAAAGTTTGTATGTTTATTTATTTGTTTGTTACCCAATCACGTCGTAATGGCTGAATCGATTTCGATGAAATTTGGTGTGTTGATATATTATGACCTGGATTCGAGCATAGGCTACTTTTTGTTGACAAACAACGCATGCGAAGCCGCTGGCGGAAGCTAGTAAGAAAATAAAGCAAAGAGTACAAGAGCTTTTTAGGCTTTTTAAGTGGCTATCACACTAATATTATAAATGAGAAAGTTTAGATGTTTGTTTGTTACTCAATCACGCCATAACGGCTGAACCGATTTCGATTAAATTTGGTATATACATAGAATATAACCTGGATTAAAACATAGGTTAATTTTTTTTATTAGACCACGCGTGCAAAGCTGCGGGCCGAAGCTAGTGTTAAACATTTAGACTGAGCATTTGTAAAAAATCATTCATACTGACCACCAATCTACCAGAAAATTATATGGACAAAAATAGCGGATTTCATAAGGCATGCCGTGAACATACGACGGATTAAACCATAAATCAAGTTCAGTTAACTCTCAGAATTCCCTTACAGACTACAAAAGGTAATCTACCGGTTAAACAGCGCTATCTCCCTAATTTTTTGTTTCAGATACATCGCTTTACACCGCATAACTTATTTTTATCAATCGTCTTTTGTTTCTTATTATGTCTAGGAGAACCATCGCATGTCAGTGCGAGCTTCCCGCTATATCCAAACTCTTGCGCCAATGGTCAGTCGTGTCAGCCGAAGCCTTTGCCATTCTCAATCGATTTGCACCACGCTCCTATAGTGGGGTTGTTTGCTACAAAAGCGCACAAGTGACAATGTCACTTAGCAGTGTACTTCTAACTCTATTTTTGTACCCGTCACATGCTGTTACGTAAGTGTAGAGTGATCTTGACAGATACACGCGTAGTTTATTGTTAAGGAATCTGTAACTTTTTAATTCTTAAGCGACTTTCGCAAACAATCTAAGAGAGAGAGATGTACCGGTATCTGTTAAAGGTCACCTCGAGCTTCTAGGGGTTTCGCTCACGCCTACTCTCAACTTTAGCTCATATATCGAGTCTAAGGCTAAAACCGCTGCCATGAAGCTGGGCATCCTCAACAAGGTCAGGAGATACTTCACACCAGGACAGCTTCTTAGTCTTCACAAAGCTCAAGTCCGGTCTGGTATGGAGTACTGCTGCCACCTTTAGGATGGTTCGGCCAAATACCAGCTCGCTACCTTAGACTCGATAGAACGTAGGGCTTCTAGGCTTATATAGGTGAGCAACATATGGCAGAGACTAAGACCCAAAGTCTCGAACACCGCTGTAAAGTTGCAAGTCGATCTTTTACAGAATACATTTTGGGGAATGTTCCCAGCAACTATACGATCTGATCCCGCCATCCCCCTTCCATCAAAGGACAAGCAGGCGCACGCCTCAGTACCAACGTTCTTGATGCGTGTGAAAAACACTTTGCCGTCGTTTGTTTTTCCTATTAAATACGATCCGGGTCTCTGTAAGGTAAGAGTGAATAGGTTTCTTCTAGATCTTCGTGCTACATCTTAGACCACATCATCGTTTATCATCAGGTGAGGTTGTGGTTAAACGAAGTTCTATCATGTTTTTTAAAAAAAAATGTATATCTTAACAAAAACTCGTTTTAATTTTGTATTGAAATTATTAGAACTGATATGAAATAGATGAATGATGAATAGTGCTGCGTTTCTATACTTACTGCACCATTTTACACACACTGATTAAAGCCTTCTGAAGTATTTTGGACGATTTTGACATATTACATAATAATGTATATTTTCTGTTTATGTGGTAATTCAATAAAAAGTGGTAATTCAAATGTTACTCTCATGTTTGCTCTCCCAACATTCAACCAGTGAATTCCTATAATCTCGCAATAAACAAGAGTTACGATTCCGGTTAATGGTCGCTATTTGACAGAATCTTTGATTGGAAATCACTTTTATGATGACACCTTTGAAAACTCAGTTTATGGGATTTATCTTTGTCTATGGGAAGTTATGGCTCATTATTTTTTATTGATTCTATTAAAATTATTGTATTGTAGAAATAACTCAATTCAGAGTATAATATAATTATTGTTATGTTGAAATAACTGTGATAAAATAATGTTTAGAATCGTGGTCAGAGACAGAATTTTCTTACGTTGTACCTACGAATTTTTTAACGGATACTTCGTAGTTTTAAACTTTTAATTGGACTTCAATACGATTTCGGGGAGCGTGCTCAGAAACTATACGATCTAATCCCGCCATATCCCTTCCATCAAAGACAAGCATGCGCACGGCTCAGTACCATCCGTACCTAGTTGACCCATTCGCACACACCGTTTTGGTTCTACGTTCTTGATGCACACAGCTAAGATAGGGAACACTTTGTCGTCGTCTGTTTTCCTAAAGAATACAATCCGGGTCTCTTTAAGGTAAGAATTAATAGGTTTCTTCTAGATCTTTGTGCTTCATCTTAGACAACATCATCGCTTGCCATGAGGCGAGATTGTGGTCTAAAGTAAATCTATACAGTAGAAAAAAATAATAAAAATTTGCCTATGCTTTTTTGAAGTAAAACTTCTTTACGCACGATTGACTTGGTGAGTAAGCTGGTGAATGAGTTACGAAAAGTGCGAACGGAAGTTGAGAGGGAGATATAAGTTAGTGAAGATAGAAAGAGAGAGTTACGTTTCGTATAATACTGTCGGAGCAAGAGAGAGAGGTGCGCGCGCACATTTTCTTTCTCTCTTTCTTTCATAGCCGGTGCATGAAATACTTATATATATATATATATATATATATATCTCAGTCAGTAGTACGTTTGATTTTTTTTCATAATTTTATTTCGTTCTTGAACAAAATAAATTAATATTTTGAAAAAGAAGTTTTACTTCAGTCGTGTGGTCTAAAGCACATTAGTTTTTGTATGCTTTTGATTTTTTGTATTTTCTATACCATACCTATTATAAACAGTTATGATGTAGGTCAGATGTAGGGTTCATGTTCAACCTTTCAGTGATGTGTTTATAGTATAGATGAGGTATAATTAGTATTGAAATAATATCACACGATATACAATGACTTTTACAACTTTGCAATTCATACAAAACTAATATTGGCATTAATTAACCGTCATAACACCGAGGGTTCTTAGACCGAGCGATTTATTTCAATCAGCATTCCTTTATGCTTTATTTCTTGAGTGATAAGGGTGGTTTTTGAAAGGAAGAGACTGTTTATAATGCTTGTAGTTAATATTATATGTAAACAAATAGTTAAATATTTTTATGTGATGTGAGTCGTAAAAGTTGATTGAAGGGCCGTTTAATATCTTGGGCACAATGAAAGGATATTGGGACCTGCGAGATGAGCTTTATGAGTGTACTGTACAGGTATTGTACAAGGAAACATTGAGGCTGACTGTCTGGAGTAATTAACAAGATTTTTATTGTATGTTACTTGGAGATAAAACAAGAATATAGTCCACCTGATGTTAAGTGGTAACCACCGCCTTTAGAAAGTATTGCCTCGTAGGTCATGCACTTTAGAAACGTGTTTAGTTTGGGGCTAGATAGCGCTGTGTGAAATGTCCAGCATTATTAATAATTCATTTATTTATTTTGCCTAGTATATTTGTTGGCCACATACAAAACAAGTTGAAAATAAGGTGTCCGTTGGGAAAGAAAGGACACGTGAATGAAGTTTTCGCTTTTTGGTCCAGAAGCCGGTTTCCTAACAATTTTTTCCTACTATTATTATTTATTATCAGCCGGTAAAGTCCCACTGCAGGGCAAAGGCCTCCCTTCCCTCTTTCCACGACTCCCGGTTATTGGCTAATTGGGGCCACTCTTTCTGGAATTCATCCAGTTCATCCCTCCATCTCCGCCTGGGTCGCCGCCCGCTTGGAACTCATTCCGTAGTGGCTTTCCCCCATAGTTCCTCTGGCATACGACAAACGTGTCTTGCCCAGTGTCAGCTACCTATGTTTTGGATATATATTTCTTCCTACTATGATATATAATTGAATTCATAGTCGACCTGCATGTTCAAATTATGTCAAAATCTCAGATCCTATCACCCATCAATCCGAATGTATTTAAATTCAAATACACGTCACGCTCGCGTCATAACTATAGAAACAAGTCACAACGATTTACTATCTTTCACCTTCCCTAGGATCCCCCCCCCCTCCCTCTTACGAATCATACGTATTGTAACAAAGACGATAGAAGCATGGGAAGTACGTGATTCTCAATCAGGTAACAATGCCCATCACCCTTCGGAATTATTAACTGGTTCCGAATAATACGTATTTAAAATACATGTGTCCACGTACGGAACATTATTGATATTAAATGATAGTTTATTTTAGATGCTATTGTGTCGTGACGTCTTAGAAAACATTCTGTGCATTGTGCTCGTCGATATGGACTCGTTTCTCAAATTGTTAGGGATTTTGGTCGGAGTAGTTAGTTCGGGTCATCGGGTCCGATGCGATTTGGGACAACTTTTGACGGGCATGTCAGTTATTGTTATTTTTTTTGTGTTGATTGACAACTGGTGACGTTGGTCAGCGGTTAAGAATGGAGCAAAAAATGAGGATTAGAACTGGCACCCTGTGTTGAAAACCTTCAATATTTGATTGGTGTTCCAACTGCTAAAAATATTTTAATTGCTGTACCAAACTTGCTCACAGTATTGAAGATATATTATCAGTATTGATTATAAAATCTTTTAGGTAAAAATAAATCACAACGTACATAAGAATTTACACGGAACCAACGACTTTAAATATTTTTTTGGTTTTAAATAAATAAATAAATATTGCTGGACAATTCACACAACGCTATCTAGCCCCAAACTAAGCAGAGCTTGTCTTATGGGAACCAGATAACTGATAGAACACTTATATACTTTTTTTTTAAAATATATACTTGTAATATATAGAAAAACAACCAGACCCGGAACAAATATCTGTAGATCATGCAAACATTTGTTCCGCGGCGGGAATCAAACCTACCTTCTGCGTCTCAGCCGGCTATTTGCCCACTGCGCCACGGAGGTCGTCGAAATAAAAAGTTTAAATAAAAGTGACCTATGTCTCAATCGAGGTCATAATCTACCAATATACCAAATATCATTTCAGTGATATACTACGTGTTTTGTTATCTATGACATTAAATTTAAACAATTAAAAAATTTAGGGCTAATGGCTAGTATTGTTTTAGAATAAGTTTTATTCAAATTCATTACCATAGAAAATTTTAAATTTTCAAACAATAACAATATTTTAGGACTTGATAATAAGGATTATCAAGTCCTAAAATATTGTTACACCGAGGTTGTTACAGAATAAGTAATAGTAAAGCTTCTCGGAGTTATACCTACTGTGTCACAGAATAGGTAATACTTGGTGTGGAATATACCTACATGCTACCGTTTTTACCTACAGTTGCACAGAATAAGAAATAGTAGTCAGTCGAAATACCTACACTTTTCTAGTCGCCAGTGGAAACATCGAGAAACTTCGAAAACAATATCAATGAAACAGCCTGTATAAAATGGGTAAACACATCATATTCATTCGTCGCAAAGATGCGACCGATTTACCTACGTTAAAATTGTTTATTAGAAATGAATCGATTACTTGATAAATATTCAAGCTACTGGTATTAAACCCACCTATAAAACTAGTTAAAACGATTCCGGATATGTGTCTTGAATGAATATCGTACATAATAAAACAGGTTGTATACATATACAACCTTCGTGGCACAGTGGGCGAATAGCTAGCTGAGACGCAGGAGGTTGTGGGTTCGATTCCCGCTGCGGGACAAACGATTGCATGGTCTACATTTGTTCCGGGTTTGGGTATTTTTTCTATGTAGTATTATAATTATGTATTTACAAAAAAAATGTATATAAGTACCGGTATCGGGTTCCTGTAGTAAATTATTTGCTTAGTTTAGGGCTAATTGGCGCTGTGTGAAATGTCTAGCAATATTTATTTATTTATATGATATTTTATGTCTTTTTTTCTGTCTTTTGGGATCCACTCGGTGGTGGATTTTGCCCATAACTCCTCCGACATGCGGCAGACCACGACGCCGATGGAAATACGAACTCGACTCGTATATGGAAAACTGGACTACACACGCGCATGATAGAGTGGAGTGGAAGGAAGGAAGGGCCTTTGCCCTGCAGTGGGACAGTACAGGCTCCAAACAATAAATAATAGTAATGATATTTTATAAGTAAGTACCTATATTAAATACTAGCTGACCTGCCTGCAGCTTCGCACGCATGGTTTATCAATAAAATAATTACCCTCTTTCTGCGCAATCGGATAAACAGTAGCTTATGTTACTCATGAATAATGTATAGTTCAAACGATGAAAGAATTTTATAAATCGGTCCAGTAGTTTTTGAGTTTATTCGTTACAAAAATACAAATCTTACCTTTTACAATATTATAATTTTGGTCGGTATTTCTCTCAACTTTTAAAATGTAAAAAGTGGTTATTGTGACATAACGATAATAGTTGGGCATATGGTACACCAAAGTTTTTTGTAGATATTGATATGTTCTTTAATATTGTAGAACATACTTTTGTTCTATCATCAATAGTTTCTGCAGCGCATGCGACGAAAGAAGTTATAAGGCACTTTTTTACACATTGGGTTACGTTACTTAAGTTTTATTAAGGATCCCTAACATTTTCTAGCAATATATATAATCTATGTCACTCAAGGTGAATGTAGCTTTCTAATGGTGAAAGAATTTCTGAAATCGGCATAGTAGTTTTTGAGTTTATTCATTACAAACATACACACAAAAATACAAAAATACAAATCTTTCCTCTTTATAATATTAGTATAGATGTTTATATAAATTCTTATATAGCTACTTTTAGAATTATTTTATAGAAAAAAAGTAGTGTTTGGAAAAAGTATTCATGCAAGTGAACACGTAAGTACATTACATAACAGGCTGAACTATTTTACATTGAATTGCAAAGAATACAAGACGTTTTAAATTCCTTTGCATAACCAACCGATCAGCTTAATTAATTAGGGTATTTACAATACCACTATTACGGTATTGTATTGACAACAATGTTTTAATGGAGCACCGTGTAAACTGCCTTTGTGGGGTTTCAATGAACCGTCTCTATTGTAGCACTGACTTAATCTACCTCATTAATTGTCAACGTGATCATCGGGCGTAGAGTCTGTCAAATGAAAGAAGAACCTGAAAAATCGCGGCAAATTCAAAAATATCAGCGTGGCAACCCAAACATTAGGGAATAATAATGATGCCACACTCCGATTCTCATTTTCCCTAATCTGTTGAAAAAAAGTCACGAGTACCTACCTTAAACGACGACCTATTTGAAGAAAATTAAGAGAGTGACTGAAACGAAAGAAGTAAGTCAGATTCATGGGAAATGGTCATCCGCGGTTCCTGCCTACATCTTCGTGAAAAGGCATTTTTTGCCTAAATTTCCGGTTCAGAATGACAAAACCTATAAAATTGTTAAATATTATTAATCTGCAGTTGATAAGAGTGGGTTACAATTCGTTATTATTATAGTTATTTATAGTACGTGCAATTATTATTTTATATCACCCTAAATTTACCCAACTGTAGAACATAGCGTCCGTAGGTGGAAACACATTAGTATTGCCATGTAAAACGTTACGAAAAAATGCGAGTGCCTACTTTCGTTTGACAGACTCTACTAGCCAGTGTTTAGGATTGGATACCAGAACAAATACGTGTTTTATTAAGAAACAAACAAAAAAGTGGCTGTCACGGGAAGCTCGGCAGATGTGAAACAACTTAATAGAAGGTAATGAAATTTTTTTTAATTAATAAAACCATATTCGCAGTTACGGCGTGTCGGCAAACGAGTCGGTTTTACTGCCAAGGCACGCCAATAGATGTTTGTCTTTAAATAACAAATAAATAAAAATACAACACAGTACACATTATGAAACAAACAAATACGCACAAAGAATTATTACCAATATACCATATTGTGGCCATGGCAAAGTCGATGGAAGAGCTTAGCACGATGCTCGAAGGCCTCAATCGAGTCTCCCAACGGGTAGGACTTAAAATGAACTTGGACAAGACGAAAATTATGTCGAATGTCCATGTCGTGCCTGCCCCAGTTATGGTTGAGAACTCGGCTCTCGAAGTTATCGACGCGTATGTATACCTAGGACAAACAGTCCAATTAGGTAGGTCCAACTTCGAGAAAGAGGTCAATCGTCGAATCCAACTCGGATAGGCAGCGTTTGGGAAACTTCGCAACGTCTTTTCATACCTCAGTGCCTTAAGACGAAAGTCTTCAATCAGTGTGTGTTACCAGTGATGACATATAGAACCGAGACGTGGTCCTTCATTATTGGCCTTATGAATAAGCTCAGACTCGCTCAACGAGCTATGGAGAGGGCTATGCTCGGGATTTCTCTACGGGATCGAATCAGAAATGAGGAGATACGTAGGAGAACTCAAGTCACCGACATAGCCCGACGGATTAGCACGTAGAAGTGGCAATGGGAAGGCCATACAGCGCGCAGAACAGATGGTCGATGGGGCCGGAAGGTTCTCGAGTGGAGGCCACGGACCGGCAAGCGTAGCGTAGGACGTCCACCTACAAGATGGGCAGACGACTTGGTAAGAACCGCAGGTCGGCGTTGGATGCAGGCCGCTTCCAACCGCCGTTCCTGGAGATCAATCAGGGAGGCCTTTGTCCAGCAGTGGACGTCCTACAGCTGATATGATATTGGGGAACAAAAAACAAAAATATACGCGTCCACTTGAGCACCTCCTCCTATATTTTGTCAGTTAAAAATCATTGTTTCAAGTGGAAAATGTATTATGTGGTGGCTCATCTGGTTTAAAATAGTAAGGCGAAGTTACTAGCCACATCACCTGTACTCTTACAACCGTGACCAATGCCATATCTTAGTATTTTCGAATTTAATAACAGAAAAAATATACAATTATGTACATGACAAAAATACAGAAGACAGAGTTGAATCACCTAAAGGCGGTTGCAAACGATCTCTTCTTCTCCGCCGTATCTCAAACAATGCTTTGAATTCCTAAATCTATCCCATACCCGCAATCTGCGTTCTTCCACTACTCTCCAGTTGAAAACTCCATCCCATAATTCCAACTTTAGTAACTCGTTTACGGTACGAGCTGTCGGATTATGGAATGACTTGCCCGTTTCTATCAGACTTGCCAAATCTTTACCTATTTTCAAAAGTGAGGTCTACAAACTATACTTAGCGGCTTCTTTAGAGTAAACATTGTATTTTCTTTCGATATTTATTGTAAAAGTATATATTTTTATATTCATTTATGTAAGTTTATGTAGGTATATTTTAGGTTTAGGTATTTATTTATTTTTATCCTACATAAATAGGTATTTATTGTAACACCGCCTCCTCACACGTCTTTTCAATCCAGTCATCCAATCCAAGATCGCTTTGAGCGATAAGGCCGCCCATTGTACCACTATGTATTAGTCTTTAAGTTTTCTAGGTTAAGTTATTTTAATTTGGTGTAACAATAAAGAATTATCTATCTATCTATTTATAGATAGCTCAACTGCTCCAGATCATTACCAGGCGGAAGTGTCTCCAAGACACTGGCTGTATTTAATTTTTTTAGAATCTTCCAGTTTTAACTAAAACTAATATTAAAAACCGTTCTAAAAATCACAACTCACCTTCCAAATAACTGACATGCAAACGTGAAATTCTAACAGGGGCATAACAAGCGCTAAACCACTACAGCCGATCTAATTTTTCTCTTTATCCACCAATTAGCGCTTCAGAAACTATGGAACTATGGCTGAGACCACAGAAATGACAAATATACCAAGGTATAGAAGTATCACTCTTCTTTATACTGAAGTAAACTCTTACGGAATGGGTACACAAATAAATAATGCTGGAAATTTCACACAGCACTATCTAGCACTAAACTAAGCAGTGCTTGTACTGTGTTAACAGGATAACTGCTAGAATAACCGTTTAGTTTTTGGTAACTGCCTAACTGCGTACATAAATAGATTAACCCAGACCAGAAACACATCTCTGTATAACATGCAAATATAGATAGATAGGTAGATAATTCCTTTATTGTATAGCATTAAATATAAACATATAACAGAAAAAACAATTCTAAATAATAGGTACAATAGGCGGCCTTATCGCTAAAAGCGATCTCTTCCAGGCAACCTTCCGACAGGATCTGTGTGAACAAAAATGAGGACGGCGCGGGGCGGCGTAAATCAAATACTAAAGTACAAGTTTAAATTACAATTTAAAACAAATAAATATACCTACTTAGATAATATTAGGTTGGGGAAAAAGTATCTTCGCATTTTTTAAGAAAATTCAAACAGATATAGAAATAAGTGACTTTTTACCTGTATGTCTCAGGACGAGGTACCGATGGTCGCAACTCGAAAATGCAATATCATGTAGGCAAAACGCTTTTCACGTTAGATTCTCACCTTCGTTTAGTTTGGTTTCTTTCATTCAATCTTACATAAAATATGGACAAAAAAAAATAACTGCTACTTGAACCTTCTAAAGAAAGAAATTGTAGTTTTATTTGTAACGTCAACAAAACCAGACAAACATATAAGACCATAGAAGGTTTCATTTCATTTATTTTACACTGTAGGTACATTATAGAACACTTATCCTTTTATTGACATGAAATACATTATTTACGATTGAGCATTGACATTGATTGACTTATTTGACATTGTTTTATTGTGTGTTTTATTGATATCAATATATATGAGTATTCTAAATGACGTAATTACGTCATGTAGAATACTCATATATCAATAAAATTAACATTACTGTAGCTCAAACAGACAGATATTGGGACTAATTATGTTATTTTAACAAAGAAAGTCAACTTAAAACAATAAAAATAAGACAAGAGTCAATAAAACACAATAAAACAATGTTAAATAAGTCAATCAATGTCAATGCTCAATCGTAAATAATGTATTTCATGTCAAAAAAAGGATATAACAAATTGAGGCTTTATAGGAGCCTTGTCATTGAGGTGCACTGTGAAAGTATATTCTATAGACTGTCAGCCAGCTGATGACGTCACAAGCTGGTATTTGACTGAGCATAATTATTATTATAAATACGGGATTTATCACGTACCGTCTTATCGGTGTTTCGACCGACAATGTTTCGGTTCAATTCGTGAACCTTCATCAGGGTGAGTGCGATCCGCTCCGAATAACGTCTCGCCTCGCACTGCGCGCCGCTGCCCTCTGCGAGCGAGTTGACGGGCGGGGTGGTGGGGATTGGGTCAACGAAAGCACAGTGCGTTGAACAGCTGTGTCATCATCATTATCATCACTGCTGCTCTCTTCGGTAGTTCTTGGTACAGGCAAACACACAACACTATGTCTCTACCAGGTTCACTCACTCTTCTGTCACTTCGCACTCACCCTGATGAAGGTTGACGAATTGAACCGAAACATGGTCGGTCGAAACACCGATGGGTCGGTACGTGATAAATCCCGTATTTATAATAATGATTGAAATCAATCACGAAAGTTTTCTAAGTAATATTGTAATTAATAATATGTATTTTTTTTGGTGACAAGACTGCCAGGCTGAAGTGGGACTCGGCGGGTCACGTCAGTCATACGGTCACAGACAACAGTCGTCACACAATGGGTGCCTGCAGATAGGCGTCGAAGCCGGGGCAGGCCGAGGAAGCGTTGGCGTGACGACCTCGATGCATTCCAAGATGGCTGGTGGGACGTGGCGAGTGATCGTGAGAGGTGGAAGAACTGGGGGGAGACCTTTGCCTAGCAGTGGGAAAGTATAGGTTAAATAATAATAATAGTTTTACTAAGAATTTATTCAGACATCTCAATACCACCCAGCCTGATTGGTAGGATATGGCGAATTGACGAAAATCCATGAATATAATGGGGAGACTTTTACGAAGCAGTGGGCATAGGTTCGGGTGCTTCGATTGGAATTGCTTGCATTTATATTCTTTGAATTTACCTCAAAAAGTATAGTGAATTTGAAGTGGCACAGGCCTGCTGAGCCGTTAGTATTGTTTACGTAATAATGCCTTAACAACCGGTGTTAAACCTTAATCAAACACGATGCGGATCGTTTCGGGTAGTGTGGTAGCTTATGTTGGCTATTGTCTTCTAGGAAGGTTTTGTTTGATGTAACTTCTTAACTTGCGTTGTGTTTTTTAGGACTAGTAGACTGCGAGTTAGTCCAATTCGCGGATCCACTGAGATCCACTATGATTTGGAAGATATTAATCGTATCATATAACTTTTATTCAACAAACTGCACATACAAAATATGATAACAAGGCCCATATACTATAAATCGAGAATCAGTAAGGTACACAAAAGTGAGCTGAACTTAAAGAAGACTTCATATGAACCAGGGCTTACATGTTTAATTGCTTCTACCTATTCATTTCGTTTTACGAACTCCATCCTTAGGAAAACGGTGTCTGCCGTTGCTTTCACAATAGGATACAACACACGGTTTAATCATCTCTTCTACACATATCCTCCTGTTTGTAAGCAATTTTAAATAGATAGAAAACGCTTTATTGTAAATCACACTTAAATTAAAAAAAAAACAATATAAAAAACAAATAACAATACAAGCAGAAATACAAGTGGCGGTCTTATCGCTAAAAGCGATCTCTTCCAGACAACCTTTGGATGGACTGGATTTCACGAGAACGTTATAGGACGGTAGCTATTAATAAAAATAATTGAATATTGAATTAACAATGTATTTACATAAGCAGAATAAATAATTACAAACAAATATTCCATACTAATAATAAAAAGGTATATTATATAAAATACTATAAGTAGGTACATATAGGTGTACAATAGAAGGATGAAATAAAAAACAGGAGTAGCGTAACGATAGATGAGAAAATGTGAAATCAACATTGTAGTGCAGAGAGATGTTTAAATAGAACTGTTTTAAAGATGGGAAGGGATTTGGCAGTTCTAATGTGTGGAGGAAGAGAGTTCCTTAGACGGATAGCTTGTAAAGTGAAGGATTTATCATAAAAGTTAGAAGAGTGTACAGGAGTTTTAAGTTGCAAGGTCTCAGAGGAGCGCAAGTCTCGAGGATTTGACTGATGAAGATACTCAAAGCGCTCTCAAAATTATAATGATTTTGTTGTAATTCATATCTTAAAGACATACATAAAACAATAAACTTAATAAAACCGGCCAAGAGCGAGTCAGTCCGACGCGCACGAAGGGTTCCGTACCTATAAAACAAAAAAAATCACGTTTGTTGTATGAGAACCCGCCCGTAAATATTAATTTTATTTTGATTTAATTATTTATTTTTAAAGTGAATAATAATACTCAATATTCTGTGAATATTTCAAGCGTTTACCTGTTCCCGTTACCAATATTGAGCAAAAAAATCACGTTTGTTGTATGGGAGCCCCCCTTAAAAAAATATTTTTCTCTGCTTTTATTTGTTGTTATAGCGGCAACAGAAATACATAATCTGTGAAAATTTCAACTATTTAACTACCACGGTTCATGAGATACAGCCTGGTGAAAGACAGACAGATAGACAGACAGACAGCGGAGTCTTAGTAATAAGGCCCCGTTTGTCCCTTTGGGTACGGAACCCTAAAAACTAACATTTTTATTTATTTCCTGGATTTTGCTACGTAGCTGCTTCCCTATAGCACCTGTGAACGATGCCGACTTGCCAGAAATCCGGATCAAGTGGCACATCCTTATACTTTGTCAGAATCTGGAGAGTAGAACTTGAAGTTAGTAATCCTACTGAACTTCAGTCGCTGGATAGATAGACATTCGGAACGTGCCTGCAATCCGGCCCTGGGTCCTCTCCCTCACGAATCGGAGTACATCATCTCCTGAAGTCCTCACATCTATTCAGGAGAGGTAGATCTTGATGGTCGGCTCTACTGCATGCAGTGTTGTCGATTCAGTCGGCATCGATTTTTATATACTAACGTATGATGGTAAGCAAGTATACGGCCCACTTGCTGATATGTGGTTACTATATTATGGTTTTTAGCACTCAAAGTATCAGTTGCGCGTTGGCATCATGATCCATGTAGAAAGAAGCCCCGTTAGCCACACGAAGTGGATGGCCTGTGACCCATAACATCGCACGAGAAAGACTACAAGGCAGGCAGACATTAACTGTGAAAATACCAAGCTGCGAGACCACTTGTAGAAGTGTTCGATTTTCACGTCTATTTTTGGGTTATAAACAGACAGATGTCATCAAACTGTCAATATGTCAAGACAAAATTGTTCTTATATATTTTTTTGGCAATTATTTATTTTTTTTTTTTTTTTTCAAAATCAAAATGTCTTTATTTAGTACATAAACAGCGTACAGAAACAATATGAAAACGGTGATACCTGCAGGAGTAAAAAATACTGTGTCGCAGGCATCAACGCCCGCCTCCATAAACCTTAACAAATAAAGAGTTCAATATTTAGACTAAGAGAGAAGCTAAGTTAACGAAAGACTAAAGTTAATTTAATGTTAAACAGACAATTTAAAAGAATAGAGTATCGATACGATATACAAATATATAATAACAAGAATAGTAACTCTGATAAATTTGAATTATCTAAATTATATTTTATTTTGAATTTTAAGTAATAACAGAGTAGATTACATGTTGTGTGTGCAGTGTGTAAGAATGTAAGGATGTGTAAGTGTGTGGAAAATGTAGTCTAGGGTGAATATAGCGAATGTGTGTTATTCAGCAAAAAGCAGAAGATTTTCAGTGTCATCGTAGGATAAGGATATCAGCCATTTTAAACATTTCAACTTGCATTTGTAGTATGGTAATGGATAAATGTTAAGCAATTGGTTTAATCTGTTGTACAGTGATGGACTTATGCAGTGGAAGTGGCGACTAGCTAAAGCTGTGCGGCGACGTTCGATCGCACAAACGTTGTCCGATCTTCGTTTAGATTTAGTCAACTCGGGATCATAATAAAGTTGGGAGTGTTTCCGAAGGACAGTCTGCAGAATAAAAAGTTGTCGGACCGAGGGTACTTGGCATAGCGAGAAAAGATCAGAGGTAGGGAAAAGGAAGGGTTTCTTAGACAATACCTTAAGCACAGCTCTTTGGGCTCTTTCAAGTCTAATCATTCGGGTTTTAACCGCACAGCCCCATGACGAGATGCAGTAGGAGAGAACAGACTGGGTGAGTGCAAGATATACTGTTTTTAAACTATTGAAATCCAGAACTGATCTTAATGTTTTAAACACGTATATAAGTTTTCTGACTCGTGAGATAGTCGATTCAATTTGGGGTTCCCATGACATAAAGCTGTCGATCAAAACTCCAAGGTACTTGTGAGAGTATGTCCGTTCAATGGATGTACAAGTGCATTTGTCGGGAACGGAACCAGCAGGACAAACATGGGCACACACGGAAAGGGAAGAGGGGGCTTGAGAGGCTAAGTTGAAGGCAAAAGGAATGAACTTTGTTTTAGAGATATTTAGAGTTAGGAGATTTGACCGAAGCCAACTCATAACTACTCTTAGGGTGTTTTCCGAACGCACACGAACCTCTTGCCAGCTCCGACCATGAACGATAAGAGCTGTGTCGTCAGCGTAAGTAATAATATTACAGTTTGGTATGGATAAGTTGCACAAATCATTTATGTAAATCAAAAATAATGTAGGGCCAAGGACGCTTCCTTGAGGAACACCGAAACAAACAGTTTCTACACTACTTTCAAGACCATCTATTTGCACAAATTGCCTACGATTAGACAGATAGTCACGGAACATTTCTAGAGCAAGACCTCTTATGCCAATATTTTCTAATTTATTCAACAAAATGGGGACTGAGACTGTGTCAAAAGCCTTTGAAAGGTCAAGGAAAATACCTAAGGTTTTACGCTTGTTGTCCATGTTTTTGACGACTGTGTCAGTCAGCTCCAGTACAGCATCCTCAGTAGACTTGCCACTCCTGAAGCCAAACTGGAGCGGAGACAGAACATTGTTGTCGTTGATGTATTTCGTTAGTCTGGAATTAAGGATCTTCTCAAAGATCTTGGACAAAACTGTAAGTACCGAAATGGGCCACTCCACTCTTAAAAATGGGGTGGACCACAGCAGTTTTAAAAGCCCGAGGAAAGACACCAGAGGACAGGGCTGTATTAAAGATATGATTCAGTAATGGAATGAGAATGTGTCTAGCAGATTTAACTAATGAGGTGGAGATGCCGTCCCAACCTATAGCGCAATTAACTTTAAGGTTTAATATAATATTTTCTATTTCTGTGTTTTCAACGCTGAAAAAAACCATAGAATTCAAGAATAGTTTATTTTGAGTGGGGATCATTGGGGGTAGGATAGACGTAGTATAGTTAACAGATGTGTGAGATAGAATTTCGGAAGCGAGATTTTTACCGACGTTGGCAAAGAATGTGTTCACTGTATCAACAGAAGATGAGGGACTTACACACAACTTAAGGAGATGAGAAGAATCAGACTTTTTTTTAGTTAGATTGGCAATTTGCTTTATGATGTTCCAAGTAGCTTTTGGATTTCTTTTGGCCTTAAGAATTTCACTTTGTTCATATTCTAGTTTAAGCTTTTTTAGTAGATTTGTTGCAGTAATTGTGATAGCGATTATATATCGTTTTGTTAATTTCATTAGGATTTTGTTTAGATTTTCGGTAGAGTTTGTCTTTGTGTCGGATACATTTGAGAAGACCTGGAGTGATCCAGGGCTTAATAATCCTTTTTCGGCTCGGGATTAGGACTTTGCAAGTATGTTTTGAAATTAATGCCGAGATAAGGTTAACTAGGAAGTCAGTGATTATGTTGGGGTCATTTGAAAGCATAAGAAAAGAGAAATCAGTGTTTTCTAGATCATTTAAGATTGCTGGAATATCACTTTTTTTAGTAAAACGTTTGGAGGTATTTATTGTTTCGTTATTATTACAGCAAAGAAGAACAGGAGCATGGTCAGTTATTTTAGAGTTCAAAATTAAGGTTGTAGCACGGTAAGGTGACCGGAGAATGACATGATCAAGACAGTTATCTAGTCTAGTTGGGTATCGATGGACAGGCAGCATACCATGTGAAGCGAGCAGAGTTAGGTAATCATCAGCACTAGGCTCCACATTTTCAGGTTTAATGTTGATATTTAAATCTCCCACGATTACAGTTGTTCTAAAGTTTTTAAGAGAGTTCAAGGTATGGTCAAGACAGTGCAAAAAGGGGTTTACGTCAGTATATGCCGGATTATTAGTAGTGTATAGAAATCTATTATTTTATTAGCGAAGTTTCAGTACCTATGTCATAAAACAAAATGTGATAACGACCTAGATGAAACTAGATTAATATGAGTAATTTTAATACGTTAGATTTGCAAAAGAACTAAGATTAAGAATATATTTATGTGCCATAGTACTTTCCTTGTATAGTCTAACTTTTTATTAGCAGCAGTAAAATGACGTTTCTAAATGTCATTCCGTAAAATAATGTTGCCAGCCTAATCTCAATAGGGATGTGATTCAGTTCACAAAAATTAATTAAATAACATTATTATGACGTTTTTGTTTCATTTTGAATGTACCTCCCTATACTTCCACTAAAAAAGATCAATCCTCTAGTATAGTAATAATAATAGGTTAAAAAAGTACATTACAACTTAATATTAAATCTCAAAAAAAAACCAAACTGATTATTCATTTATGATTCACTCATTTAGCTACATCCCTATTTATTTTTCTTCAAAAACCGGCAACCCACAAAACGTCATTTTACTGCAGCTAATAAAAAGTTAGACTATACTCTTATTTCGGGGGGATTCTTCGTTAATGTGTTCTCTATAAGCAACACTATCATTGATCCAAATAACCTCATTGTTTATAAAATTATGACAGGAAACCGGTCCACCTTAGCAAAGCAAAGAAAAAGTGTTAATTCGGTCAAACAGAGATCATAACCTTACTTAGAGGCTGCGACGCTTCTTAGAAGGACACTGTGGGTAGTTTACGAAAATAAAGAGGACTTCTGTAGTACGCGGCAAACGGGGACAGGGAGGGGGTGGAGTAGCTTTCCATTTATTGCACGTATTGATAAAAGGTTTAATCTTAAGTTAATGACATCACAAGATCTTTGGTAAGTTTCAAAACTGTAGTTTTAAAATAAAAAATGCTGTTTTGTACTGTGTAAAATCCTGTATGTATATGTTTGTGTGTGTGTGTGTGATTTTTTTTTTATTTCTAATGAGATGTTTTTTTTTCTGTCTAGACTAAGACATTGCTTGGCAATTTTGGCGGTACAATCTCTTAGTTTTATTGTTCGAGCGAAGCGAGATCTTTAAATCAACTTGGGCAAATCGGCGTTGTAAGTATCTTTGTCCGAGGATAACTTTCGTGACGTTGATCCGATCATCGTGAAATTTAATACATAGGTAGGTAGTGATGGTACAATTTTGGTGTGACTAAATGAGCTAAAAATGTTGGGGGGTTGTTGAGATATTGGTGTTCAAGAGGGGTAACAAAAAATGAAAATGAAGCTATCAGGTCAAGTGTGACGTCAAATGAAAGGTATTTATTAGTACATTTAGACTAAGTTTTTATTTTTCGTAAGTTATTTATATTTTTTGAGCTAATAGCTATGATAAAAACTAAACTTTGACAAAATTCACAGGGTACACCTGTGACCTCACAGTGCTGTTATTTGGTATGCATGTAGCTTAAGTAACACAAATATAGGCAAAAGTCTGAAATATGGAACAACTGCAATTTGTACCCAAAAAAAAACCACAGCACATTAACTCCCGTTACCTGTAATTTGAATGAAACTGTAGGTCAAGTAAGGTGGTTATTGTTTCGTGGCACTAATTTGATAGTCAAAAATTACAAATAATATTTTTATGTTATAATCTGAGACTCGCGAGATCTCAGTTCGGGGCGAACCACTAGTACAAATCATCAAACATAACGGATGAAGTTTGCAGTTAACTGTTGCAGGTTGATGACATACAGTTGCTTTTGGTATATCCACAGCCTGACTTCACCCACTGCTGAGTATCTTCATCATCATCATATCAGCCACAAGACGTCCACTGCTGAACATAGGCATCCCCACTGATTTCCAGAGCTACCGATCTGGTGCGGCCACACACAACAACTCACCCACTTTCCACAGTTCCACACGCACTGTGCACACAGTGTACAGCTTCCACTCTAGAACTTTTCTGCCCGTCTACCGATTGTACGTCTCGCGCTAACAATGCCTACGGCAAACGGACGACCAGCTATCTTGTTCCTCGGCTTATCAACACCCTACCCTCTGACGTACGTGATAATTTGACACCTAAAAATATAAAATATCAACTAAGGAACTACTTAATGAGTCAAGTCTAATTTTCCTGGCTCATTCATAACATTTATAATCTAAACCATAAACAAATGTACTTACCTGGCTCCTGCTTATTTACCTACTTACATTTTTATATACTTTTTATTGCTAAGTAAAAAACACCTATTACCCGTGCGCGATAAGTTGGGACCTGAGCGCGGTGACGTCATATTGGCGTGTTTTTACCGCCCGCAAAAAAGCGAACATAACAAGCAGCCGCCCGCGGCTTCGTCTTTGTTTTTTTAACCTAATTTATTATGTTACTCAGGGAGGACGCTGCTTTTTATCTAATCTTTTTTACACTATTTGAATAAAATAAAAATGCAATGTTTAAGTTTATACATTTATTTTATCTACTATTTACATTATCTCATCTTCGTCACTACTTAGTGGATTTATGCCTTCTAGAGGTTGTTCTTCGTCCTCAGTCTCACTATAATCACTTGACGAAGAGGTATCCGATAAATTTACAATTAATTGCGATTCATTCGTCTCTTGTAAGAGGTCATCATGTCACAACAAAAACTACAACAACAAAACAATGACACAAACTATAACAACAAAAACTACAACAACAAAACAATAACACAAACGAAAACTAAAAGAATTCCAGAGTGCGTCGTTACGTGACGTAGGCCAGTACGAGACTAAAAACCCTAGTAAAAAATAGTGATGCGAACGGTACAATACGGGCGCCATCGGGGAAGTGCAGGGGAAGCGGTCGGGGAGTTGCATTCCTAACAGGTTCCAAGTTATCGCGCACGAGTAATAGTGATGTAAACCCACGATAGCACCAGCACAAACCTCAGAGGTTTTTAGATGCTATATTTGTGAACATTTAACTGTAATCTTTGTTAAAATAGTAAATAATTAAAAAAAAACATATTGTAGATGCGTGGAAGTGTCACACGGTGCGTTTTACCCGCTCGTTTCTTCCACGCACCTGCAAGACCTTCCCCGGAAGTTTTTCCGATGGACTTCAAAATGAACGCCTTCAAGAGAGGTGTAAATAAGGCATTAAGTGCTAGGTAACGCGACTGCAGTACCACGAGTGCTGCAGGAGTTTATAGGCGGCGGTGACCACTTAACATCAGGAGGCCCGCCAGCTTGTCTGTGTACGAGTCTAATAAAAATAGGCAAATAATACTATGATTTGCCTTAGTTTATGCTATCCATTAGGCAGTCGCATTCAGATTCGGTCCGCCACGTGAAGATCTTCGTGCTTCATCTTAGACCACATACTGGCTTACCATCAGGTGAGATTATGGTCAAACGAAGATAGATGACAAAAACATATATAATAAAAAAAACAATAAAAAGAAATTATGCGTTTCGTTGTCAATGCATTTATAAGTGTGGATTAAATGCCGCTCCATACATTGCCTCGTCCACAAAGCAATGCTCCTGGCATAGTCCATTACTTAAACAAACCCGGGTTTGTGTGTAGTGCCACCACTTTACACCCGCGTGGGGTAGTCTCCGCTTCCGAATGAGTCGAGTTCGTCTCAGGTTCTAAAATGTTGTCTTGATTCGGCTACTTTTGTTATGGAGCTTATGAGATTTTGATTAGCTTTTATGATACACAGATGGCTTTCACGCCATCATGCGCAAAAAACGGCATCGCTGATGAGCAGAGTTCGGGACAGTCGCAACAGCATCCTGAGGACGGTGGCTGAGTGCTGCACATCTCCGCTCTGGATGCGTCTTGTGCGGAGGGTGATTAATGAAGGAAATAATTTCCTCAGTTAGTCACCCTTGGCACAAAATGGTGTTTTCTATTTTCCCCCAGTGCCTATTTTTATTCATGTATATTTAGTGATTCTTGTTTGTTGTTTGATTTTTTGTGTTTGTTTTTAAGATATGGATTCTAGTTCATTATCATCATCATCATATCAGCCGTAGGACGTCCACTGCTGGACAAAGGCCTCCCTCATTGATCTCCAGGAACTGCGGTTGGAAGCGGCCTGCATCCAACGTCGACCTGCGGTTCTTACCAAGTCGTCTGCCCATTTTGTAGGTGGACGTCCTACGCTACGCTTGCCGGTCCGTGGCCTCCATTCGAGAACTTTCCGGCCCCATCAGCCATCTGTTCTGCGCGCTATATGGCCTGCCCATTGCCACTTCAACGTGCTAATCCGTCGAGCTATGTCGGTGACTTGAGTTCTCTTACGTATCTCCTCATTTCTGATTCTAGTTGTCTGAAATAAAATATTTTAATTTTATTATTTAATAAGTATATAAACTGTTAAATCCAATCACAATTGGTAACCAAAGTCGCTTCACTATGACAATGGTATAGTCGCAAATTCACCTCTATAGCCAACTTTTGGTATTAAACTAACATCATCTTTTGTTAGAGACCACCGTTTCTATGATAACACCATCAAAAATTTGTCAGCATATGACAGGAAAAACTATCATAATCATTGAATAATGGGGGCTCCTTAATAGTTTTTTTTTATAAATTAGCAGAATAGGGCCCTGGTTTAGTAGAGTTGGGCTCCAGGTTTATGCATTCATGCCATTATGAATAAAGTAGACTATTTGAAACTATGAATAGTAACAAAGCTAATTAATTAAAGGTGAAAAAAAAATCAAAATTTATTGGAGTGTATCGTAAATTTTCTTTACCAACACTTAAGACGAGAAGACTGCTCCTTTATCAACTGCTATAACGTTTTTTTTAATTTATTTACTATTTTAACAAAGATTACAATTATATGTTACAATTATAGCATCTAAAAACCAGTGAGGTTTGTGCCGGTGATATTGAAGGTTTACATCAGTAGGTGTTATTTACTTAGCAATAAAAACTATATAAAAATGTAAGTAGGTAACTAAGCAGGAGCCAGGTAACGTACATTTGTTTATGGTTTAGTTTAGTAATATTATGAATGAGCAAGGAAAACTATACTTGACTCATAAAGTAGTTCCTTAGTTTAAATTTTACATTTTTAGGTGTTAAATTATCACGTACGTCAGAAAGTAGAGTGTTGATAAGCCGAGGAACAAGGTAGCTGGCCGTCCGTTCGCCGTAGGCATTGGTAGTGCGCGATGTGCAAAGCCAATTCCTAGAAATAGCTCGAGTGTATACTGGGTGTTCGATTTTGTTTTTTAATGATTCATTAAAAAAAATGTTCTCTCAGCAGTAAATAATGAACCTGTGTGTGAACTGGCAAAACTTTGCAATAAATGAATAGACCACTGTCATTTTCGTGAAATTGATTTTTAACTTTAGGCGGCACTAAAGTTATTAAAATTTTTAACTGTAGTTTATAAATATCATCGAGATACGTTTTGTAGATTCTACCATATTGTATGTATGACTCTGTCAGTGCATTGTATAGCATTATCTTAACTTTATACGGAATGCGATTTTTGAGGATTGAGATGTTCGCAAGGAATCGTCTTAATTTATTACAAACACGTTCAATGTGATGGCTCCAGTTAAACTTGTGATCAATTATCAGACTAAAGTATGTTTGTTTATCAACAATATCTATTAATGGACAACTTCAAGCCACACTAACAGCATGCAAGCAGCTATGGTCATGGGCCATAGTTTGGTAGGGTATATATGGTTTTGAACAGGAGAATGCTTTATATACGGTGATTTAATGATTAATAATTTGGTTTTGCTAGCGTTAAGAACAAGGCCAGCATCATGGCACCATTTATTTAGAGTATCTAGGTCCGATTGCATAAGTTCACAGGCATATTGTGGATTTTTATCAGCGATTACTAGGCATGTGTCATCTGCAAACTGGTAGCATGAGTAGTTGGTAATGCAGTTGTTCATGTCATTTACGTAGGACAGGAAATGTAGAGGACCTAGGACCGAGCCTTGAGCCGTGCCTTCTGTTACCGACACGGGTTCACTGAAGGTGTTGTCGACTTTTACATTGAAGGTTCTATTATTTAGATAATTATTGCACGAATTTAACAAGGGACCTCGAATTCCGCAGTTATCTAACCTGTCTATCAGTTGATTGTGCACCAAGGTATCAAAAGCACGTCAGAAGTCAATAAAAAGAGCAAATACGTGTTTTTTCTCATTTAAGTGTTTATTGACTTTATCTGTGAACTTTGACAAAAGACCTGAGGTACTCTTACCTGCTTGAAAACCAAATTGATACTGGTTGATTACTTCATGTTTTCTATAAAAATGTATGTATTTGCTCACAAACATATTTTTCTACAATTTTATCAATCGAAGAAAGCAATGTAATTAGACGGTAGTTAGAAAAATCGTTGTGTTTTCCTTTTTTATGAAATAAAATAATATATGTATATATATATTATAATACATTTTACATAATATCTGCCATAATAAATTTCAGAGTAACAAACTTGTTAACCAACCATTTGTATTCCATATCGTTCGTATTCCAACCGAGAGACCCGCAATCGTTATCTATTCGCACTTACTACTTAAAACACGAACGCAGGTGAGCGAGCGCCACTCATTAGAATTCCTAAGTTATTTAACGATCATTTCTTGGAAATTGAATTTTTTGCAAGCGCCTTGTTTAAGAAAGCAATCAATCAGACAATCCTGTCTTATTGTCTAATTTCAATTTAAAGCGACTAAGTTACTCATTACTAAATGTGGACCTGTATTGTGTAGATACGTAGGTACCTAGGCACTTGCTTGCCTGCATAATATATTTAGGTTCATCTATATATTTATATTTTTTGTATGTATTTGTAAACACTCATGCCCACCATCTGTCTAACGTAATCTGTGGACAACGGTGCTGGTTATGACTGTAAGACATCTCGTAATAATTAATAAGTCTAGTAATATTTAGGCATAATTGTTTATTGTTTTAAATAAATAAAAATGTCATAATCGTCCTAATAGTAATGTGTAATGTAAACATTACATGTATACATTACTATTAGGACGATTATGGTTAAAACCAGCGGTGGTACGCATTAAGGTAAAAAAATATCATAACCAACTTGGCTATCATAACTACCTCCGTGGCGCAATGGGCGAATAGCCGGCTGAAACGCAGGAGGTAGCAGGTTCGATCCCCGCCGCGGAACAAATGTTTGCATGATCTACAGATATTGTTCCAGGTCTGGATGTTTTCTATATAAGATAAGTATATATTTTCCAAAAAATAAGTATATAAGTAATCAGTTATATATATATATATATAAGTATATCAGTTGTCCGATTCCCATAGTACAAGCTCTGTTTAGTTTGGGGCTGGATAGCGCTGTGTGACATGTCCAGCAGTATTTATTTCTAACTAAGTATTTAAGGTCATGGTGCTAAAAGAACATGGCATTTGAATATCAAAAAATACCCTTTTTCAGTAGCTAGAAAAAATACAAAAGGTTTTGACATATGGAACTCTGTATTACACACACAATAAGAAACTGTGAGCTTTCTAGTTTTTGTGTATTTGTAACAGGAAGTTGCTTTTTCGAGATCCTGTGTGCTGCCTGTCAGTATATTATCACTTATTGTAACTACTTACTAACGAGGTTCACATATTCGTTTCTATGTTGTTAAAAAAGTTGAGGGTAAGACGGTGATGCACTTAAAGCCACGATAAGCGAAAAGAATGTTCTGAAGAACATATGTATATCTGTAGGTCATGCAGACGTTTGTTCCGCGCTTGGAATCCAACCCGCAACCTCCTGCATCTCGTAATCTATACTAATATTATAAAGAGGAAAGATTTGTACTTTTGTGTTTGTTTGTAATGAATATACTCAAAAACTACTGGTCTGATTTCAAAAATTCTTTCACCATTGGAAAGCTACATTCACCTTAAGTGTCATATTATATGAAAGAGATCGCTTCTTTAGCGACAAGATCCCTCATTGACTATATAATTACTTTTCTATGCTAATATTGTGAAGAGGAAAGATTTGTACTTTTGTGTGTATGTTTGTAATGAATAAACTCAAAAACTACTGTGCCGATTTCAAAAATTCTTTCACCATTGGAAAGCTACATTCACCTTAAGTGTCATATTATATGAAAGAGATCGCTTCCTTTAGCAACAAGATCCCTCATTGACTATATAATTACTTTTCTATGCTAATATTGTGAAGAGGAAAGATTTGTACTTTTGTGTGTATGTTTGTAATGAATAAACTCAAAAACTACTGTGCCGATTTCAAAAATTCTTTCACCATTGGAAAGCTACATTCACCTTAAGTGTCATATTATATGAAAGAGATCGCTTCCTTTAGCGACAAGATCCCTCATTGACTATATAATTACTTTTCTATGCTAATATTGTGAAGAGGAAAGATTTGTACTTTTGTGTGTATGTTTGTAATGAATAAACTCAAAAACTGCTGGTCCGATTTCAAAAATTCTTTCACCATTGGAAAGCTACATTCACCTTAAGTGTCATATTATATGAAAGAGATCGCTTCCTTTAGCGACAAGATCCCTCATTGACTATATAATTACTTTTCTATGCTAATATTGTGAAGAGGAAAGATTTGTACTTTTGTGTGTATGTTTGTAATGAATAAACTCAAAAACAACTGTGCCGATTTCAAAAATTCTTTCACCATTGGAAAGCTACATTCACCTTAAGTGTCATATTATATGAAAGAGATCGCTTCCTTTAGCAACAAGATCCCTCATTGACTATATAATTACTTTTCTATGCTAATATTGTGAAGAGGAAAGATTTGTACTTTTGTGTGTATGTTTGTAATGAATAAACTCAAAAACTACTGTGCCGATTTCAAAAATTCTTTCACTATTGGAAAGCTACATTCACCTTAAGTGTCATATTATATGAAAGAGATCGCTTCCTTTAGCAACAAGATCCCTCATTGACTATATAATTACTTTTCTATGCTAATATTGTGAAGAGGAAAGATTTGTACTTTTGTGTGTATGTTTGTAATGAATAAACTCAAAAACTACTGTGCCGATTTCAAAAATTCTTTCACCATTGGAAAGCTACATTCACCTTAAGTGTCATATTATATGAAAGAGATCGCTTCCTTTAGCAACAAGATCCCTCATTGACTATATATGTAATTACTTTTCTATGCTAATATTGTGAAGAGGAAAGATTTGTACTTTTGTGTGTATGTTTGTAATGAATAAACTCAAAAACTACTGGTCCGATTTCAAAAATTCTTTCACCATTGGAAAGCTACATTCACCTTAAGTGTCATATTATATGAAAGAGATCGCTTCCTTTAGCAACAAGATCCCTCATTGACTATATAATTACTTTTCTATGCTAATATTGTGAAGAGGAAAGATTTGTACTTTTGTGTGTATGTTTGTAATGAATAAACTCAAAAACTACTGTGCCGATTTCAAAAATTCTTTCACCATTGGATAGCTACATTCACCTTAAGTGACATAGGCAATATATTTATTGCTAGAAAAGATTAGGGATCCTTACTGAAACTTGAGTAACGTAACCCAAGGTGTGAAAATATTGCCCTAAAACGTCTTTCGTCGCATGCGCTGCGGAAACTATTGATGATAGAACTATTTATATAACATATATAAATATGTTCTACAATATTAAAGAACATATCAATATCTACAAAAAACTTTGTAATATTATAAAGAGGAATGATTTGTTTGTTTGTTTGGTTGTTGAATAGGCTCTGAAACTACTGGACCGATTAAAAAAAATATTTCACTGTTGGGAAGCTATACCATCTCCGGGTGACACAGGCTACTTTTTACCTAACTGCGGAGAAGAAGGGTAATGTTTTTATTAAAAAAACTACGCGTGCAAAGCTGCGGATGGGTCAGCTAGTAGATAATAATCAGAGAGCTGATGACACATTTAGGGAAGGTGTTTTAGGCATAACTTGAAATCATAAAAATAGACATATCAATAAATCATATTAGGTACGTGATGAATGTGCAATCGAGAATCGGCCAGACATTTACGGTTTTTACGCTACTACTACACACAGTATAGGAAATTAGAAAAAATATCAAAAAATTGGTAGGTACTTTAGACAACTTGGAATTAGTTTTATTTTTAAGTTTATAATTAAAATGGTTATGAAGTATCCATCCATTAAAAATATGGAAAGGCCTCGACGGAGAGGTAAACTTTTTCCTGTATATTTGGTATATTATTAACTACTCTGTCACGTCAACCCGTGACCACGACTGTTGCAACACAGCCGAAACGTCGGGATAACAAGGAAAAATCGGCCAAGTGCGAGTCAGACTCGCGCACGAAGGGTTCCGTACCATGATCTATAAAAACGGCAAAAAATCACGTTTGTTGTATGGGAGCCCCCCATTAAATATTTGTTTTATTTTTATTTAATTATTTATTTTTAAAGTGAATATATAACTAAATATTCTGTGAATATTTCAAGGTTCTACCTGTTGCCGTTATCAATATCGAGCAAAAACGAGCAAAAATCACGTTTGTTGTATGAGAGCCCCCCTTACATATGTATTTTATTCTGTTTTTAGTATTGTTGTTAAAGCGGCAACAGAAATACATCTGTTAAAATTTCAACTGTCTAACTATCATGGTTCATGAGATACCGCCTGGTGACAGACGGACAGACAGACAGCGGAGCCTCAGTAATAGGGTGCCGTTTTACCATTTGGGTACGAAACTCTACATACGCGATAAATACCCGTTTTAATCAATAATTATAGTATCTACTCATTTAATTTTCTGTACAAGTTGAATTTATATTATACAATTATTTACATGACTATAAAAAATTAATAGATAAATTGTCTAAATACCGTTGCAAATAACCTATAGATAGCTCAACTGCTCCAGATCACTACCAGGCAAAAGTGTCCCCAACACACTGGCTGCATTGCCCCGCTAAATTGCAATGCTTATGCTTTGACCCAGATAAGCACCAGCACAGGTCGAATCAATCTACAAATGACGATCTCTGGGGCGCAGTGGGCGAGCAGCCGGCTGAGACGCAGGAGGTTGATTCCCGCTGCGGGACAAATGTTTGTACGGTCTACAGATATTTGTTCTGTATGTATGTATGTTTGTCCGGGTGGAATCTTGCAACGGAATTTTAAACCCGTTCCTTTCAACCGATTGAGCTGAAATTTGGAATACATATGTAACTTTGGTGACAATGCAATAATATGGTACCATGGAGGTAGTCTCATGATGGAGACGGATGCTAGACAACCGAACTTCTGAATGGATTATAGTAGGCTACAGTGTTTGGGCTCATTTGAATCTGCTTGCGGTTCCGATTATGAATTTTATAAAAGCTTGTTTTGAAAAAGTAATTTTTCAAAAAAAAAGTTATTCTATATACTATAAGTATGTATTTTATATTTATATTTATTTATTTGGAAAACTAACAGCTAATTATACATAATATGAAACACAGTAGATAAAAGAAAGCCAATAATAGGTTTTCACGACTAAACAACTTAATAAAACAAAATGTGAAGTGAACAATAAAAAGTCAAAACAAAGGGGTTAAAAATAAATATGAATAATAAGTTACGTAAAAGCTACTTAATACTACATAAATACATATATTTAAAGTATACTTGTATCGCCAAAAAATTATCTGTTCAGCCGCAGTCTGGCTGAACTGACACTCGTGCAGAATATATCTATATTTAATCGCTTTCTCAGCTTATTAAAGTTGTCGCTTGCTCGCCACAAAAATGAATTTACAAAAACATATGTATACGAGTATACCTAAGTATTCTATCAGTTATCATGTTCCCATAGTTAAAATTTTTATTAGTATGAGGCTAGATAGCGCTGTGTGAAATGTCAAGCGATATATTTTTTTAATAAGATGCCCACGAAGAAATTTTGAACTACCGCGTAGCTTTTACTAGAATGCCAGTATCACAAATTACATTGTTGATTCCTAATATACGGTTACAATGGCCAAGTGTGGTATTGTCGCTCGCTCTCAAAAAGGAAACCACGATCCGAGGCAGTGCAAGGTTTACTCTCAATGACATGACGATTAAATAATAATGGCGGTGTGGTGATGAGACCATCGCTGGAAACCTTTTGTAAGGGACTTTCTAAATCAACATTGGGCGTAAGGCTAACACTCAGTTGCAGAAACGAACTTTAATTTTTAATAACTACTTCAAACCCTAATCTATCATTAAACGGTTGCACAAAAGAAAATGTGCAAACAACTTTTAATGTTCCATTAAGTTTTAACTAATGAAATGTCAAACCAGTCATTTACACAGATTTTGCGTTGCACATAACGACATTAGCGTACATTAACACTTCATCATCATCATATCAGCCGTAGGACGTCCACTGCTGGACAAAGGCCTCCCTCATTGATCTCCAGGAATTGCGGTTGGAAGCGGCCTGCATCCAACGCCGACCTGCGGTTCTTACCAAGTCGTCTGCCCATCTTGTGGGTGGACGTCCTACGCTGCGCTTGCCGGTCCGTGGCCTCCACTCGAGAACCTTTCGGCCCCATCGGCCATCTGTTCTGAGCGCTATATGGCCTGCCCATTGCCACTTCAACGTGCTAATCCGTCAGGCTATGTCGGTGACTTGAGTTCTCCTACGTATCTCCTCAATTCTGATTCGATCCCGTAGAGAAACCCCGAGCATAGCCCTCTACATAGCTCGTTGAGCGACTCTGAGCTTATTCATAAGGCCAATAGTGAAGGACCACGTCTCGGTTCCATATGTCATCACCGGTAACACACACTGATTGAAGACTTTCGTCTTAAGGCACTGAGGTATGTTGGACGAAAAGACGTTGCGAAGTTTCCCAAACGCTGCCCATCCGAGTTGGATTTGACGATTGACCTCAACACCATTAACACTTATTAAATAAATAAATAAATATTGCTGGACATTTCACACAGCGCTATCTAGCCCCAAACTAAGCAGAGCTTGTACTATGGGAACCAGATAACTGATATAATACTTATATACATTTTTTTTTGTTAATACATACTTATAATATATAGGGTAACAACCAGACCCGGAACATATATCTGTAGATGATACAAGCATTTGTTCCGTGGTGTGAATCGAAACCGCTACCTCCTGCGTCTCAGCCGGCTATTCGCCCACTGCGTCACGGAGTTTTGACAGTTCATGTTTAAAATTTTAATTGGCCGAAAATCATCGATTAGTTGTCCATTAGTCATGTAGTAGCCTCGTTGAAATACTTTTAAAAGATTGAACTAGGTTAATAGGTTAGGTTATTCATAGGTATTAGTGATTTTTTATAAATTATTGTTTGTAAAAATCTAAGTGAGAAATAAAATAAAAAAAACCGGTCAAGTGCGAATCGGACTCGCGCACGAAATATTTGTTTTATTTTAATTTAATTGTTTATTTTTTAAGTGAATAAGAATATAACTAAATATTCTGTTAATATTTCAAACGTGTACCTGTTGCCGGTATAAATATCGAGCAAAAACGAGCAAAAAATCACGTATGGGAGCCCCCTTAAATATTTATTTTATTCTGTTTTAATATTTGTTGTTATAGCCGCAACAAAAATACCTATATCATCTGCGAAAATATCAACTGTCTAACTATCACGGTTCATGAGATACAGCCTGGAGACAGACGGTATTAGTAATAGGGTCCCGTTTTACCCTTTAGGTACGGAACCCTAAAAAAGGTACGCGTTTTTCTTGTTTGTGTCGACTCTAGCTTTGATAAACTTACATTTTTATTTGTTTTTACGTTCGCAAAAACTTTTATAGTATTTCTGATATCCTTTCATTTCTCCTGAACATTCTCTCTCGATCCGATAATGGTCACGCCAAAAGTATTCAAAACGATTTATGTAAAAAACTAATTATCGAAATTTTTTTATTTTATATTACAAGATAGATACAACAATTAAGAAAATTATAAAACAAATGTAAGTATAATGAGTAATGAGTTTAATAAGTATCTTGTCGCTAAAGGTAGCGATCTCTTTCATATATATTACCCGTGCGCGATAAGTTGGGACCTGAGCGCGGTGACGTCATATTGGCGTGTTTGTACCGCCCGCAAAAAAACGAACATAACAAGCAGCCGCCCGCGGCTTCGTCTTTGTTTTTTTTAACCTAATTTATTATGTTACTCAGGGAGGACGCTGCTTTTTATCTAATCTTTTTTACACTATTTGAATAAAATAAAAATACAATGTTTAAGTTTATACATTTATTTTATCTATTATTTACATTATCTCATCTTCGTCACTACTTAGTGGATTTATGCCTTCTAGAGGTTGTTCTTCGTCCTCAGTCTCACTATAATCACTTGACGAAGAGGTATTCGATAAATTTACAACATTTACTATAACAACAAAAACTACAACAACAAAACAATAACACAAACGAAAACTAAAAGAATTCCAGAGCGCGTCGTTACGTGACGTAGGCCAGTACGAGACTAAAAACCCTAGTAAAAAATAGTGATGCGAACGGTACAATACGGGCGCCATCGGGGAAGTGCAGGTGAAGCGGTCAGGGAGTCGCATTCCTAGCAGGACCCAAGTTATCGCGCACGAGTAATACGTAATATGACACGACTAACTTAAGAATTGATTTGGTTTGTCTAATAGAACGTAATTTCAATTCGTTCAAGTTATTTATTTATTGCAGTATCAAAACCCATCGTTCACCCATAAGCTCCAAATAGGTATTTAAACTAGGTTCCTTTATAGAATACCTATACGATATTTTATTATAAAACTAGCTGCTACCTGCGGCTTCGCACGCGTGGTTTATCAGTAAAAAGTAACCTATATTTTAATCTAAGTCATAATCTATCTATACACCAAATTTCACTGCCATCGGTTAAGCCGATATGGCGTGACTGAGTAACAAACAAACATCCAAACTTTCCCCTGTATAATATTGCACATGTAAAAGCTATTTCTTGCGAAAACACAACAAATAAACATTAATTAAACGACTAAGCTTCAAATAGCAAAACACATAAAAATAACCCGCAAAAGCTTTAAACAATCTCTTCTCGTCGTAACATGAACAGTTTATGAGGGCGTTTTATTTAAAGAACAATGGGGGATAAATAATAAAAGTTATCGGACACAGTGACTTTACTGGGATGCTTACTTTTACTTGGAGGTGTAGCTTGCGAAGTCGTTCTTCATCATTATCATGTCAGCCTTAGGATATCTTCTGCTGAACATAGCCCATATGACCATACTTTAAGTGGAACATAGATTTCGAGAGGTACCGGTCTTGTGCCGCCTGCACCCAGCGGCTCCCAGCAACCTTTATCAGGCCTTCTTTTGATTGTAACAGATCGTTATTTTAAGTATTTGTTAAGAGTAATCGTTTGACCACTACCTCACCTAATGGTAAGTGATAAAGTTGAAAGATGAGACGCTTGCCAAGGAAAAACCTACTCTAGAATTCAAAACTGCAAGGTTACAATGTAAGTTAGACTAAAGGACCGTCTATATTTCATGACTCGAATGGCAGCACTAGGGGATTCCTGGAACCTGATGCCACATCAACAAGCCCCAAAGTGGTTCCACAAGCCCCTCAATAGCATACTGCCCACTAAGATTGATAGTATGCAAACGCTGACGTGGGAGCCATGGATAAGTGCACAAGGGTACCTAAAGCCCCGAATAACGCCTTTCAGAAATATCAGTGAGGTGTTACTCAGTCTCTGACATAATCTTTCGCCTTACCAACTCGGATGGTATACATCATGGATTTTCTTAAGTAATTCAAAGTAAAATGAAAAAATTAAATAAAACCCGACCCCATATTTTGCACCGTGGTTTAAGAACTTCTTTTTCTTCTTTCGTGTCAATGGCTATTTGACTTTTAAATTTGATTAGCCCAATAGAGAGCAACTTCCACACCCCTCTCTGTTGCCTGGTACAAGTCATTCCGTGTGCAAGTCATTCTGTTTAAGAACTGACATAAATACAGAACCACATCAGTTAAATTGGCTTTATAATTAAAAAAATTGCGTCCGAATCAGTCTACCCGTTAGGAAACTAGATGCCACAATCGATAGACACATAGGCGTCAAACTTATAACGGGACGTTTCGTGCGGTCACTGGTTGGATAGACAACAGTGATATTTGTACATTGTATGACAGTGGCAGTAACAGTGACAGTAATCACCATTCAATTATATCAAACTTAACATTAGTAGATAATGAGATTAAAGCTCCTACAGCCCTCATCATCCTATAGCCCAGAGGTCGCTGCCTCCCACATGCAACACCTGCTTGACCTTTTGCCGGCGTGGTTAGGCAAGTGGCGCGTGGCAGTCAACGTGGGGAAGACGGCTGCGCTCCTTGTCACACGCTGACGAACCGTACTCCCGCCACTGAAGCTGCGAGGCCAGGACATAGAATGGAAACCTCCATCCGGTATCTTGACATCGACATCGATAGGTCGTTGAGGATCAATCCTCAGGTGGAGCGCGCGTTACAACAAACGCGCGCCGCCAGAGCTATGCTCCGACTTGTCCTAACCTCGAGACTACCGCTGAAGACTAAGATGGGGGAATACAAAACTTACATCCGCTCGCGGCTCACCTATGCAGCACCAGCTTGGTACGCGCTATGTTCCTCTACCAACAAAAAGAGAATAGAAGCCCAGCAAAACATAGCCCTACGTGTCTGCACAGGAGCAGGACGCTACGTAAGGAACGACGTCATCACCCGCGACGTGCAGATGTCCAGCGTTTTCGCCATGCTCATTTCAACGCCATCGCTCCGCTGCACGCACGGCTACCTGACATTCGAACTCCCTGGCGTCCATTACCGCGGGAGCTCCTGTGCTCACCATCCTCTCCATAGCGTATACCACAAGAGGACCAACGTTAGCCAAGACATCGGCCACGCAACGTCTGAGCGGCCAAACAGCAAGCCAGGATGGCACTCCGGACATCACCCCGTGACTCAGAGATAGTCTTCTCTGACGTTGAAGCCAGGGTTAAGCACGAAAGTCCGACCTTTACCCACACTTCCCAAACAAAAATGGTCGAAGTGTTGAAGACCCATGATGAAATTAAAGCGAAACCATAATTTGGTTACATATAGGTAAATTCAGGAATTTTCTGATTATTTTTATTTATATTAAATGATTATTGATTTTATTCAGGGAAAAGGTCCCTTTGCCCTTTGACCTTTGCCCTGCAGTGGGACGAGATGGGTTAGGAAATAAAAAAAAAATATCGTCAATCAGATGTAATCATTCCAATGAATGAATGAATGAAATTCTTTATTATATCTTACAGTCTAGACACAACAGATTTATAGAAAAAAAAACAAATAAAAGTAAGCATAATGGGCGGTCTTATCGCTTAACAAAGCGATCTCTTCCAGACAACCTTTGGATGGAGAGGATCATTGCTTAATGGAAGATTGGCCGAGGTCTAAAAAGAATAAATTTAATAATAGAAAAAGAAATTAGTTATATACATACATATTAGGTACATAAATAACTTTAAATAAATAAATAAATATCATATATAAAATAAATAAATATGTACTTACATACTTATACTTACAATAACAATATTAGAGATCAGATGAATCATGACTCTTCATGGAGATAAAAGTTTTTGAGTCTAGCTTTAAATACGGAAGGTGAGGGGGATTTCTTAATGGAGACCGGCAAGGCGTTCCATAATCGGACAGCTTGGACGGAAAAGGAGTTTGCATAGAAACTGGTTCTATGTATCGGGGTTTTGAGAAGGAGGTTTTCAGAGGATCGGAGTGTTTGGGAATTTGTGCAAAAAAGGAATTCAAAGCGTTCCTTCAGATAACAAGGCGTGGAAGGATTACGAAGGATGTTGAATAGGAGGGATAGGAATGAATATCCTGCTTTCGAATTAGTGGGCAAGCGAAGCTTATCGTTTAAATTAATAATCGTTTCGTTTTGCTATTTACGGCTTTTCTCATCTATTCGTGTCAATTTATTGCGATTTTAAGGGTATTTATGTCTGTTTATGGGCTTTGACAACGCGGGCTGCGTTTAGCCGGTTTATAAGCCGTTGTCGACTCCGGCGCAACAATAACTGAATGGATTTATGACAGCATTGAATGTTTTTCTCGGTACGATTCGCAGGACCAGCTCCACCATTCGTGACGATTAGTTAGCTGATCGTCCGTTAAGCTCCGTTCCTAACCGGTGTGTGTATGTTGTTTCCTTTTGATTGTTAACTGTTATGACATTGGTTATTGAAGTAAAACTTCTTTACGCACGCTTGACTTGGGGAGTAAGCTGGTGAATGCGTTACGAAAATGCGAACGGATGTTGAGAGGGAGATATCTAAGTTAGTGAAGATAGAAAGAGATACAGAGTTACGTTTCGTATATTTTTAAAAGTTAATGTGCGAGTGCAAGTAGCGTCTGTCCAGAATGAACATTGACTGATCAACGTACAGAAGTGTGGACAATTTTGTAATTGAAAAATTTTATAATTTAATATTTTGAAAAAGAAGATTTACTTCAGTCGTGTGGTCTAAAGCACACTGTTTTTTTTTCTTCGTTATACTGCGTTAGGTGCGACTGGGTTTTTAAAGCCATTTGTAAGAAAAAGGAATTTACTAAAATTATTAAACTTAACAGCAAAATATAGAATATTATTATTATAAATACAGAAATTATCACGTATCGTTTTAACGGTGTTTCGACCGACAATAATACTAAAGTAAAATAAATCACGAAAGTAAAATATAGATTCAAGAAAATGAATTTCAATATACCTTAGCTGAACGTTGGTCATTATCACTCTAGAAGCCAATGTGTCAGCCTCAGAAAAATATCATAGTGTCCAAGAAGATACAGAGTTCCAAAGTTCTACTTTATTACCTGCTCTCATGTCCTCTCTACCCAAGCACCTGCACACGAGAAGACTTGTACCAGGCAACAGAGAGCGGTGGTGGAAGTTGCTCTCTTTTGGGCTAACACAATTTACAAGTCAAACAGCCATTGACACGTCAGAAGAAGAAGACACGGCCAAAGAATGGAATGCCCTGACTGTTTTCTGATAACTACCACCTAGAGATCTTCAAGTCACGAGGTTTCTTCTAGGCCAGCGTATTCCATCGTAGACCGCATCATCGAACCTGGAACACACAAAAAAACTTTTTCAATCAAACAATTTTCTATACCGATGGTGCAACCGGTCCGAAGTTTCGTTTTATTCTGTTTATGTGAAATACAAAAGGCTGTGTTTGTGTGGTTGTCACGGATTAGGGCCTGATTTAGTGCCCATTCGGCGCTGGTCTTCGACAGCTCTTCTGGCTACACCTTTTATAAAGACAAAGAGTTGGGCAAGTTATTTACTATGGCTATACTTTAACTTCACAGAGAGGTTGTTTCAACCTGTTCTTTGTTTTGCCTTATTAAAAAAATGGGAGTTGCATAAAACAGCCTGTCTTCTAAGACCTGGAACAACGGGTCAGATTGTGCGGTAGATACATTATTATGTTAGGGCGATATCTACAAATTCAAAAGTTACTATCTCTGTCTATTTGTTACGTATTCACGGCTAAACGGCTCGGGTGGTTTTGATGAAATTTGGTATATTGATAGAATAAAACTAGGATTGAGACATAGGCCACTTTTTATTGATAAACCACGCATGCGAAGCCGCCAGCGGAAGCTAGTAATGTTATAAATTCAATGTAACTCTGTCCGTTTGCTACGTTTTTCGATGACTAATGCGTTTTAAATTTACATAGATAACGATTTATTGGAAAATTCAGGTGATTTTTTAAAGATAACGAAATATTAATTATTTTAACTCTGGCACTGCTACACAGTTTTATATAACTTTTGCAGTTGCCAACGTTTATTGCTTGTATATATCGTCTTCATAGTTCCAAATAAATAATTATGTATTTTAATTGAATTTAATTATCGTGACACTAAGCACATAATAAGACATAAGATCTATCGCTTGCCTTCCCCCCCCCCCCCCCCCCCCCCTCCTCAACCACCCTAAAATCCTGTCCGTCCTTGCGCCAAACACAAGGCGCCCCATAGTGCCATGTGTGTGATCATAAGTGCGACTGAAAGTTGAGTGCAGTTAAAAAATTACGAGAACTGAGGTGCAGGTTACTAAAATACCATATTTCATGCTTTTGACTGTTGGATTATGATTATTTATGATAGTTATTCCATAACATTATGTTTGTATGTATAAAGAACATGTAATCGTGCACAACCTGTGAACCTGGGTGTCTTCAGTCACGAGTGAATAGGTTTCTTCTAGGCAAGCGTGTACCATCGTAGACTGCATCATCGCTTACCATCAGGCGAGATCGTGGTCGAACGCTACCCTATAATGTATTAAAAAAAGAAAATAAAAAACGAATGTGATTTAGACCACACGACTGAAATAAAACTTTTTAAATATAACAAATTTTTTATAAACAACAAGAACAAAATGAAATTACCAAAATTTAATCAAGAAATCACCGTTCGCGTAACGCCAGCAAACTCGCAAACGAACTACTGACTGACATATATATATTTCATGCACTGGCTATGAGAGGAAGAGCGAAAGCAAATGAACGTGCGTTCTGCTCTCTCTTGCTCCTACAGTGTGATACAGACTATAGGCCTGCACTGTGTCTTAGATATACGAAACGTAACTGGCTATGAGACAAAGCTCTCTCTCTTTCTATCTTCACTAACTTATATCTCCCTCACAACTTCCGTTCCCCTCGCCCGATCGCACTTTTCGTAACGCTCTCGCCACGCATTCATCAGCTTACTCTCCAAGTCAAGCGTGCGTAAAGAAGTTTTACTTCAAGAATAGCCTCTGGTTTAAATACTAATTTCTCGTGACCATCACTTTAACCATCAGTTACAGTAGATCATTGAGAGCCGTGGTGGTCTTAGTGAATTAACACGTGCGGTGAAGGATAACATAGAGAGGAAACCGGCATATCCTAGAACCAACTCTGTATTCGAAGGCATGTGCTATTAATAGGTTGGTATTCTAATTAGCTGCTATGGGCTTCCAACCTGCCACGTTCATGCTTAACCTCTATGCAAAAACATATTTCAACTTGCATCTGACTACCCCCTTGTGGAATATCCTCACAGGTCTACGTATTGTTTAAGACATCCAAAGATTTCCATGGGGATTAATATGGTCGTGAGCTCCAATTAGTTATATTGTTAAATTCAGTTTACCAGGTCATTTTAGACGACCTGTTAAAGGTTGCTGGGAGCCGTTGGGTGCAGGGCGCACAAGATCGGCCGCTCTGGAAATCTATGGGGGAGGTCTGTCTTCAGCAGTGGACGTCCTGTGGCTGATATGGTGATGATGCTGAACCTAGGCTTCAAGAGTACACACGGCTACACATCAAGCTATATTTTCCTAGTATAAGTAGTTTTTAGTATAAGCTGACCTCGCATTGTGTAGGCTTTTCGTAGAATGAGAGGTCAGCTTATACTGGATATGTATAGCTTGATGTGTAGCCGTGTGTACTATGTGAAGAGTGTTATGATCAACTGGTCAAGTAGTATATTTGCCTAATAGCCATCTCAGTTAGATTAGATCTATCCTGCTCACCCAGGATAGATCTAATCTAACTGACAGACTAACGAAAGAGACATTGCGCTCCAAGCCATTTTACTGCCATTGATGTCACCCAATTATTCAGTGTTGGGCTGATATAATGATAATGATGAGGTAATTTTCAGGCTGATATTTGACCACATCGATGAAGAAAAATCTAATGATACAAATACACGGTATATATATAGTTATTCTTGCCCAATTTTACTATGGAATGAATAGTCTTTGACTCTATTTGAAATCGTTCAGCCATTGACTTTACCATTTGCCTCAAATCAGTGCAATTTAGTCCATCCCACCACACCCTCGTAAGCATATTGAAATATCGACTCGTAAAAGTCGAAGGCTGAGCCTCGTTCGGTTAACCGACCCCGAGATTGACGCGAAAGATGTATGACTTCATTTGTCTGACTTCGATATATATTTGCCAACATCCCTTACCTCCAGGCAAGACAACTTGCTACTCTATATCGTTGAGGTAGAGGCTATTTTAGCTGGTTTGGTGGTAGATAGTCTTGTAGAAAGATGCGTCTTTGTAACCGCAGTTATGAGACCTTACATCGTTTGGGAAAACAAAGATGAGAGTCGATGGCTTTTGTGTGATTTAGTGATTTCGGATAAGTCGAGGCGAAGAAGAATTGCCTATAAATTAGTTTTGTTGTCTGAGGCTTGAAGATTGCGTGGTACTGTATTGTGGGTAAAGTCTATAGGGAATTGTAGGGAATTGTACATTGAGAATCTGTTACATTGACTTTTGTTATCAAGTTATTATACATACTGGAGGAGCCTTACCTATCATTTTCCCTCTGTCAAAGTACAAAGTACCACGTTTATAAAAACGACTTTCAGATCGGTTCCTCCGCACTTTAAACCCTCCGTCGTCCGAGACGCGTTCTCGGAGACCAGGATGACGAAATCACTTCCCGCTAATGCGGAAGAGTCATCCACATTAGACAGAGCAAACACTTCACAAATATACCGACCTCGCCGGAGAGGTCGACGAGTCCCTTCAGTCGCCGCCTATACGAGGTACAAGCACGTACCCGGGCGTGTCTCTCCTATCCCCGTCCTGGCAACAGCCCAAGCCGAGGTTCGTACCTAAGTGGTGCCCTTGCGCTAGTTGCTTTATCAAAAAATTACAGGGCTGAGCGCCTTTTGCGCTCGCCAAAAGCTCGGTTAAGCTGCAACGGCCTCAGAGGCCAACAGCGAGATTAGACCATTCGAAAAAAAAGGTTGCACTGCACTTTTCTATTCGTTGCTCACACAAGTAGACCTACGTGAAAACGCCTGTCTGTGCAATTAAATCGTTCAAAAAGCATTTGAATACGTCAATAGGCAAAAAAACCTTCCATATTTCTGTATTTATTTTAAAGTTTTTATAAGAAATTTAAAAAATGGTATGCTTCGATTTTTACTTTGCCGTTACGTTAAATTACGTTAAATCGTCTCGCAAAGAACGTTTGAGTTCATAGTCACATACGAATTTCCTAGTATTGATGAGGAACAGGGGTTTTATTACTTTGTAGGTAGGACCAATAAAGTGGAATAGTACAAAGAATGGAACCTAACATTAGTTTGACAATTTACTGTCTCAAACAATAGTAATGCCTTTATTTTACGTTCGACCCATCGCCCATACCTATTAATACTAGTGATTCTGTGAGAACAGTAGACCTTTTCGCGTTCCCTTGGTCCTAGGAGGTTTTATTTGGTGTCTACAGGTTCGTCTCGTAAAAGCGGAGAGGACTGCGTAGTTTGATTGGTATAGGTAGGTATACATTATCCGAAAAAAATTAAATCCGTGGATAAATAAGTAATGCTAAAGCAAACTTCCCCCCTATTCCCCCCCCCCCAATCAAACTCAATAAAATTAAAAAAATCAAGAAACTTGCGTGCCTATTTTTGTCAAACGCGGTTGAAAAATGCGACCTGTAGGCGAGAACAGACAGACAGACGCACAAACTCATTTTTTGGCCAATCTCGAAACCAAGACGCTTCGCTCGCTCGGTCAACTAACCAACAATAATCAATTGTACAACATACAAAAGTTAGTAAACACAAACCATTCGTGTAATAATTGAACGAAATACATTTGTTTCTCAACAATAGACAGACAAAACGCAATACCGTGCCTTGTCAATATAAATCCCGCTAAAAATACTAACTTTGCCTTTTTAACCTTACTTCATAACCTCTAAAAGATCCTATGTTTCAAAAACATCAAGCCATTTTCAACTGTGTTTATACTAAAGTTAGAGTTAAGGAGGAATATATTTTGGTACTATTAGGCGAGGTATGAAAAGATATATTTATGCGATATTAATCATTAAAATGAGGGAACAATATGTAAGTAGGTTTTGTTTGTTGCCATACTTTTGGAAAATACTATGAGTTGCTTATGTGAAGACTTGTCTATTAACGTTAATGAGTTGGTTAGATGACTTAATTTTTAGAAAAAGTTTGCTTCAAGGCAAAGTAATAATATACTACCTATATTGAAGTTAAATGATAATACTTAAAAGAAATTGGCGAATGTTTAAAAATGTGAGACCCCATCCATACCCAAAGAAATCAGTCATCGTTATCTTCTTCATATCCGCCATAGGACTTCCACGGCTAAAAATAGGCCTCCCCATGCCTATTTGCACCCAATGGCTCGCTGCAACCTTTAGCAGGTCATCTTTCCATCTACTGAAAGGCCGTCCTAAGCTGCGCTTTCCACTAAAGAACCTTTCTGCCCCAACGGCCGTCAGTTCTTCGAGCTATATGCCACTTAAGTTTGCTATCTAGGCTATGTCAGTGACTTTAGATTGGTTACGAATCTCCTCATTTCTGATTCGATCTTGTCGAGAAACACCAAGAAACACTACACCAAGGAGCACGCTGAGTTTTGTGCCATATGACATGACTGGTAACACACACTGATTAAAATCTCTCGTGTTAAGACATTGAGAAATCACTCATTGCTGAAATAATTCACCCACTCACTCACTCCATTGGCGCAGGGACCCAAAGTGAGTCTTGGCCTCTGATATGAGAACTCTCCACTTTCCTCTGTACATTGCCATCTCTTGCCAGTTGTCGGCTCTCAGGGCGCAGGTCAGCCTCCATCCTGTCGTTCCAGCGATACTTGGGACGATCAACCGGTCGGCGGTCAGTCGGTCGGCCCAAGTACGCTCTCTTGACGCTTCGATCTTCACCCATTCGCAGTAGATGGCCGAGCCAGCGGAGTCGGTGTGACTTGTATTCTCCTATGATGTTAATAGGCTCGGCCACAAGATCTGAAATAATTTGTTTAAATATTTTCTTAGATTAAAGTCGTAAATTAAGTCACATCACAAAATATTGTTATACTACGTAGTCCTAACCAAAGAAAATATAAATTCTTAGTAGCCCGAGACCACGACTGTTGCAACACAGCCGAAACGTCGGGATAACAAATAAAAAAGGTACATACGCGATAAATACCCGTTTTAATCAATAATTATGTACAGTGATCGCGAAAGTTTGAAAAATACAAATTCTTAGTAGACTACAATCGTTTTATTTTCTGACTGTACGTTGAATAAAAAAGCTATTATTATTTATAGATTGTTTATGACGATGATAGGGCCCGCCCCTAAGCTCCTATTTAATATTCTATCATTTTAAAAAGACAATTTTACCCCCTGTTCTAAACATGCATGCATCTAAACATACCTTGGGCACAGAGGTGTATTTATCTATCTATCCAGCATCCAGCCCCCACTGTTGGGAAATCCTCCTCTCTACCTCTACGCCAATCTAATCGGTCTTGAACAAGACTTATCCATTGCTGGTTCAACTTCCGCTAGATGGTCAGACCATCGACTCGTTGGTCTGCCCTGAGGTCGACGCCTTGTGTATCACTTTGCTATAATTCCACACGAACTACTCATCACCCCAGTTATTTCTACCTTCTGCATAAAAACATCAACTATTCATACAAACACACAGTTATTCGAAACACTTCAGTTATATCCACTGCGTGCTACCTTCCGATACATTGCGGCATGCAAATCCAGCCCGGGGCAATCACGAAGACTCCGTAAATAACTTGTCATGCCCGCTGCGATGGTATAAGCTAGAATTTTTGAAAATATGGGAGTATGTAAGGTGCTTGGTGACTTGGGTGGTTCCCGTGTAAGGACGATCAATTTCTAGAAACCTAGAACAACGCCGAAATCGGTCTTGACGATATCAATATCATTAAAAATATCTAGAAAAACGGAAAAAAATGTGCCGTGTGGTGGTTAGCCATCGATGAGTCAACGATATAAAAATGGTCGCAGGTCACTTTTGGATAAATAAAATAAATATTATATAAATAAATGTTTTATAGAACAAAGCATGGTTACATAGTTTTATCAATATTAGTATTTTTCAAACTTTCGAGATCACTGTACATAATTACTGATTAAAACGGGTACTTATCGCGTATGTACCTTTTTTATTTGTTATCCCGACGTTTCGGTTGTGTTGCAACAGTCTCGGTCACGGGTTGACTGGAGTACTTGGAACTACCCTCACTTCTTCTTCAGAATTAGAAATATCCTCGTTCATATTACGACACACTACACTAACCGTATCTCCGCACTGAGACGACCGATCACGACGCGCACACCTAGTAATCACCGGGTTCCAGAACGCAGAGAGTCTATAGGCATCTTCCCGATTGAAATTTGGAAATTTCTTGATTTCAATCGCTTCACGAACCATTCTCTTGTACCTAATAATGGCGTCCACTAGAGAGGACCTTAAGATCATGAAGGTCGATCCAATGATTCGGTCCCAAGTCTACCAGATGCTCTGCTATCGTTGACTTGTTTACCTGGCGGGTTTTGACAGCTAAGATATGCTCTTTGACACGCTCGGCTATCTATGGTAGGCACGTTTGGTTTGCCCGATGTAAGAGCGGCCACAGCTACAGTCTATCTTATCTTTTTCAATATTGTTCCCCAAACTGTTCGCCTGTATTTTGAAGACCTCCTTCCTAATTGAACAAAATACATAACTTAGGACACACATACATTTATCATTGGTACATCTTTTTAAGAGTTATTAATATATACAAATTATAGATGAAAAAACCTTGGATTTTTTAAAACTTATGGTAATAATGTGGTATGTTGGTGCATGTTTGAGTGTGTGAGAAAGAGTGTGTATGAGTGCAACACGACTGAGTTGCACGCATCCAAAAGTTGCCTGCCAACCAGGAAGGTTGGTATATAAAATAGAGACCTAAAGCCAGCAGTGTGTTACGGCACAGCCTATAAATCCAAATAAAACATATTTATTGTTCGAGAGTACCTACATTAACTAGTGTTAGGAACTCTTCTTTCAAGTTGCATTACCTGTGTTAGAAGAGTTCCCTTTTGACTGTGATCGTTAAGGATCACAATACTAATTCATTCATTCATCATTCATTCATATCAGACCGTCTGCACCCACTGTTGGGTATAGTTCTCCTCTTTATTACGCCTTTCTTTCCGGTCCCTTGTGAGTCTCATCCATTGACACCCAGCTACGCTTTCAATGTCATTCGACCATCGGGCGGGTGGTCTGCCTCTTGGTCTACGAGCATCCCTTGGCCACCACTCTGTAATCGCCTAATTAATTAATTATTAAAAAATAATATTACAAGTGAAGATACGCTGTAGATGATGATAATGATTGTATGCTAGCTAGATTACTGTAATGCTCTACGAACATTACACAATACTCTTAAATGGACCAACCGTATAATGTAGTACATACCTACCTATCGAGGCATTGTTGGTCAAACGAGCTTTGATACGTTTGCTAATACAAATTATGTGGAGATATCTCACTGTATTTTATGAATCCTTTGCAAAAGCAGGAAAAGTCTTTTGAATTGAATGAGATTATTTATAAGTTGAATTCATTTTGCAAAGGAAATTTCAATAAATCTGGATTAAAGATTTTATGTACAAGTTGTACATACCGCAATACGAGTATGTGTAGTATGTTTAATACAGGTACTTGTTTTCTGTTCAAAGTAGGGCAACATTTTCAGGTAAATAGGCAAATGCGAAAGTTTGGATGTTTGTTTGTTTGTTACTCAATCACGCCGTTACGACTGAACTGATTTCGATGAAATTTGGTATATACGTAGATTATGGATGGACCTGGATCACCACATACTACATAGGCTACCATTTATCCCATATCCTGTTCCCATGGGATAAAAATGGGGTGTCAAGTCAAGTTGCAACAGTGAGTTTAGCTTTATTTCTAGGTTAACTACACATTTAGTAGTGTAACGCGTACGAAGTCGCGGCCAACAGGTAGTTTATAATACAGGCGCAGTGGGCGTATAGCCGGCTGAGACGCAGGATGTAGCGGGTTCGATTCCCGCCACGGAACAAATGTTTGCATGATCTTTGAAAGATATTTGTTCCGTGTCTGGGTATTTTCTATATATTTTAAGTATGTATTTACAAAAAAAAGGATATAAGTATTCTATCAGTTATCTGGTCCCCATAGTACAAGCTCTACTTAGTTTGGGGCTAGACAGCGCTGTGTGAAATGTCCAGCAAAATTTATTTATTATTTTATTATTATTCAAAGTCGGGTTAAATTTTTAAATATTATAAAGATCATTATAATATTTAACGCTGAGTTCCAGTTTGAAATGACAGGCACATATGTCTTAAGTTGATGGACGTAGGGCAGTGCATCGTAGGGCACGTTTCGAAGATGCGTGACCTATGAGTCAATACTTTCTTAATATCAGGTTTGTTAGCTCCAAGTCGAGGAAACATATAAGACGTCTATAAACATAGGCCTCTGCAGATTTACTCGGCAACTGATCTTGTGTGGTCTTTACCTCCCAGGAGTTGGTGGATCTTCTTTTAATTTAGTGGAAGGCCTTCCTACGCTGCGTTTAGTGGAAGGCCTTCCTACGCTGCGTTTAATGGAATGCCTTCTTACGCTGCGTTTAGTGGAAGGCCTTCCTACGCTGCGTTTAGTGGAAGGCCTTCCTACGCTGCGTTTAGTGGAAGGCCTTCCTACGCTGCGTTTAGTGGAAGGCCTTCTTACGCTGCGTTTAGTGGAAGGCCTTCCGACGCTGCGTTTAGTGGAAGGCCTTCTTACGCTGCGTTTAGTGGAAGGCCTTCCTACGCTGCGTTTTTCATTGCATGATCTCTATTCGTAATTTTTTTGGAATACATTTGTTAACAGATAGTACTCGTATATACAGTTATTTATAAGACTATAAAATACAGAAGAAACAGTTGAATCATCTAAAGACAGTTCCAATCTATAGATAGCTCAACTGATCCAGATCACTACCAGGCGGAAGTGTTTTTTTTAGGTATAATTAAATATTACATCGCGTCATCATCGTGGTCGGCCGAGAAAGCGTTGCCGCGTTGGTGGACGATTTGGACGCCTTTGAGAGAGGATGGTGAGTGATCAAAAAACAGGAAAGATTAGAGGAAGTTGAAGAAGACCTTTGCCCAGCAGTGGGAAGATACAGGTTAAAAAAAATGTGTAACTGATTGCGAAAGTCGCATAAATGGTTCACGAACCGTCATGACCCTTTTACACTATGAACAAAAAGAAACAAACAGATATTGCTCGCTTATCAAAAGGAATTAGGGTGAAGCAAATCACCAGTTTATTCAGACCTTTCAAACTGCAGCTTTGTCAAATAAATGTAGGTCTTGTAACAATGGACGTAACACTACCCCAACGATTATGAATGAAATAAGTTTAGTAACAATACAATAAACACAAACATGTTGTATGCGCTTGCGCATCGATTGGTTACGCTCTACATAGAGTAGGCATATTTTGCAACCATTTATTATATTATTCGACACAAAACTGAGTTATAACCTCGTCCCTCGTACAGTGTCATACGAGTCCTTCCCTACCAGTTCTTTTTATAAATTGTAATATGTATCCTGAGCAATATTACATCGGTTTAAAGATGTTTATTCTCAAAAGAACTTAATATTAAATCATCATCATCATATCAGCCGTAGGACGTCCACTGCTGGACAAAAGCCTCCCTTATTGATCTCCAGGAACTGCGGTTCGAAGCGACCTGCATCCAACGCCGACCTGCGGTTTTTACCAAGTCGTCTTGGTAAAAATCTTGTAGGTGGACGTCCTACGCTGCGCTTGCTGGTCCGTTGCCTCCACTCGAGAACCTTCCGGCCCCATCGGCCATCTGTTCTATGCGCGCTATATGACCTGCCCATTGCCACTTCAACGTGCTAATCCGTCGGGCTATGTCGGTGACTTGAGTTCTCCTACGTATCTCCTCATTTCTGAGTCGATCCCGTAGAGAAACCCCGAGTATAGCACTCTCCATAGCTCGTTGAGCGACTCTGAGCTTATTCATAAGGCCAATAGTGAAGGACCACGTCTCGGTTCCATATGTCATCACTGGTAACACACACTGATTGAAGACTTTCGTCTTAAGGCACTGAGGTATGTTGGACGAAAAGACGTTGCGAAGTTTCCCAAACGCTGCCCATCCGAGTTGGATTCGACGATTGACCTCTTTCTCGAAGTTGGACCTACCTAATTAGACTGTTTATCCTAGATATACATACGCGTCGACAACTTCAAGAGCCGAGTTCTCAACCATAACTGGGGCAGGCACGACATGGACATTCGACATAGTTTTCGTCTTGTCCATGTTCATTATAAGCCCTACCCGTTGCGAGATTCAATTGAGGCCTTCTAGCATCGTGCTGAGCTCTTCCATGGACTTAATATTAAATGCAGTTCACTTTTATGAGACATAGTTTTATAATACCTAGGTGAAACCTTAGTATATTTATCATACATATTAATTGGTGCCGGTGGCAAACAATGCGTTTTATTGAGTTATAGGTACTTGTTACTTATACCTAGCATAGTTAAAGATAATACAAATCACAAGAATGCAACTTATAACATCTTATAAACTTACCTACTTTTGTAACGAGTAACTGCAATCTAGAGCAGTGTTCCGCAAAGTGTGTGCCGCGGCACACTGGTGTACCGTGGTCATGAATTGGTGTGCCGCGGGAAAAATCTATTTCTTATAAAATTATAAAGGCGGACGGAAATGCAGCCCAGTTGACGATAACTCCAAATTTGGATCGCCTTTGCTCAATAAAACAAGCTCGTGTTTCGCATTAAATACAACTTATGCTTTAAAATTAAGTGTACGTTTCTAAATTGATTAAAACTTAAGAATAATTGATAATTATATGATTAAAATTTGATTTTTTATTTATGGTGTACCTCTGAAATGGCCTGATTTCACAGGTGAACCTAGAACACAAAAAGTTTACGGAACACTGCTCTAGCAGTACAAGATACAAGCACCATGCTTAGTTTGGGTCTCGCTGTCAAAGTCCTAATTTTTTTTGTATCTGGATCATATCCTGGCATCATTGATGTACTTTTCGTTTGGTAATAAACATTTAAAACAAATAAATAAATATTGCTGGACATTTCACACAGCGCTATCTAGCTCCAAACTAAGCAGAGCTTGTACTATGGGAAGTAGATAACTGATAGAATACTTATATACTTTTGTTTTGTAAATACATACTTATAATATATAAAGAAGCAACCAGACCCGGAACAAATATCTGTAGATAATGCAAACATTTGTTCCGCGGCGGGAATCGAACCCGCTACCTCCTGCGTCTCAGCCGGCTATTCGCCCATTTTTATCGTTATCTTTGTTTCTACAGATTAAGAATAAAGAAAATCAAGGTTGGCGGGAGCCGTTGGGTGCAGGCCGCACAAGTTCGGTCTCTCTGGAAATGTATGGGGATTGGGGAGGCCTATGTTCAGCAGTGGACGTCCTTCGGCTGATGTGATGGTGCTGCTGATGTTTACATCTGTTTGCTCTAAGCACCTGCCTGCTCTACACCGTACTGTTCCGTACAATCGACGCTGTCGACTCGCGTTACATCTCGAAGGTTTTTATTTTATATTCATCACGTGATGCGTCACCGCGATCGCTAATCCTCTTCCTGTATGCGGTACGGTGCGCAAATAAGTGAACATGTTTATTAATATGAGGTCTGTAAATTAATAAATGGATTTGGCAAAAATCATAGTACAGATGGCCAGTGGCAAAACCAAAAATATTTCATATCAATTACTACTGGCCACTTGCACCAATGTTTTTTCATAGGATTATGATGCTTACTGTTATGCGAATGCGATGCGAATATAATTAATATTGTTATTTTTCAAACTTTCACGATCACTGTACATAAGCGATTGAAATCAAGAAATTTCCAAATTTCAATCTTGAAGATTACTATAGACTCTCAGCGTCCTGGAACCCGGTGATTGCTAGGTATGCGCGTCGTGATCGGTTGTCTCAGTGCGTAGATACGGTTAGTGTGGTGTGTCGTAATATGAACGAGGACATTTCTAATTCTGAATACCAAGTGAGGGTAGTTGCTGCAGTTACCCACACTTCCCGACGGTAGCTCCATGTACTCCAGTCAACCCGAGACCATGACTATTGCAACACAGCCGAAACGTCGGGACAACAAATAAGAAAGGTACATACCCGATAAATATCATAATTATTATCATTATTTTTAAATATCAATAATTCTTATTAATAATGTTATTAATAATTCAAAAGTACTCACCCAAATGTTGGCTGGAAGAAATCGGCGAAAGGGCGCCCATTGTACTTTTTTATACATAGTAAGCTAATTCTTTAAGAAATCCTGGTTTATTATTATTAATAACATTATATACTAGCTGACCCGCCTGCGGCTTCGCACGCGTTGTTTCTCAATAAAGACAACTAAAGTAGGCTTATAAAAGTAGCCTATGTCTCAAACTCGGTCATAATCTATCCTTCTATACTAATATTATAAAGAGGAAAGATTTATATTTTTGTATTTTTGTGTGTATGTTTGTAATGAATAATCACAAAAACTACTATGCAGATTTCAAAAATTCTTTCACCATTGGAAAGCTACATTCACCTTGAGTGACATAAGCTATATTTATTGTTAGAAAAGATTAGGGATCCTTACTAAAACTTAAGTAACGTAACCCAAGGTGTAAAAAAAGTGCCCTAAAACGTCTATCGTCGCATGCGCTGCGGAAACTATTGATGATAGAACAAAAGTATGTTCTACATAAAGAATATATCAATATCTACAAAAACTTCGTAATATTATAAAGAGGAAATATTTGTTCGTTTGTTTGTATTAAATCGGCTCCGAAACTACTAGACCGATATAAAAAATTCTTTCACTGCTGGGAAGCTACACTATCTCCGGGTGACACAGGCTACTTTTTATCCAACTGCGGAGAAGGAGGGTAATGTTTTTATTAAAAAACTACGCGTGTGAAGCTGCGGATTGGTTAACTTGTCTATTTATATACAAAATTTGGAAATATGATCTTATATGAAATTGTGGATTGCTCATTATTTCACCACCTAGAAGATTATTTTTGAGACAAAAGATAGCCTATGTTCTTTTCCAGGATCACCTTACCAAATTTCATTACGATCCCTTCAGCAGTTTAGTCGTGAAAAGGTTACAAACAAACAGTACTTTCGCGTTTTTAATATCAGTAAGTATGGATTATTTGTATTAGTAGCCAAAGATGATTTCAGAATGTATCAAGAGACGAGTGAAGTCATGACTTAAAGACTTCTCTTGTCTCTTGATACATTCTGAAATCTTTTTCGAGTACCGTAGGTAAAAAACGTTGGCGAGGGTAACTTTACCATTTTATCTGGCAACCGTACAAAGCAGTTGCAATCACCCTACCTTTATCTATATCTACCTTTGCACAAACGTCCACGTATTGTGAGACTTAAGGCGCATCCACATTGTTGTTCCTAAGTTTGAGTGACAGCGAAACAGAGCCGCTATTGTGCTGAGCAACTTCGTAGATAGCGAAGGAATTAAGATCGATTGGATTTGCAAAGATGGGAATGAAGTGGGGATAACGGAACGATTTTTGCACAATCAATTATAGGTTAACATTGCATGCATTTAATTTAAAAGAAAAAGTAACATATTAAAACTAGACATCGAGACGCGCAATTTATGTAGGTACAATATAAAAAATACATTAAACAATATATGCTATGCTGCAACATATATTATGCTTCAAACGGATTAATGTTTTAGACGGGAACTGTGTCAAAATCATCGGGAATTCAGTAAAAGACCGATGCGAAAGCGACTAACCTTGGTTTAATCCGTCTTCAGTTCTGATGCCCTATGAACTCCGCTATTCCTTTATCCTTAGGCTGCTGTGGTCGATGAGAGATGTATGTTGTCTTCTTGAGAAATGTAACACGCCCTTTTATATTCTTTGTTAGGTGCTTGCAATATGGTAAGCGGGTGAGTACTGGTCGGCCCGTAGAGACGCGTTGACAGTTAGATTCAGAAAATGATGTACCCTCAAAATTGTGTAGGTACTTACCTAATCTACTTCAAATCAATTCCGATACGGAATTATCTCGCTAGATTTGTTTTGAACCAATACTGCAGGATATATTAAATAGAGATATATAAATAGATAAATATTTAATTAAAAGAATATTTAATTTATTTTATATTAAATAGAGATAGAGGATGGTTTCTACCACTAGCCTGGATGCCAAGTCTGTATGATGCAAGCGTGGCGAGACGCAGTGCAGAGCGGATCGCACTCATCCTGATTCTGACCGAAGCATTGTCGGTCGAAACACCTAGGCCATCTGGAGCTGGGTTAGAGTTTTGATCTATCTATAGGTAGGTCAGCCAGTCAGTCAGTCAGTCTGTGATAAAAATGTCGGTTTCTGGACGTTAATATCTAAATAACCGTTTGCGGTGTGTTTATGGAATTTGGAGCACATATGTATGTCGCAAGCCTCAATATATGAGCCAAATTTGACATGTTTATGTAAAATAGTTTTTGAGTTATGATGTGGTCAAAAGTGGCTCCAAATGGTTCGTGTAATATTACACACGGTGCTGCTCGCCAGTTATGTAAGCTTGAACTTGGCTTGACACGCTACCGCGTGTCTAAATAATATTGTCTATTCGCTAAGTAGCTCAGATTATTCATTCATAACAATCGCTAATAACACCGAGACAAAAGGCCCACATTTCCTTCAAGCATCTATTGTATTGTACTCGTAGAATTCTTCGCTTGAATTCACTTCACGTCTATAAATAAGTCATTAGACTCCGCGACCAATCACAGATAATCGGACACAAGAGAAGGCTTTCACGCGTCTCTTCGAATCCTCCACACGTTACCATTCTAGATGTACACTTGTATTTCAATGACAATGTGTGCCAGTGTAGAGGGATATAGTACAGCAATGTTGCTGAGATGATCGGTAAACACAAGGTCACAGTCAAAAAGTCTAATATTATATAGATAAATAAACTGTATAATGTACTAATATCAAATTACTTGTTCTTTTTAGTTTTTATTGGTTATAAGCAAATGGGCAGGACATTTGGCAAGACTAGGTGATTGCAGGTGGTGTAAAACCATAACCAAATTGTGACCAAGAGAGAGCAAAAGAGGCCGTAGTAGACCATCATCACCCGTGAAATACTTGCAAAGGCGAGGCAATACTTCACACCTGGACAGTTGCTCAATTTATACCAAGCACAAGTCCGATCATGTCTAGAGTACTGTTCTCACCTCTGGGACGGATCAGCAAAGTACCAGCTAGAGGCTCTAGATTCAATTGAGAGAAGAGCCAAGATGCTCATTTGCAATGACGAATTAGCAGATGCAAGGCTCCATAGCCTCGAGCATCGTCGAAAGGTTGCAAGCCTCTCGGTTTTCTATCGGATACATTTCGGAGAGTGTGCTGCAGAGCTCTTCAACCGAATTCCACCATCCCCATTCTATCATCGGACAAACAGACGCTCCGCGATGCACCACCGCTACATGGTAGACATACCTCATAAACGCACAAAGCGGTACGCTTCCACCTTTATTTATTATGCGCACCGCCAAGGCGTGGAACGCCTTGCCTGAGTCTGTATTTCCTGATAACTACAACCAAGGGGTCTTTAAGTCGCGAGTGAATAGGTTTCTTCTAGGCAAGTGTGTACCAACGTAGACTGCATCATCGTTTACCATCAGGCGAGATCGTGGTCAAACGCTTGCCTATAATTTATATAAAAAAAATCAGCCCGGTGGATTGACGATAAAGAGACGGTAGCGGGTAAGACCTGGATGCGAATATGATCGGTTGGAATGGCGTTCGAGGGAGTAGCTGTCTGTCAATGATGCACTTTATGCATTTGCAACTGCATGCATGATGCACTTTATGCATTTGCAACTGCATGCATGATGCACTTTATGCATTTGCAACTGCATGCATGATGCACTTTATGCATTTGCAACTGCATGCATGATGCACTTTATGCATTTGCAACTGCATGCATGATGCACTTTATGCATTTGCAACTGCATGCATGATGCACTTTATGCATTTGCAACTGCATGCATGATGCACTTTATGCATTTGCAACTGCATGCATGATGCACTTTATGCATTTTCAACTGCATGCATTATGCACTTTATGCATTTGAATATTTTGAATACAGATGTAAAAGCCTATTTCAAGTGCTTTTTAATAGTATCGGTTTATGACCATGGAATTCGAACTGATTGCTACATCTGGCACGCATTTGCTTGTGTGAGTATAGTCGGCTCGCGATACATTATGTTTGTGTGCGTGTAACATCGAAGTGTAGAACATCACTCACTGTTCCATCGACTTTCGTAAGCGTATAGCATGTAGCTTCGATCTTTTGTCATTCCAAACAGTCTGGTCAGTCTTTGGAATCTCGCCTTTTGTTTCTCTAGCTACCAGAGTTACAGACTTTGTAAATTAATGACTTGGTCGGTCGGACGGCTCAATTCTGTTTGTTATGAATGCAGACCGCTTTGTTTAGAATGGGGCTTCTTGTCTTGTGAGACAAAGTAGAGTGTTTGTGTAAGTATTGTGGTAAGGTTTCGTCATATTTCATTTTGGACGGCTTAATTTTGGCTGTTACGGTTGTGTGTTAGTTTTGAGGTATTGTGAGGATTTGCGAAGAATACCTATGAAGGAATAATATTGCCATTCTATTGTGTATTAGTACTAGAAGATGTTAGGGAAATAATGGGTTAAAATGGGATAAGAGAGATTACTATTGACTTTATTTATACTAATCATATGGCAAACGAGCATGCAGTCCACCAGATGTTAAGTGGCTACTGCAACCCATGGATATCCACATAGAATTCAAATCAAGGTATTATGTTGTCTTGATCTCTATGTGGATATGTTGCAATACTATAGGACTTAGCTGGTATGCCTATGTGCCAGTAATTACAGGAACATACCATTACCATCTAACCGGAACACAGCAGCACAAGTACTGCTATTTGGCGGCAGATAAAGGTAAGGCGGTGGTGCCCACTTCCTCGAGCCCATTCACAAAAGCTCTACCACCAGTATACTGAACTATGTATGACTAGTAGTATAGTATATGACTGAATTTATTTGTATTCTTTGATTAAGCCATAAAAGTTTTTAACGCTGTAAGTCTAATTAAAAGTTCGTGTCGTGTGTTTTAGAAAAAAACTATTGTACACGCTCGCCAAAATACACAACATTCCTTATTGTAATAAATATGTTTATATGTTATTCGTTTAGATATTTTGTTATTAGTCTTAGTTAGATAGATAGACAGATAATTCTTTACTGTTACACCAAATTAAAACAACTTAACCTAGAAAAAGTAAAGACTAATGGTGGTACAATGGGCGGCCTAATCGCTCAAAGCGCTCTTCCCGGCAACCTTTGGATGGACTGGATTGAAAAGACGTGTGAGGAGGCGGTGTTACAATAAATACCTATTTATGTAGGATAAAATAAATAATTACCTAAACCTAAAATATACCTAGATATACTTACATAAATATATATAAAATATATACACATATACTTTTACAATAAATATCGAAAGGAAATACAATGTTTACTCTAAAGAAGCCGCTAAGTATAGTTTGTAGACCTCACTTTTGAAAATAGGTAAAGATTTAGCAAGTCTGATGGAAACGGGCAAGTCATTCCATAATCCGACAGCTCGTACCGTAAACGAGTTACTAAAGAAATTGGAATTATGGGATGGAGTTTTCAACTGGAGAGTAGTGGAAGAACGCAGATTGCGGGTATCGGATAGATTTAGGAATTCAAAGCATTGTTTGAGATACGGCGGAGAAGAAGAAGTAAATAGAATTTTATATAAAAGCGTTATTTATTCAAATATAAAATATAAAAAGTATATTATATAAAGAGTTATTTATTCAAGTTCTCTGTGCAATTGCCATCATACAAAATATGTTTATTAAGGGATTATTTATTTATTTTTACTCATTATTAACACCAAGTAATTAAAATTTTTAATTCAAAGAATATATAGATATTCTATCTATTTCTACTTAACGTCTGCTTGATTTGTTAGTTATTTAAGCTGTACGCACATGTGTTTAAGTTATTACAATCCAGATCAAATCAGCATTTTTGTAATCATTAATTGTAAGTGATTGTAATGTGTTTTGTGCGTTTAATAATATATAAATAAATTAGAAATAAGGCTACTATAGCCAAATAATATAGCTCTCGTATGCTATTGGTAAACTATTAATAAGACCATATTCAAACAAGAGCTCCCTCACAATAATATTGAAACGGTCTTACTAAGAGAGGTACACGAAAATTGGAGGGCCATCCACATCAGTTGCAATTGAATCTTCACCCCTTGAGTCGGATTAATCTTGCAATGGGGACGGAATTACTGTTAAAGAAACCATCGTTTTGTAGACCAACCATTGCTGCTTATAAACGGGCTCTTGAACATTTGTGTAATTTACAATTTATATATGCACGTTAAGTTATTCTTTATATATATCAAACTTTTGCGATTACTGTACAAAATTAGAATGAAAACGGATATTTATTGCTTAAGTATATTTCTTATTATTATTATACTTTAAGACATGTTGGAAACCTTCGGGCGGATTTAGAACTAACCAAATGCGATGGAGAAAGAGAGAGTAACCTTTATACTCGTCGTATAAACACACTTTATGTGTTGATTTTGTTGTATGTATATTTTTTTCTTTGTGTATAATGTATTTTGTTAATTGTTTTTCGTCACAAATAAATCTATTTCTTTCTTTAAAACCGTCAATGTAAGCCGAACAATTAAATAAAACTCAATTCGTAATTCAAACTGATCGCGAATGATCACGGGCCTTCGTCTATTATTTATGGTAACTTAAACTATGGTGACAAACAATATGGTTCGAGGTTCGTTAGGTTTCGAACCCTGTGGGGTGTCTGGTGGATTATGGTATCACAGTTTTAAAAATTATATCGTTAAATAGTACGCTTTAGTAAGGAACTGTTTATTTTATGTTTGAATCTTTCTGTACCGAGTTTTCAATAATCAAGAGAAAACTGAGCATTTTTGTTAAATATTTTTGGGCGCTATTTATCTGTAATGTCTATTTGTGCCAGATTACGAATAAATAAAATAAAACAATTAATTAATGCTGTCATAATCACAGAAGACCAAGCTCGGAGTTTGCCAGAGAGCAATGGAACGCAGCATTTTGAGTATTAAAAGAACAGACCGAGCTAGAAATACCACACTGCGCTGGAAGACTGGTATCGCTTGTCGCAAGTCATCCAAGCTGAAATGAGAGTGGGCGGGCCACGTGACCCGGATGTAACAAGATAGATGGGCAAAAGAAATCACAGGATGGACACCCGTAGACGGCAGAAGAAGACGCGGTCTATCCAAGAAGACGCTGGCGCGATAACCTAGATGTCTTTAACCGTGATTGGGTAGAGTTGGCCAGGGATCGAGAGAGGTGGAAAGAATTGGGGGATACCTATGCCCAGCAGTGGGACAGTACAGGTTAGGAAAAAAAATAATGCTGGACATTTCACACAGCGCCATCTAGCCCCAAACTAAGCAAAGCTTATACTATGGGAACCAGATAACTGATAGAATACTTGTATACCTACCTACTATTAGTTTGTAAATTCATACTTATAAGTAATCTAAAGAAAAATATCCAAACCCAGAATAAACATCTACGTCCGTAGACAATACAAACTTTTGTCCCGCAGCGGGGATCGCACCCGCAAGCTCCTGCGCCTCAGCCGGCTATTCGCCCACTGCGCTACAGAGGTCGTCAAAAGTTTGTATTACTTCTGAATTTTCTTGAACTTAATTTGGGTATATAATAACCCACTTAATCTTAATTCGATTTGCCTAAAAGGAGATCCCTCTAAGCGGTAAAGTCATCCATTATATTATTTTTTTAGTCTAGCTTAGTATTTGTATTGTTTTTGGGTGGGATAAAGAGTTTTTCAAAATTAAACATTTTTCAAAATTAAAAAGGTACATAATTATGTAACTCAAAAGTTTAAGGTCAGGAAAAAATGCGAATAGAATATATTCTTTATTGCACACAAGAAAATATATATATATATATATAAAAAAACAGAAATAGAGGACATCACAAAGGCGAGCTTAACCCTAAGAAGATATTTCTTCCAGCAAACCTTTGAGGCTAGAGAAAGAGATAGAGAGAGAGATGTTTTTAAAGGTAGGATTATCTCATAAATTACATATACATATTACAAAAATTTCCCTACAGATGTGAGATTATTCGTTAGCCGCAAAAACCAGTCTCATAGTAGACGCTTCATTCAAAAACTATATCCGACACTAATCTCCGTCACCACGCATGAATAAAATCAAACGATCAGACAAAGCGACGAACAAAGCATTCATTTTACATTCATTACCCCTCCTTTTATACTGTAGTCGAGTAAAAACCCGACGAAATCGCGAGCCCCATTGTGCAGGGATTATCCGTCCTGAAGTGTACTGTTTAATTTTATTGGCGAATTAATTGTCCGGCAGTGTACAGTACACTGCGTAGCAAATAAACCGGCTCGTGGAGAGCACTTGGGAGTCCACTGGGTTGGTTTGTGTTGATATTAGTTACACTGCAGATTAGATTTATCGTATTTGTTTAAGGGCTGTTCGTTGCGTAGGCTACCTGAGAATTTTTGTGTATTTTTAAATGCAAACTTGTAAAATGCCTGCGTACGTATTTATAAAAATAAAATATATAAGTATTTTTTACTGGTGGTAGAGCTTTTGTGAACGAGCTCGGGGAAGTGGGCACCACCGCCTTACCTTTATCTGCCGCCAAATAGCAGTACTTGTGCTGCTGTATTCCGGTTAGATGGTATTGGTATGTTCCTGTAATTACTGGCACATAGGCATAACATCTAAGTCCTATAGTATGGCAACGTATCCACATAGAGATCAAGACAACATAATACCTTGTTTTGAATTCCATGTGGATATCCATGGGCTGCAGTAGCCACTTAACGCGCCGGCGAACCCCGAGCGCAACTTCAATTCGGCAGCGTCAAAAACTTCGTTCTGAATATCGCTATCCCTGTTTAGTGACGAAGTTTAGCCACGCAGAGCGACAGTGATAGCAATAGAACGATACTAAATTTGATATATTTTGACCATGTTCCGTAATACCGAAAATGATGACTGAAAACTTGTTGTATTTTTCTGATTGTGTTGTTATTCTGTAACTATACGATATAATATATGTTCCCATGACTAGGATACGTAAGATGTTGTTGTTTTTAAAACGAAACAATTAGGTTGAAAACAGGTCTTTTATTACGTAAAAACATGCAGAATGCGATACGCTTCTATTTCATTTTAGGTAAGTATTTTGATCTAATAAATGGTTGGGAACCTAGATCAATACTATTCAAATTAAAATAATACCTTATTAAGGTAGAAATATGTTCCAATTAGAAATGATGTTGGTAGTACGTTTTGTATGGGCGATTGTCCTTCCGGTGTCCTCTTAACATCTGGTGGATTGCATGCTCGTTTGCCATATAAGTAGTATAAAAAAAAATCTATCAGTCATCTGGTTTCCATAGTACAGGCTTTGCTTAGTTTGGGACTAGATAGCGCTGCGTGAAATGCCCAGCATTATTTTTTTTTTCAACCTACGTCATCCCACTGCTGGGCAAAGGTCTCCCCCACTGTCTTCCAGGACTCTTCAGAACGCTCGCTCTCGTGCCAAATCCCACCAATCTGTCTCGAAGGCATCGAGATCGTCGTCGCCTGTCAGGCACACACTGCGTGACGATCGTTGCCCATCTGTCCTGAACCAGCAATGCCGGAACTATTTTTTTTTTTTATTTATTATTGATTAATTGGTGAGGTGTAAAATAGACCAAATAAATGATTATTTACTCCTTTAAATTATTTAAGGGGTTCATTTCTCACGTGAATCTCAAACAATAACCCATCTAATTGAGAATAATGACAAAAACTCAAACGAGACCAGATTAGGTGCAAAAAGCATCAACTTTACTCTAGTTAAAAAAAAAAACATCAGATTCTAAGTAACAATAGTTCGTTAGGCGCCCTTCACAATAAGACAGTTCATCTACTGTCTCACGTATACTTGTTTACATATATAAATCTTAGATAACTACAATAGAATGGTCGTCTCTATGTTAATTTGTGTTTAATATGGATTCGTGAGCGAAGTCATGGAATAAGCATAGTAAGGCTGAGGACACACATGGACAATGGAATGGGTTACAATTGTGCTAATCCATTCTATTGCGTGTCGCGAGCAGAACAGTCGGCGGGGAAAGTTTGTGATGTCATATTTTTTTTTATTAGTTGTGGCAGTACGTTACGACTTTTACATTTTTGTAACATATAAAATAAGTATTATTTTACCATTAAGAATCAAGTCTAGAAAAAGTACACACGGCTACACATCAAGGTATACTTTCCAGTATAAGCTGACCTCGCGTTGTGTAGGCTTTTCATAAAATGAGAGGTCAGCTTATACTGGAAATTTATAGCTTGATGTGTAGCCGTGTGTACCTATTAATTTTCATAGCATACTAAGTAAGAGCCTTTACACAATTAGCTTCAGTCTTATTTTATTAAATACTGTCTGATGCCCGCGACTGCGTACGCGTTACACAACTAAATGTGTAGGTAACCTAGAAATAAAGCTAAGCTCGCTGTTGCAACTTTACTTGACACCTCTTTTTTATCCTATAGGACCGGATTTATGGTTTAAAAGGAGCCTATGTGTTTATCTACGTACGTACTAGATTTCATCGAAATTAGTTCAGCCGTTCGGACGTGAAAGAGTAACAAACATCCACACATACATCCATACAAACTTTTGCGTATATAATATTAGTGGGAAGTGGGATAGGTGATAATGTTTGTTTATTTGGTGAGGGATTAAGGTTAAGATCTTATATCAAACTGATACACGGCTTCGCTTGGATAATAAAAACATTTATTTTATATTTGTTTTATGTATAAGGACACAACACAAAAAGACACAACTTATATTATGCAGGGTTTTTGAGAGCATGCCTGTGCCAGCAACACGCGGGTAAAAAGAACCATTTGTTTACATTGAAAATTAAGAGATATTTCATTCTATAAACACAATTTCATCAAAATCGGTATAGTACGTAAACAATTCGTACATGCTTCGGCATTATATATACTACTAATTCATCATTAATTCATTCATTTGTAAACAAACTTATAGAATTTATCATCATCATCCACAGCCCGACTTCACCCACTGCTGGGTATAGGCCTCCCCAATTTTGTGCCATCCGCCATGATCCTGCGCTAGTCTCACCCATTGACGGCCCGCGACTCTAACAATGTTGTCCACCCATCTCGCTGCTGGACGTCCTTCTATCATCACGTCATCACCACGTCTTGCCAAGTGTCCCGCCCAAGACCATTTGAGCTCCATAACTCAATTCCCAACGTCATGAAGCTTCGTTCTTCTACGGATCTCCACGTTTGGAACTCGATCTAAGAGTTTGATGCCGAGCATGGTACGCTTCATGGCTCTCTGTGCAACTCTTAACCTGTACACAGCCTCCTGCGTGAGCGTCCATGTCTCGGCACCGTAAGTCATGGTGGGCAGAATTGGATAAATAAGCGGGTCTTCCGACTCTGTGGAGTTTTAGGCGACTTAAGGATGTCGTCCAGCTTGCCGAACGCGGCCTATCCCAATATAGAATAACGAATTTATAATTTTAGCGGGATGGATCATAAGTTGATCACCATTTTATCAACAGTATTCTTAAAAAAATATTGTTGTGAGACTGTACTGAATAGTCCATCCGCATCCATTCCGCTCCCCTAAATCGTTATAAAAATGCTATGCAAATGCAAGAATTGCCTAGTCGAGATTAGTGCACTCTGAATTGTCGTAATTAGGAGATTTATATGCAAAGCACTTTGTGGTCCACATTATTAGCTCATAATAATTCCATAAAGCCGTGTACCCATAGCCTAATGTCACTTTGAGAGCGCAGTAGTAGCTCACTCCTTTGTAATAGATTTATGAGCTGGAATGATTTAATAAGTGTGTGATAAATATAATTTATTGGCTAGACCGTTCCCAGGGCCGTTGGGCAGTTGGCGCTGACTCCAGTTGCATCTGCTTGTTTGGCTGACAAATAGGAAATCACATCTTAAATTTATCGTCTTGAAATGTAAATTTGAATTACATTCAGCTTAGATTTCAGTTTTTGGTCCTCAAAATGATTTTTTTTTATTGGTGATAGCCAAGCGCTTGACCACTACCTCACCTGATGGTAAGTGAAGGTGTGATCGAAGATGGAGCACGCTTACCTAGAAAGAACCTATTCACTCTGGATTTGAAGATTCCAAGATTATACTGGTTTAGAAAAACATACGCCGGAAGTGAGTTCCATTCCTTACTTGTGCTAACAAGAAAAGTTGAAGCAAATCGTTTGGTACGGCAAGGTGGTATGCTGACCAGGTATTGGTGGTACTTCTCGGTACGAGGCAACAATAGAAAAGTACAAGATGCTCACGGTTCCTGTCCAGAGAACAACAAGGCACACTGCCTAGCAAGAGAAGGAGCCAAGGTAACACCAAACACAAATTATATTAATCTCTCCAATCCGCCAACTGCGGAAATCAAAAACAGACTGAGGATGAATTCCAAAAAGGAGCACCAGAAATACTGGGAACGTAGAGCCGACTGCAAGCAGACAAAGACATTGCTTCCGGAAAAAAAGAGAAAAACAACAAACACCTTGTTAAAGATGAAACGCGAAGAATGATGGTGGGGATCATCACGGGACACTGCGAACTTAACCATCACCGTCTAAAGACCGGAGCCACGGACAGCGGACTTTGTCGCGGATGCCTTCGGGAGGAAGAGACTGTGGAGCACGTGATACTCCATTGCACTGCCGCAAACGACGCAAGACTAAGAACGGGTCTGCAAGGGGTCATCGCATCCTCATGTTCTACTAACACCACTTCTTCGACACTTCAACATCCACGGGGACCCTGGAAAGCTGCTGCCGCCACCCCAAAGTCCTACTCCGTTACTTCAAGGAGTTAGGATGGCTGGGGTTAGAAGGGGGGTAATGCACAATACACCCCATTGCGGGACGTCAGTGCAGATCTTTTGTTCCCCCACCCTAGAATTAGAATTAGTACAAGATGTTAAAACCTAATTCTACAACCCATATACATATACATTGTAAATAACATACATATTATAAAAACTATTTGCTAACACGTAAAGTCTTCGACTCGTGACGCACTTGCGCTGTGTGTTGTAGTCGTCCGCGAAAACGACGAATCAACACATTTTTCGGCCTAAACTCTTCCTTTGTAAAATAATACTTACAAAATTTTTGTGTGAGGCATAATTGTATCGCCAGAAATTCAGGGCCTTAGCAAGATGAGTTTAGAGCGCGTTCTAAACTCTTTGCATTTTAAATTCAACGTCCGTCGTGGTCCGTTAAATTCTTATACTAACCCAAATCTCAATCAAAAGTTTGTAAATATATTTGTCCAAGTCCGATTTCTAACATCTTCATACGAGCCCTCAACAATAGCACACAAAAGAGAATTTACACTAACAAAATCCTCATTGTCTTCATCAAAAGGTGACACTTTTCATAAAGACACAAAGCTTGCATACATCGACCTATGAACTTATATTGTTCCCATTACACTTCAATACAAAATGTCTACGTCAATCAGAATAATCCTTGTCATATTTTTTATGAAATTTTTTTGCTAACGCATATTTGATATACTTCAAATGGGGTGGGAATCTCTTAGAATGCTATGATGGTGTTTAAAAGATGAATTAAATACAGTGAAATCAAGAGAAGGTGTCAGTTTGACCGTTATTTTTATATTTTAATCACTGAACAAGGTCATGCTGATGAAGCTGTCAAAGTCCAATACTGTCAAAATTCAACTTTGATGTCATAATTTCGATGTGAAAAAGTTAGATGCTATATACGCGACCTTTGAAACTTTATACCAATTGAGAACTGAAAACTCCGTTACATTGGATCATTTTATTTGAAAGAATCAATCAATCAATCATTTATTCGCATCAAACAAAGAAAAAAACAGAGATCTTAAAATTACTACATACTATATTTATACCACAGAGGCATGAAAATAATTAAATACTAGCTGACCAATCCGCAGCTTCGCACGCGTAGTTTTTCAATACAAACATTACCCTCTTTCCTGTGCAGTAGGATAAAAAGTAGCCTACGTTACTCAGGAATAATGTAGCATTCTAATGGTGAACGATTTTTTTAAATCGGACCCGTAGTTTTTAACTTTATTCGTTACAAACATACAAAAATATAAATCTTTCCTCCTTATAATATTACGTTTTTTTATCTAGGCTATGCTGTTCCACTGCTGGGCAAAGGCCTCCCCCTCATCTCGCCACTTATCTCGATCCTGTGCCAAATCCCCTATAAAAAGCGTCCAAATCATCGCGCCAACGCTTCATAGGCCTTTCACGGTGTCGCTTTCCATCCACAGGGCTCAATCCAGTTACGATCTTAGCCCACCTATTTGCTGGCATGTGGGAGACATGACCCGCCCAATCCCACTTTAACTTGGCAGCCTTGATACCGACGTCAGGTGTTCCGAATCCTGTCTATTCTCTTGACTCCTAAAAACCTAACCTATATTAAAAATTAATAAATTATTAAAAGTATAATAAAAAATAACTTACAAAATATCTAAATATTAACAGAAGTAATTATTCTTTATTATTTATAACGTATGATCCTAATTTAAAAACATGGAACAAGTGCAAGCAGTGACTATTTTCATCTTGACTTAAATTTTTTACGCGTCAATTTTTTTAAATCACCCTTTTAATTCAGCCTTTTGGCTGTTGGCAAATCATTCCAGAAAAAAAATGTTTTTTTTAGATACATCAATTTGTTCCTACTATTTTGAAGCAGAATTTCTGAACTTCGCCCGTTGGTTACATCGCACGAGCAAGTTCTAGAGTACGCTGGTTTGTTTTATTTCCTCTTCCACGTAACTTTAGAAGTATTTGTTTTACATGACCGAAGCAACGATTGTACTGCGTGATTACTTCGAAAAGTTTTGTGGTAAAAGTCGAAGTTTAAGAATTAATTGTGAGGTCTTGCTTTGAGGAAGTCCTATTTAGCTTGCAATACTGCTGTAAGTTGGTGGAATTTGTTTCGGAAGTAATCTGTAAGGTATCCCTTTACTTGGTATTTTCAAGCCCACTCAACGCGTAAAAACTGAGTCTTCAAGTCGTTCTAAAAACAAATCATATAATGATTTGTTTTTAGAACGACTTGAAGACTTTGCGATATCAAAACGTTGGTTTTATAACTCAGGTTTAGTCTGGTACACCTACAATAGACACCCTCCGTAGTACAGTTTAATGGACGGTCTACTATAACTTGAACTGCACATACATGTCACGTTCCTATTTTCAGGCTGAATTGAGTGAGGGTAGAGAGGTCAGCGTAGAGTGGTTCAGGTGCAGTGCATTTGTCTTTAGGCTTAGAACGGTGTATCTCAGACAGGAAATTAGGTTTGGTTGTTTGTATGTGGTTGGTATCTGGATGATGTTATGCAGTAAACTGAAAAGCATTGAATTGATGAATATTGTCTTAAAATTGCGTTACCACCTTAGTTTTATATCTGATATAAAATTTATATCTTACAAGTACATTGTTTTAAGAATATTTGTAAAATTAAGGGCTGCTTGCGCTACGATGCCTACACGTATTAGTAGTTAAATATGATATAAGGGGTTGTTAAGTCATAAAAATACGTTAAATTTAAACACGTTTAGTCGCTAAATACGTTTAGTGATTGCTGTACAAACTGGCTTAGATTAATGTGATTTGTGTGTCAGTCAAGGACCAAAGCTACACACCAATTACCGTAATTAAAAATGACAGATTCCAAATCGATATAATCTTGATGCCTGTCAAATCTGTCAATGCAACGTTTGACGAAATTTAAAGTTGACTTTACCTCTAAAATGTAAATACTACAATTAACATTTGCTGGAACGTATTGTACACTATTTCTTAAGGTTATAAATATTTGGGAAAAACGTGGGGAGAATCACGAAACACGGTGTTTTACCATAACTGTTTATTTTAATCAGCTCTGAAGAGTACATACACGAAGATTGAGCTCACAAAGAAAGTTCACATATGCATAAGAGTTCTCGATCATTTATCGGTGCCGTGAGCGAAGCATCCACAAACAAACAACATTTATAACAATGATTAAGCGGCCTCGCTTGATAATTTAGGATGTAGTAGTCTGGAAGACCCAGAGATCCAGCCCAGAAACTTGGTGATGAATTTCCGAGAGAAAAATTCTTGCGATTCATCTATCTCTCTTGTCAATGTCATTTTTATTTGTCAATACCACGTCTTTCGTTCGGAAACGCCACAAATATATATTTAAAATTTACATAACATTCTGCGTTGTTAAAGATTGCAAAATGTCATCATAGAAATGTTATATTCATTATTAAAGTAAAAACAAAGCCTTTATGATACCTACCTACATAATCATTATCCACAGCCTGGCTTCATCCACTGTTGGTACTATACCGTGGAGGATGGCTTCTTCATCCAGGTTCCATCCGCGTTTCATCCATGGTTGCTACATCGTTTGCATAACACCATCCCATCCATCCATATTCGGACGTCATCTTTCGGCGGACTCGAGGACAATGTTTTCGGAGATAGCCACGCTCCAGATTACAGACCTTCTATACAAATGGAACGTTTCAGATTTGAATTCCGAATGCGGTTTGATTGAATGATCGAACACATTCGAATGATGCCGATGTGTTCAGCCAGTTAGAGAAGTGTAAAATTTACTATGTACATAGGTATTGTATAGTATAGAGTATCTACTTGTGGGTGTGTATTTATTATTCGGTTCAGAAAAGTAGTTTAATTACTTATATTATGATCGGAATATATTATTCAATTCGGAACTAAGTTACGGAATTGGCACCTTGTGGCAATAAGGTATGACGTATAAATAGTACACTTTTATAGAAGGGTCGTAAACGATCAATAAGCACCTAATATATTTTGGAGTACGAGTAAGTGAAATCGAGTGAGGACGCTAATGAGTCGAAGGAAATAAAAAAAACATGTGTATGTACTTTGACTACCTCCGTGGCGCAATGAGCACACAAATGTTTGCATGATCTACAGATATTTGTTCCGGGTCTGGATGTTTTTTATATATGATAAGTATGTATGTATTTACAAAAAAAAAGTATATAAGTATTCTATCAGTTATCTGGTTCCCATAGTACAAGCTCTGCTTAGTTTGGGGCTGGATGGCGCTGTGTGACATGTCCAGCAATATTTATTTATTTTATTTTATGTACGCGCGTAAGAAGTTATACTTCTTTGGCGTGACAGAACAAAAATAGCTAAAGATTTCATCCCGTATGCTACAACTCTTTGTTTGTAGCTAACTTCATCATATCGGCATGTCGAATGTTCACATTGGCTGTCGGTGTGCGCGCGCATGAGACAGTTATCAGCTAACTTGTTTATGTCGCTTGATGGCTGTCGATGTGCGCGCGCATGGCACAGTTATCAGCTAGCTTCATGATGTCACTTTTTGGCTGTCGGTGTGCGCGCGCATCGTAAGAAATTGACTCACATATTTTTTTCCAAACGCGCCAAAAGAAGTCTATGTCAGTACTCGATACTTAAAAAGTTTTCATAGCAGGTGGTTGCTAAAAGAAATTTGCGTTTCCAGTATCCCTTGTTTTTATTTTCACAACTAAACTATGATCTCTTTTGTTCAGTTGAAAAAAAATTGTCATGGAAGTTGTATTATAGCTTAGTTAATATGAATCTTTCATTTTTAAATAGAAATAAGGATTTGTCATGGAGGTTGTATTTCAATAAATCATAATAATTATTGTAAACTTTTCATTTTTAAATAGAAATAAAGAGTCGTCATGGAGGTTGTATTTTATTTAAGCATGAATCTTTCATTTTTAAATAGAAAGAAGGTTTTGTCACGGAGGTTGTATTTTATTTTAGTATATTATGAATGCAATGTGCCTCATTATATTTTCAAATTTACCTTTGTTCCTAGGGGCGTAAATCGTATTAACGCATCAACTAACAATAACCAACTTTCAGAGCGTGAGTGATGAAAATTAATGTTTTTATATCTAATTTATTTAATTTTAATTTCGTCACGCAACTGGCCATTTTCCACAAAATACTAATATACCCTATCGTTGTTTACAGTACGTAGAAAGCGAAACAAAACGAATAACTGCACCCTAACCCACCCGTAAAATTAACTCGCATAATGTGTTGTAAGTATTGCAACATGACTTGTGCAAACAAATACACTACTCTAAATTAATTATGAGGTGAGTTGCCGCACCAAAATAAGTCTGTGTAGTTAAAACGTAGAAAAAACCGGACAAGTGCGAGTCTGACTCGCGCACCTAGGGTTCTGTTATATATTTCTTTAGGTGATAAAGCTACAAAATAACGATTTTTCGGATGTTACTTTTTGCCAAATTTCATGATTGATTGTTGTCAATGGGAAGTTCCGTAGGTTTTGATTTATTTGCGTGCAAAATATACGACATAAATGGTCGTGTTTTTGATTGCGTTGACATGAAGCTTGATTTTTACAGCTCCAAGGTCTTATGCATGATATAAATTTCAACTTGATACCTCCCGCGTTTCTGAAAAAAATAAAGAGTGACGACGAAGTGATCCTATAAGGGTTCCTTTTTTTCTTTTGAAGTACGGAGCCCTAAAAATATGCTTGCTTACTAATATTGAATATTCCCATTTTCAGAGTACAACCATGTTCTTATAAAATAATACACGTAATACTGAATAAAATACGCTTTGTTTAGGGTTCCGTACCCAAAGGGTAAAACGGGACACTGTTACTAAGACACCGCTGTCTGTCTGTCCGTCTGTCACCAGGCTGTATCTCATGAACGGTGATAGACAGTTGAAATTTTCACAGATGATGTATTTCTGTTGCCGCTATTACAACAAATACTGAAAACAATAAAATAAATAGTTAAGGGGGCTCGGTTTTGCTCGATATTGATAACGGCAACAGGTAGACGCTTGAAATATTAGCAGAATATTTAATTCGGTATATATTCACTTAAAAAAAAATAGTTATGTTAAAAGAAATATTTAAGGGAGGCTTCTATACAACAAACGTGATTTTTTTGACGTTTTTGTAGATAATGACACGGAACCCTTCGTGCGCGAGTCCGACGCGCACTTGACCGGTTTTTGGTTTTTATCCGTTTGGGTCGATATTATTGTTTATTTTTATAAAGAGTGTTCTCTATATAATAGGTTGGGGAAAAAGTCTTTTCGCATTATTGTATATATGAACTTGTAATAAAATCTCTTTGGCTATACTATTTATATCTGGCTAGTTTTGGTATCATTCAAAGTTTAAATTTTAAAGAAGATAATTCCAAATTTCTAGTCTGTCCAAATTTCTATAAGCCGTGTGGCGCCGGCAATGCCGTGGGGCGCCGGCAATAGAATGTTGCCCCTCCGCTCTTGCCCGTGGATGCAGTAGGAGTCTGCTAAGGGATACCTCCGAAAGATGGGCAGCAGCGTCTTTTCGTGTTTTCAATACCTATACTGCGCTCGCCAACCCGCCTGCCAAGCGTGGAGAGTATGGCAACAACCCCCTAATGATAAATTTACAACATAAAACCAGGCCCCGAGTCCCCGGCGGCCCCGCTAATCCTGGCTATGGTAGCAGTCACGGTAACGGCGGGGCCAGGGGTGCTAAGAATCCCCGGGAGACGATCGGCTACCAAACCCTACGATGACCACTGACCCTGGTAACACACAACATCCGCACTTTGAGGACAGACGAAAAGATTGTTGAGCCGGAAGAAGAAATTAGTAGATTACACTGGGACATTTTGGGGTTATCAGAAGTCCGTAGAGAGGGCGAGGACACGATATCCCTTAAGTCTGGTAACCTACTATACTACCGGGAGGGCGACCAACAGTACCAAGGTGGTGTTGGGTTTCTCGTTCACAAGTCACTCATCAACAACATTATCACCATCGACAGTGTGTCGAGCAGGGTCGCGTACCTGACACTCAGAATATCTAAGCGATATTCGCTGAAGGTCGTTCAGGTATACGCGCCGACCTCTTCACACCCAGATGAAGAATAGAGTCTATGTATGAGGACATCAGTAGAGCCATACATACGAACAAACCTCACTTTATTGTTGTTATGGGGGACTTCAATGCAAAGCTAGGCATGAGAAGCGATGATGAGTTGAGAGTGGGGCAATTTGGATATGGGCAACGGAATCCCAGGGGACAGAGAGGCTGGCCGATTTTCTGGAGAAAAAAGGACTCTTTATGATGAATTCTTTTTTCCAGAAGCCGCCTCACAGGAAATGGACCTGAATGAGTCCCAACGGTTCCACGAGAAATGAGATTGATTTCATCTTGACCAACAAGAAACGGATATTCAATGATGTCTCTGTAATTCACAGGGTGGAAACCGGCAGTGATCACCGAATTGTAAGAGCCACATTGAATATGAACGTTAAACTTGAAAGGTCCCGTTTGATGAAATCTACGCTCCGACCCACTCGCGCTCATATCCAAAACCTCGAGAGCTTTCAACTCGAACTTGCAAATCGCTTTGACTGTCTAAAAGTAGATGCATCAGTGGACGAGATCAATAACAGGTTCGTAGAAACCGTCCATACGGTGGGGTCCCAGTTCTTTAAGACCCCCCGTACCAATAGACCTCAGAAACTCTGATGACACCCTTAACCTCATGGCTGAACGACGTTCTTTGCGACTGCAGTCTCTCGATGATGCTCAGTCACATAGGCAGCGCTAAAAATTTGGAAATCCTTGCGGCACGATATTCGTACCTTTAATGCATCTCGTATTAAAGATACGATAGAGCGGAATAAAGGCTCCAAAGTGTTCGCGAGAGATAATTCTATTGGGCAGAGCCGCATGACGAAGCTGAAAAAGGAAGATGGCAGCATAACGTCAAGTAAAGCGGAAGTGTTAAGGGAAGTCGAAAGGTTCTATGGACGGCTCTACGATTCGGTCACAAAACCTGTTTGCAGTGCGGCCAACGACCCAAGAGCCAAACTGACCCGACATTATACCGAAGATATTCCGGACATCAGCCTGTATGAGATCAGGATGGCCTTGAAGCAGCTTAAGAACGACAAGGCGCCGGACGAGGACGGAATCACTTCATAGCTTCTGAAAGCGGGTGGATCACCGGTACTTAAAGTCCTTCAGAAGCTATTTAATTCCGCCTTGCCTAAAGATACGACGCCAAAAGCATGGAACGGGGGCGTGGTGTTTCTGTTTTTTAAGAAAGGTGACAACACCTTGCTTAAGAATTACAGACCCATCTCGCTTTTGAGCCATGTTTATAAGCTGTTTTCGAGGGTCATCGCGAACCGCCTCGAACGCAGGTTTGATGACTTCCAGCCTCCTGAACAAGCCGGGTTCCGTAAAGGCTACAGTACCATAGACCACATACATACGCTGCGGCAAGTCATACAGAAGACCGAAGAGTATAACTTGCCGCTATGTCTCGCGTTTGTGGACTATGAGAAAGCCTTCGATTCGATCGAAACATGGGCAGTGCTTGAGTCTCTCCAACGATGCCGTATTGACTATCAGTACATCGAAGTGCTGAAGTGTTTATATAAAAACGCCACTATGTCAGTCCGAGTACACGAACAGAGCTCGAAGGCGATTTCCTTAAAACGAGGCGTAAGACAGGGAGATGTAATCTCTCCGAAACTGTTTACGACCGCATTGGAAGATGCCTTCAAGCTTCTGGAATGGAAAGGACTGAGCATCAATATTAACAGCGAATACATCACTCACCTTCGGTTTGCCGACAATATTGTGGTCATGGCAAAGTCGATGGAAGAGCTCAGCACGATGCTCGAAGGCCTCAATCGAGTCTCCCAACGGGTAGGACTTAAAATGAACATGGACAAGACGAAAATCATGTCGAATGTCCATGTCGTCCCTGCCCCAGTTATGGTTGAGAACTCGGCTCTTGAAGTTGTCGACGCGTATGTATACCTAGGACAAACAGTCCAATTAGGTAGGTCCAACTTCGAGAAAGAGGTCAATCGTCGAATCCAACTCGGATGGGCAGGGTTTGGGAAACTTCGCAACGTCTTTTCGTCCAACATACCTCAGTGCCTTAAGACGAAAGTCTTCAATCAGTGTGTGTTACCAGTGATGACATATGGAACCGAGACGTGGTCCTTCACTATTGGCCTTATGAATAAGCTCAGAGTCGCTCAACGAGCTATGGAGAGGGCTATGCTCGGGGTTTCTCTACGGGATCGAATCAGAAATGAGGAGATACGTAGGAGAACTCAAGTCACCGACATAGCCCGACGGATTAGCACGTTGAAGTGGCAATGAGCAGGCCATATAGCGCGCAGAACAGATGGCCAATGGGGCCGAAAGGTTCTCGAGTGGAGGCCACGGACCGGCAAGCGCAGCGTAGGACGTCCACCCACAAGATGGGCAGACGACTTGGTAAGAACCGCAGGTCGGCGTTGGATGCAGGCCGCTTCCAACCGCAGTTCCTGGAGATCAATGAGGAAGGCTTTTGTCCAGCAGTGGACGTCCTACGGTTGATATGATGATGATGATGAATTCCAAATTCAAATTAGGAAAATGTGTGATTTTATATTTTTTTCGTACCGTAAAGATGAGTGAATCTAATGAAGAAATTCGATACATTTTAAAATTTTACTACAATAAAAGTAAAAATGCAACGCAAGCCGCGAAAAAAATTAGCGATGTTTATGGACCTATACTAGAAAAAACATAGCTTGATCTCTGGGACACCTGTCAGTAAAATCGTGCCTATGAAGTTCTGAATTTAACAGTACGGACAAACGTACCAGTCAATGTCATACTTTATGGGCATGCTGAGCTAATTATAGTGATGAGCGATGAATCATCGTGACCACAGACTATAAACTATCGATATTTTGTATAAAACTTAATTCAAAATTAATTAATCATATAATTAAAAAAAATAACATTATTGAATATTTACAAAAAATAACATTATTTACAATAGTGAGTAAATAAAATCTAAATTCTAACCTACTCGTAACATTCCTTCTGACAACTTTGGGGTTCGAGAGAAGTTTGGCCGCGGAGTGTCTTCTTCCGCAAGATGGCGCCAACGCGCCGCCATCTTGTTTGACATGACCCATTCTCCTCAGTAAGAGTGCTAACGCCTTGTATACGCCACGTGTTTTCCGTTCTCATCACTTTGTTTTTGTTACTATTGCTGTTAATTTGTTAAGTTTATTTATTATTGTTAGTTTTTTTATTTTTATTGTTTGTTTTCATTGTTTGTTGGCATAATGCCAAAGAGAACGAAGAAAACTGTTCTGAACAGTCAAAGTCGTGAGTTTGTGATTCGCTTGCGTGAATATTTTGAGCGAGAAAATCAAAATGGTGGACCGCTGTTACCCATGGCAAAAGTTTGTGACAGAGTTGCAGAAGATCTTGGCATTGGACGTGCGACAGTAATTCGCATCAGTAAAGAAAAATATGGCGAATCTTCAACCGCAGTATTGAATGAAGACGAGGAAAAAAAGCTTTCAACGCCAAATAAAACAAGTAGAAAGGCTGCTCTTGTCACAAAAATTGACGACTTTGACGCCGCTGCGATTCGCAACCATGTATATGGTTATTATACACGGGGCGAATTACCTATATTAAAAAAAACTGGCGGCGTCCCTAAAAGACGCAGACTTGTTTAAAGGAAGCTTGCCGTCACTATCGAAGATTTTGAAAAATATTGGATTATCCTACAAAAAAAGTGACAAAAGAAAAATTATAATGGAACGAACCGACATTGCTCTTGCTCGAGTGAATTTTCTCCGGAAAGTCAAAAAAATTACAAATTGGGACAAAGTTGTCTTTCTAGACGAGACATAGCTAAACGCCAATCATACCGTATCCAAAGCTTGGACCGATGATACGGCACAATCGACCACCAAAGTACCCGAAGGCAAAGGTCAAAGATTAATAATAACTCATGCTGGGACGTCATCTGGTTTTGTGCCTAATTGCCTATTGGCATTCAAATCTACGAAGACTAATGAATGCCATGAAGAAATGAATTTTGAAAAATTGAAGTGGTTTTTAAAATTATTAGATAGTTTGAAGAAGCCACATTATATAATTATGGATAACGCCCCATATCACTCGGTCCAAAAGCACAAACCACCAACTTTGGCAAACAGGAAGTTAGAAATAATTGCATGGCTTCAAGAAAAAGGAATAGAGGCCAATGAAACAATGTTTAAAAACTAATTATTGAGACTCGTTGGTCTGCACAAACCCAGCACACCAACGTATGTCTTAGATGACATAGCCCAAGAAAAGGGTCATAACGTCATAAGATTGCCTCCATATCACTGCTAGTTAAATCCGATCGAGCTTATCTGAGCCCAAGTAATATGTTTGTTTGCTCGAATTTCAGTTAGACAGATTCTTTATGTATTAACTCCTGTATAATTTATGATATTAAAAAATGTTTTTCTTTCAAGGTTACGCTGCTAGACATAACACAACACCGCCTTTCACGGCAAATAAAATGTTGCAGTTACTAAACACTGCGGTTGAAAATATCATTATGTTACCATCAGGCAAGACCATCGATTCTGAACTCTACTGCGAACAACTGATGAGATTAAAGCAAGAAGTTGAGAGAAAGCGGCCGGAATTAATCAACAGAAGGGGTGTCGTTTTTCATCATGATAACGCTAGACCTCACACATCTTTAGCCAAAAATTAAGAGAGTTTGGCTGGGAGGTGTTAATGCATCCGCCGTATAGTCCTGACCTTGCAACTTCAGATTTCCACCTGTTTCGGTCTCTTCAGAATTCTTTAGGCAGTGTCAGGTTAACATCACGAGAGGACTGCCAAAACTACTTGTCGCGGTATTTTGATCAGAAGCCCCAAAATTTCTATAGCAATGGGATCATGTCCCTACCTACAAGATGGCAAAAAGTTATCGAACAAAATGGTACCTACATACTTTAGTTAAATAAAAATAAACTATATTATAAAATGTTTTGAATTTTCTTAAAAAAAGCGAAGAGACTTTTTCCCCAACCTAATATGATAACTGAAATGTCATTGCAAGTATGTACTATATTTGATAAGAAAAAAACAATAATACGCATTGTAAGACAATTAGTGCAGTAGGTAGGTACTATTCGTAATTAACGTAGGTACCTTCATATTAATTGTGTTAAGAAAACATAATTACCTAATACGTGCTGTAAGTGTGTAATTTGGTAGCTATTCCCTGTCTTAATCCTCATAAACAAAATTTTATTCGATATGTAGATAAGCGAATCGTTCGACTCAGATGAGTCGTGCCATTTGAACTCGATATCACATATTAGCTCTATTTTTTAAAACGGCACTACAACTTCGTCAGAACTAATAAATTTATAATTTGCGTGAAATAACATATCTCATTGTATCACCTCCTAATTAAAGCAACTGAACCATAGTCCGAGTAAAAAAGAACCATTAAAAATAGTCGACATCGCTGAATCACGGTGGGTGGGGTCGCTTAGCGAACTAATGAATTTTAATATTTACGTGTTAATTTGGGTGGGAGGTAGGTCGTGCCGAAAATCATGACATGACATGTATTTATAATCTGTACCTAGAAGTTATTACCACAGAAAGAATTAGACAAGCCTGACAAATAATTCGATTCATAACTTTGACGTTTATCAAATGTCAAATGCGTAATAAAGTTGCCACACCCACAACCGCTAGTATTGGTAAAAGAGTGATTCCATTCGAGTTAGTAACAATTAAATTTTCTTTAAATTGAGTCAAAGTCTCAGCTCTTTCTAACTCACTCAACGAACTAACGATTTGTCAGATCAACAGTTTTTTTCACGACACTATTTATTTTTCCTCTAAATGTGGCAACCCGCTAAACGTCAAAAATATAAGCAGAATTATTTGTCAGATTATAGGTGTTTTGTCATTTTTTGGGCATGAGTTTGGTCCCCTGGTAGCTTGCAGCACTAGATGGATGAAGTATGCAGCCTATTTTAGTGTCTAGGACAAGTTATTTACATAAAGTTGGCTTGTGCATTATCAAAACCATCATTAGGTACTGAAAAAGAACCAGAAGAATTAATTTCTAAGAATCATCATTCGTTGTGTGAAAAGCACACCTACTTCTGAAGTTTGACTGTAAGTACAAGACGAGACAACAAAAGCACTTGACCTATTCCTGACCCTTTCATAACCCACGTGTTTCTTTCAACCATATGACTAAGGATGAGCAGTATGAGTGGGCCTCTACATGCTTTCATCTCAATTTCAAATCCCGCCTAATTTCGAATTTAGAAACTAGTGTTGTCCACATCGGCGTGAAGCGACACTCGTCGACAATCAGTTTCCCCGCAGGGCGTCCCACGTGGCGAACTAGGGACGTGCTCATCGACGCGAGAAAATCCACTGATTGTCAAGAACTCGTCACTACAGACCAAATGGATCCGTAAAGATGAAGAGATAAGGTGCAAACTTGAGAGGAAAAGAAAAGTTCAACGTTTTGAAGATGAGTGCACACAGTACGCTGTTTTCCGCTAATTATGATGCTAATACCGGCTTTATTCCCTCCTGCTGAGATAAATTTTAATTTTATAAGTCTTACCTCAAGAAATATGTGTTTTTATTTAATTGATGTTAAAATGGTATCCATTTACTTAAAGTAAAATGTTTTTAGAAGAAATATTAGTAGTGTCAAAGTTTTCTGCAAGTAACCCCGTCATTTAACTAACTGATTACTATTTTTCCTTCAATAAAAGCGAACATAATGTAAAATTATCTTTTTGAATAGAATGGTGCTAAAGAATGCTATTGACGACGCTAATAGAAGCGACTATCGTTCCAGCCTTATAATACAACAGAAGCAATTCAGATAATTCTCATTACACACATTTCACTGTTCGATGTTGTCGGTCGATTCTAATGTACCATTATGTAAAACCGCGGGCGGTCGTCCAATCGGCCTCTTTGTTGCACATCACTACCGAGTGAGCGGATCCCGCCAAAATTCAAATGTCATCGTACCAATTCGAAATTCAATTACGTGTCGGTAATTAATGCGGAGTGTTCCAGTGGCGGAACTGGATCTTTTACCGATTTGAAAACAATGGCTGCGGCTTCTCGGCGGCGACTCCAAAGAGGTTTGGAACTCAACTCATGCATCGATATTAATTTTTTCAATTGTTTTTTTTAACTGTGAAGTCGCTGATCGCTTGAAATGATAAATGTAGAGAACTGATGCAGCTATTTTGCTCCTTATATTTTAATTTGTACAACACCTCTTACAAAACTTTTGCCTCTTTATTTATCACTAGCTGACCAATCCGCAGCTTCGCACGCGTAGTTTTTTGCTAAAAAATTTACCCTCCTTCTCCGCAGTTACGAAAAAAGAAGTCTGTGTCACCAGGAGATAGTGTAGCTTCCCAACAGTGAAATAATTTTTTAAATCGGTCCAGTAGTTTCGGAGCCTATTCAATACAAACAAACAAACAAATCTTTCGTCTTTATAATATTACGAAGGTTTTTCTAGATATTGATATGTTCTTTAATATTGCAGAACATAATTTTGTTCGATCATCAATAGTTTCTGCAGCGCATGCGACGAAATACGTTTTAGGGCACTTTTTTACACCTTGGGTTACGTTACCTAAGTTTTAGTAAGAATCCCTTATCTTTTCTAGTAATAAATATATCTTTTCACACTCAGGGTGAATGTAGCTTTCCAATGGTAAAAGAATTTTTGAAATCGGCACAGTAGTTTTTGAGTTTATTCATTACAGTATAGATTAAGCTATTCTCTCAGTCTCAGTGCGTCTGCCATAGGCCATAGATATCCTCAGTGATGGCCAATCTTGTGAGGCCTGCAATTAACGGCTCCCAGGATCTTTATCAGATTAGATTTTATATAATGTCTTTATTGCACATCATCAAATGTAAACATTTAAAAGAAAATTTATTTTTAACTCATAGGTACAATGAGCGGTCTTATCGCTAAAAGCGATCTCTTCCAGGCAACCTTTGGTTGGACAGGATCCATCTGAATAAACAAGGACGGCGGCGTTAATCAAATTCTTAGAACAAGTATATCTAGTTGTATATATTGTAGAATGAAAGAAAAAAAGATAACATAATATTATTATAAATTATAATATAAAAACATAAACACAGGAGAAATTAGTGTGCAATTAAAGTGTACGCATGGAGAAATGGAGAATTATGTGAGTGCAGAGAAGCTGTGTTGAACAGATCATCTTTACAACTTGTTTGGGGCGTTTTACAGCGCGTGATCTCTATTCTGCCCCAACGGTCTTCAGTTCTTCGAGCTATGTGCTCTGCTCACCCACTGCCACTTCAGCTAATTCTCTGGGCTATGTCAGCCTTTGATTTGTCTACGAATCTCCTCATTTCTGATTCGATCTCGTAGAGAGACACCAAGCATAACCCTCTCAATAGGACGCTGAGCGACTTTGAGCTTTTTTATAATATGTAATATTAACAACAATAAATCTTTATTTCAGGCAACAATAGAAATGAACAAGATGTTAAAACTTAATTCTAGATACATTTTGGTGAATGTGCGCAAGATATTCATGACCTTAGACCAAGATATTCCTTCCCCCTTCCACCACCAGACAAGCAGACGAACCGGGAAGTACCACCCATACCTGGTCGGCATACCACCTTGCCGTACCAAACGATTTGCTTCAACTTTTCTTGTAAGCACAAGTGAGGAGTGGAACTCACTTCCGGCGTATGTTTTTCCAAACCAGTATAATCTTGGAATCTTCAAGTCCAGAGTGAATAGGTTCTTTCTAGGCAAGCGTGCTCCATCTTTGATCATACCTTCACTTACCATAGGTGAGGTAGTGGTCAAGCGCTTGGCTATGATCAATAAAAAAAATTAAAAATAAAATTCTACGCACCATATACATACAGACTTAAAAGACTAACATACGTAGTTATTACTAGTGGTTCTGTGAGAACAGTAGACCTCACGACCTTTGATAACCATGCAATAACCGGCACTGACCCCTATCTCCTGGCTTAGCAAAGCCATTTCAGAGTTTTGAAACTAGCCTACCTGCGTTGGAGAGAAAGTAGAAAATACCCATCCCCACCCCTCCTTACCTAACAACCAACAAAAGGAAGAAAACGAAGAAAGTCAAATTTAAAATCTAACTTCAGGTGCTTGAGGTTTCCATTAGGCTTACCTATGTAGACTTTTGAGCAAAATATTGGTATAAAAGATTTAGCGATTACTCGCGTTCTCTTGGTCTTAGGAGGTCGAATTTTGTGTTTACGGGTTCGTCTCCTGAAGGCGGAGAGGATTGCATAGTCTTATTTGTTATGGTAGGAATATATAATAAAAAAAAAACAAAAATTGAAATCCGTCCTTATATAACGCTACAGCAAACTTCCCCCTTTTGATTTTTTTTTAAACATTTTGTGTAGAATGAAGTCCTTAATGTACCTTTCATATTTGATAAAAATCCGGCGATAAATAACTCTAAGCAAACTTCCCCCCTTTTCACCTCTATTCCTAAAGAATAGGGGTGAAAAGGGGTATAAACTAAAGAATTAAAATAAATCAAGAAACTTTTGCCAATTTTCGTCTAAATCGGTTGCATAATGCAACAAAAAAACACACTGACAGACGGACAAAAGATTTTTTGGCCAACCTCGAAACTGAGATCTTGATACTTAAGTATGTTCTGAGTTGATGAAGAGGCCCACAGTTAGAGAGCACGTTTCTGTACCATATGCCATCAATCCTCTCCAGCTTTAATCCGCATCAAAGACGTTCAGAACTAACAAATTCGTGGGTTTCTCCATGATGTTTTCCTTCACCGGTTTCAGCTCGTGTAAATGCTTTGGTTAACTAGTTTACTATTTTAGGTTGAGTTTCCATATCACCCGGTAGCGGAAACGTAATTATTCAATACTCGCGCCAGAATAGTATTCAACAGAAGTTTAGTGGCCAAGACAATAAGACATTGTGTGGAACTGGTATTAGTACGGCGGTAGGGTTACCATGGATCTTGAAATATATTAAGCTACATACTTTTATAAAACTTTACAGAACCTCCCATTTCTAAAGGCTTCTGTCAGTGCGCGCTAAAATTGCAATCAATCCACACTTTCCAAAATTAGAAATTGAAGAGAACCCCTTAACCTTAAATATTTATTTTATTCTCTATTTAGTATTTGTTGTTACAGCAGCAATAGAAATACATCATCTGTGAAAATTTCAACTGGTTAACTATCACGGTTCATGAGATACAGCCTGGTGACAGACGGACAGACAGGCAGACAGACAACGGCTTCTTAATAATAGAGAGAGATAATTCTATAATGTTACACCAATTTAAAATAACTTAACCTAGAAAACTTAAAGACTAATACATGGTGGTACAATGGGCGCCCTTATCGCTCAAAGCGATCTCTTCCAGGCAACCTAGGGTCCCGTTTGACCCTTTGGGTACGGAACCCTAAAAACACGAGCAAACGCATATACATTATTTGACCGTAAATTAGCCACCACTCAACATCTGCAGAAGCATAGCTGCTGCAGCGCTGGTTAACGAGGCTCCGCGGTACGCATTATTACATGAGAGATTTTTATACTACTACCGCAGTTTATAGAACCTTTGTTTTTTAGGATGTGCTACTAATATTTTACTACCACTATTTTTGGAGCGGGTTCATCTGCACTTTAGTTACCTACCTTCTTTTTTTGTTGCCTTTCCCAAATGATCTGATATTTAACATTTTAAAACGTAACATAACACTATAAAATACATCTCACACCCCACACACTAGGTAACTATACACACATAAACACACACACATTGGGTTCATCCAATGTCACTATCTCTTTGATCTAGTCATCCAATAACTCTTTTGACCTCAATGACTCAATGACCTCTCTTTGATCTAGTCATCCAATAACTCTGTTTACATAAGTTTAACTAAATCAATATATTTTAAATAGTTACCTAAATTTATTTATATATATAACAATTTACCATAACCTTAGAAATCGTAAGAAAGTTCATAAGTTGTATGTTTATAAAATTTATATTTACATTTAAACAAAACTCTACACACCTTTTATTTAATCACTTCTTTATTTATTTATTTTTTTATTTTTCTACGTAGCTGCTGCACTACCTATTGCTTCTGGTTTCAGCTGAAAATCAGCGTTGGGTGCTTAACATCCAACATTATGCTGAGCTGAACGCCATTTTGGTACGCAGACACATGAGTCGAACTTGTTTTATTGGATTCAATTGTATCTACTGTTCCTTTAAATTATTTCATGTGTCATTTTGTGTGTACCAAATAAATGATTATTCTATTCTATTCTACACACACACACACACACACACACACACACACACACACACACACACACACACACACACACACACACACACTCCAAATGCGATCAAGCAAACATTGCAGCTCAAGGGGCACTTCTTCATTAATTTAAATATTTCAAAAATGTTTAATACTTACTCATTTTGTTTTGTTGTAAACCATTTCTTGTAATTATTAATTTTTGTAAAAATTTCTTTATAATAGGTATATTAAAGTTTACGGGCTACTTTGCCGCGTCAAATTTATTAAAGTTTAGTATTACATAATGTAGATTCAATTTGGTTTAAGTTCAGTATTATGTTAATAAATGTATGATATACGATAATGTAACTGTGAATCTAAGTATTATTAAATAAAATAAAAATAAATAAAACTACATATAGCCCGCCTGAGATTAAGTGGTAACCATCGCCTATTGCAAAATATTGCCTCGTAGGTCACGCACCTTAGAAACGTGCTCTGCGTCCATCAAATTAAGGCATACAGGTGTAAAGCCTCATGTGCCTACCACTTCACCGGATACTGAAACACAGCAACGCTGCTTGGCGGCAGAAATAGGTATGGTAGTACTTCCCCAGGCGAGGCCTTTCACAAGGACTGCTCTAAGACTACACTCTTAACGCGCCGGCGAACCCTGAGCGCAACTTCAATTCGGCCGCGTCAAATACTTCGCCCGGAATATCGCTATCCCTGTTTAGTGACGAAGTTTAGCCACGCAGAGCGACAGTGATAGCAATAAAATGATTCTAAATTTGAATAGATTTTGACCGTGTTCCGTAATACCAAAAATGATGACTGAAAACTTATTGTATTTTTCTCATTGTGTTGTTATTCTGTAACTAGACGATATAATCTATGTTCCCATGACTAGGGTACGTAAGATGTTGTTGTTTTTAATAGGAAACAATTAGGTAGAAAACAGGTATTTTATGACGTAAAAACATGCAGAATGCGATACGCTTCTATTTAATTTTAGGTAAGTATATTGATCTAATATATGGTTGGGAACCTAGATAAATACTATTCAAATTAAAATAATACCTTATTAAGATAGAAATATGCTCCAATTAGAAACGATCTTGGTAGTACGTGTTGTATGGGCGATTGTCCCTCCGGTGTACCCTTAAAGAGACACTTGTGAGTATTATATTACTCAATATTAAAAAACAGGTATACATCAAATAAACAAAAACACAAGAATCAAATAAAAATAGGAACAACATTTACTATAACTATAAATGTATGAGTAATATTTGTAAGTTTTAGGGCTCCAAATGACTTTAGTTTAGGTAAGAATTGAAAAAAAGCTCTACACAGGTCGATTATGACCCATAAGCGTAACCTGCGGGTCCAAGACGGAGTCTTCTTAGCGTATCAAGATTTCTACGTTTTCATTTATACTATGTTGGACAGGTGTATGGCCACAACAATATCATTAGGTGAGGCGGTTTTTAGGTCCTCCATCGTGCAGGTGTTTGGGCACATTAGCAAGTGCTGCATTGACTGCGCGGGATCACCGCACTCGCACTGCGTTAGGGTCCCTGAATCCCCATTTGCACATATTAAGTCTGCAGTGGCTAACCTGGGTGCGGAGCCTGTTTAAGGACTTCCAGACTGGCCACGGCAGATCGTGCCCGGGTGGTAACAGTTCCTGTGGGATGATAAAATCAGGCGGTGGGTAGTTACTTTTTATCCACAGTGTGCGTCTAGCAGACGGGTCATCGCTCGTGGCCCTTGTGTAGCGTTGAAAGCTCTTACGAATTTTAAGACGGCCTTGTAGGATGTGATGGTCATATAAGGAGGTCGGAGTACATAAAGGTTTAGATAATTTAATAATCCTATTATGCCAAACATAAAGACATAATCCTCTAGTATTTAGGCTACATAATAAACATATATGGAAACCCTATTGAGTAGCCGGAACAGGTATTTTAATAATTAGAGTACCGTAGGCGGAATATTATTAAAAAACCCAGCAACAAATGGAGGTGTGACGGTCTGGCATCCGTTCTTGGAACGTGTTAAACTATTGTTTGATGGCTTTTTGTCCTACACATTTAACTATACCGACATTATGGGACAAAGAATGGTGAAATAATACATTGGACTACTTGTTTAGAGGTATTTGTATGGACACAATGTGGCGAGGAAAGAAAGATGTTTAGAACTTGGAACTTGAAAAGTTACGTTTACGTTGCAATGGCTTAAAGATTTCAAGGTGGTTGAGTCAATGACTCAAATTGTTTGGGTTTGCTCACCTGCTGAGACAGTGCAAACAAGTCATAAATAGGTATCTCTAGAGCAAATGAACGGGCGCTGTAGGGCATGTACCTACTCTAAGTATCGAAGTAAACATACATACAAAACTAAAATACTGAAGAAGCAGGTTGAATCATCTAAAGACCGTTTCAAACGATCTATAGATAGTTCAACTGCTCCAGATCACTGCCAGGCGGAAATGTCACCAACACACTGGCTGTATTGTCCCGCTGAATTGCAATGCTTATGCGTTGACCCAGATAAGCGTCAGCTCTCAGATCACTGTCGCTTCGAACAGACGCTCTGAATGACTTTTGAAAACGCGATGGGCCCCGATACTCCATGGGTCCAGAATCTCCACTCCAAATGGCTCAAATACGTCAGCTCTGTCAAGACTTCCATATTTGTGTCGCTCGAGATCTTCAACTGAATTTTCCGCCGCACTGCCCCCATCTACTGTACCAGACAGATGAAATGGCGCAAGGATATCGAGGCACGTGGCGTTCAACACTAAAGGCTTACCCTTCTCTCATGGTACAAGAATTATACCGTCAGGCTAGTTACCATCGTCACGTATCAGACCGTTGGGTTCGAGAACGGCTGGAACGTTGACGCTACAAAAAGCCAGGTGTATGATATCATTGTATGAGCATGAAGGCAAATCCTACCGAAGTAAACAGATCAAATAAATAAATAATGTTAGAATTACATACAGCACTGTCTAGGCCCAAATGTAGCCAAAATTGCACTTATGGGAACCAGGTTACTAATAGACTACCTTAATACATTTATTTTTGTAAATACTTAATCATTGTTATTGAAAAAGAATAAAATATCGCTTATGTGCAGTTTTTTTAAATAAATAAGCTTTTGAACCGTATTAGCACTTTCCTTAGACTTGCCAACATACATACATATAGGTTCAATTTCCTTTATATTTCAAATTCTTTAGTTTATGTAATTTTATTTTTAATAAAATTGGATTATCCCGTACTGAACGAAGGAGCCGGCGGAAGATCAGCGCGCTGCGTACTCGTATTTACTAGTGCGTGGCGCATAATGCTGAGCCGGATCCTAGTTTGCGGACGCTCATAACCTGGACGTACTAACTGCCTGTGTATATCTTATGTTTTCTATTTGTGTTTGTTATATTGTTACTCCTACTGTGGTATTATTTTTGTTACTGTGTATGTCTTTGTTTTGTTATGTCTGCAAATAAATGTATTTTCTTTATTTCTTTCCTTATGAAGAACATGCAAAAGTTTAGAAGAACTTTTTAAAGTCTCTGTCAATCTATTCTACGAATGTGATCAGTGGGATTAAGGGGTGGACTGCATAGTAATCAACATTTAATTAAAACAATTTTATATTAGGCATTTCAATACAAAATTGCCTTATTCGTAAAACTAATTCAGGCAACAATTAAAAATTAGGTAATACCGAAGTAAAACTGACTAGTACACACGGCTACACATCAAGCTATAATTTTCCAGTATAAGCTGACCTCACATTGTGTAAGATTTTCATAGAATGAGAGGTCAGGTTATACTGGAAAATGTATAGCTTGATGTGTAGCCGTATGTACCTATAAAATTAAACATTTAAATGGAAATATTCGCTGATCGAAATCAACCAATTTAGTAAATAATCGAAAGCTTTGCATTGGAATCATGAACGAAATTGATTCAATTAACGTAGAACAGCTTCGATAAACACCCCTTCGAGATTATTTAATAAGCCTTTTACCCACCCTTAATTGGTTTTCACACTAACAATACTGGCGTCAATCAATTTTCAATGTATTTGTAAGGATTCTAGTAAGTTGAAAGTTGTATGAACTTGTATGATCTTTGTTAGAGTCGACGGACTCAGTGCTAAGGACCTACCCTCAACAATTGATTACAGCATTGCTCGTTCTATCGCCTTTTATGGCAAAACCACCCATATAATATGGACAATAAAGATGAGAATAGGTTGCATAATTTAAATGGTACAGTTGTAGGCTGTATGTTTTGGGGAATGACCTGAATGATTCTTATTGACGGTGACCTCAAGTTTATAGAATTTGCAGATTAGCAATTGCGTATGTTGGATTAATGGTTAATAGTGAATAAATGCAATAAATGGGTAATTGGTTACGAATAAATTACATAACCTTTTGTAAGAGTTTGATGTACTTTTCTCAAACTCTTTCTTTAAACTCACTGTTGCCACTTGTACACTCGATAAAGTTAGTAAATCGTTTAAAGGGCAAGGTGTTCGCTTTTTTAACAAACTCCCAAGTGTTGAACAAAAATTGACAATTTACAAATTTAAAAACGCAATTAAACAAAATTATTATAAAATGCCTACTATAAAATATCGGATTATTTAGATGATAGAGAAGCTTGGGATTGAAATTGCTCCAACTCGTTCAAAATGTTACAATTTAGACATAATTTATTTCCTGTATTATTATGTATTCTAAAAGGATCCTAAAAAATAAGCAGCCTTGTTTTCTTGCCTTTCTTTCCTGGCTTGGTCGCGAAGGAACAGGCAGTAAAATTGACGTTTCAAAGTGATCCTTGTGATTTTAATGAACAAAAGATTTTGACTTTGACTTTTGAGTTACTCGGAACAATTATAAGATCAAGGTTATGAACACTATTTATACTAAAAACGGGATATTTACCATGATTTGTGAGTGTTTGAGTATCCCGATATTTCGGCGCAGTTGCATGCGTCATAATCACGGGCGCATGTACAAAAAAAAAACTGCGCCGAAATATCGGGATACTCAAACACTCACAAATCATGGTAAATATCCCGTTTTTAGTATAAATAATTATAAGATCGTAGGTATTTGAAAAAGAGATGGATTTTATTTATATATATTTATTTATTTACTCTATTAGTATGTACACAATACATTTAAAATGCAGAAGAAACATGCTAGCTCGCACACGGATAGTACAATTTTTTTTTTAAATTATAAGTCAACTTTTTTGATTATTTCATTTACTTATGTTGTTACCTTGCTTATGCCAAAGGTTCTAGGTAAAAAGGAAGTACCTACCCTATAAGTATTGATTTATTTGCGAGTGTCAAAATATGCGGCGTAAACGGCCGTATATTTTAATTGCATTGACTTGCAAACTGTAACTCCAATAATGTTGGTTAAATTAGATATTTTTTGATATTGGAGAATGCAAAAATACGCCAAATCCAGTAACAGATCATTATTACGACTCAGAGCTTCAATATCATACGTATTTAAAGTGGCCTGAAGCCACAATCCGGAGTACCAACATCACACCTAATCAAAGGACTAAATCAACGAATAGAAAATAAATAAATTAGCTTCAAAGGGGAGTGCATACGCGCGGAACCCTCACTTCCTCCACTTACAACGCCCTAAAGAAAACCTTTACTTTACAAGATGAACGTATAAAGCGAGTTCACACTCATCTTTTGCACGTCACACCACACCTTTCAAAGTGCCTTATTACTGGTTTCACGTAGCTTATCAAGCTTTGAGAGTAAAGCTGGGTTTTAGAAAAAACATCAAAGGTGGTCGGGAAATGTTTTCAGTCGCGGTTGCGCCTTTTTTCAATGGCAATTAGTTGGCGTGCCAGCCAGCGCGCGCTTTCGCGCCTTGTGCATTTCACGCGCTGAGTAGTTGAGGGAGGTGGGCTGTTTGGATGTGGTAATCGTGTTCTAAATTCAAAGTTTCCCGGAGAAATTTGAATTCAAATTTGGAATGAAATTGGTGGTTAATCTTGGCCTGATGAGATGCTTATGTCATAAGACAGAGAAGACAATCCATATAAATTCCAAAATATCTCCGCGTCTTTGTTTTTTATTTTGTTTTCTCGACTAAACGGCAGAACCGATGTCGATGAAACTTGGTAAATTTATAGGGTATGATCTGGATTGAGAAATAGATTACTTTTTATTGACCAACGCGTACAAAGTCGTAGGCGGAAGCTAGTATATGCATAAATAGCTTATTTCACCTACCACTAGTTTTGTCTAAATAGATATTGAACTAGCGAAAGTTGTCCCTATTGATGAGTACTTTTACTAGCGAACATTTTTGGAAATACAAGTATTCTACAAATAAACACTGGAACATTTGCTAGAGCATACTGTTTTTTTATTATGAAGGTGCCTACTAGTTAGCTACGGTTCTACAAAGAAAAACTCATCATCATCATACCAGCAGCAAGATTCCTTCATAGATTTCCAGACCGACCTATCTTGTTCGTCCTGTACCCAACGGTTCCCAGCAACCTTTATCAGGTCGCCCTTCCATCTAAGGGGGGGAGCGTCCTACACCACGCTTTCCAGTGCGTGGTTTCCGCTCGAGAACCTTTCTGCCCCACTAGCCGACAGTTCTTCAAGCTATGTTCTGAGCTATGTCAGTGGCTTTGGTTCTTATACAACTCTCTTAGTTTCGTATTGGATCTCGTTGAGAAATACCAAGCATAGCCCTCTCCTTAACACGCTGAGTGACTTTGTGCCTTCTGATGAGGCCTATATTAACATAAACACATAGTATCTTCACATAGTCTAGTAGTCTTTATGTTAAATCGTATAGATGCCCACGATACAGATTATTATCTAGTGTGGGTATCAAAGGAAACCGTATCATGATTTCCGCCAGCAAATCAGTTTATTTCTCTTACAACAAACAAGTTACATGAATATTAGTGTCTATCATTTTATTTATTATTATTACTATATCAGTCTATGTACTTTAAATATTATATATTATATTTACATATTATATTAAGTACTTCTATTTATAAAATTGTAAGATTAGATTGCTATTGTTTCTTGTGTTTTATATTGTTTTGCTAAAATAAAAATATTTCATTTTTATTTTTTCATTTTCAGTAAGTATTTACCACATCCACTCCATTCTTACCTCTACGTCCCCAAAGAGGGTGTCTTAAACTAAAAATTATTGATATTAAACTGCAGCTGCGTTAATTAAGCTTTTCACTCGTTTAATTTTCAGTTAGTTAGTTAACTTTGGCTTCTGGTTAGTGCCAATTTATTGTGCCAGTAATTAGCAACGGATCGACCCAACGGTTCTTGGTATAAAACCTACGATAAAGGTAATGTACTGAATGTTACTGTAGTTAATGTTAGCAACCCGATAGACGTTCACCCATTTACAATTTCTCACATTAAAAAAAAACATTGATATTGGACTAGTTGTTTAGGAGCTACGATGTCAAAAACAGACAGACAAAGGCTTCAAAGTTATACACCTTTTTTTTTGGCAAGGAGTTTCCAATCGCTAAGTTTTGAAAATTATTTAAAACATTTCACTCATCGTTATCCAGCCCGGATCGGAGCGGATCACACTCGGCCGTTGTCGGTCGAAACACCGATAAAACGTTACGTGATAAATCCCGTATTTATATTCATAACGTACACATGTACTCTAGTCAAGCTATAGTTTCCAGTATAAGCTAATCTCGCATTGTGTAGGCTTAGCTTATAATCAGCGAGCAGATAGGCCAGCTTATACTGGAAATGCATAGCTTGATGTGACGGGTTCTACGGGTAAAGCCCTCCTCTCTAGTACACACGGCTACACATTAATCTATACATTTCCAGTATAAGCTGACCTCTTATTATATGAAAAGCCTACACAATGCGAGGTCAGCTTATACTGGATTTGTATAGCTTGATGTGTAGCCGTGTGTACGCCACTCTCTCTAGTCCTGAGCTAACCTCATCTATTGCTGACCGACTCTAACGTGTAATTCACACTAATATTATAAATGTGAAAGTTTGAATGTATGTTTATTAATTTGCTTGTTTGTTACTCAATCACGTCGTAACGGCTAAACCGATTTCGATGAAATTTGTTATATACGTAGATTATAACCTGGATTTTTTATCCCATGAATCAGTTCCCATGGGATAAAAATGGTGTGTCAAGTCAAGTTGCAACAGCGAGTTTAGCTTTATTTCTAGGTTCTGGGTAACAATGTCGTCCGACCACGCTAATATTGTCGTCCAACCATTCATAAAAGTTATGTTACCTGCTGTTGGCTGTTGGTGGTCTTGGTCAACCTGTTTCCCATATTTCGTACGATTGCGTCAGCAATATATTAAATAAATAAATATTAAATATTGCTGGAAATTTCACACAGCGCTATCTAGCCCCAAAGTAAGCAGAGCTTGTACTTTGGGAACCAGATAACTGATTGAATACTTATAATATAATTTTTTTTGAAAATATATACTTATAATACATAGAGAAACAACCAGACCCGGAACAAATATCTATAGATAATGCAAACATTTGTTCCGCAGCGGGAATCGAACCCGCTACCTCCTCCAGCCGGCTATTCGCCCACTGCACCACGGAGGTCGTCGGTATTAAAGCAAGTATCATTGTAAAAATGGTTACAACAGTCTAGGGGTTAAAACCATGTAAAATTCAAACAAGGTTACATTACAAAAACACCAGTAATTACATTTAAAACCACAAGTGCGAGTGTGCAAACACATCAAAAGACTGTGATACAATCTCATTAAAATGTACAATCTACCCATTAACTAATTGGAAGCCTTACATTATCCATAGCAATGAGATTGTATATCACTTTGACTTGTTTCACGTGTACTTATATTATTTTATTAGATTGCGCACTAGATCTTAGCATTCGGTATAGACGATTTGAAAGAAACTAAAACAAAAACTTTTGCGTTGTAAGCGTAAAAGCATCCACGGGCTCTACTCTGACTCCAAAGACGGTTTTTTATATATATTATGTTGGATCAGTGATCCTCACACTAGGCCAAGCCTGTATCGTGAGGACCAAGCTAAGCGATTTACAAGAATATACTTAATTACAAAAATAGCCTCATGAAATCCCTAGTTATATTTTTAATTATAAATATAGTGTACATAAAAATGATTTTAGGATAATATGTATTTATTTAAAATATAATATACTGATAGATAAAATAAGGTAAACTAAAATATAGTACTTATAAATAAATAAATATAAGTAGTCTAATATAATGTTAGTTAATGTGTTTGAGGATTTCTTCTGAATCTATGTATGTTTGCATTGATAACGAGCTACATAGTTATAATAGCTTTGGCCTCTCATACGGATTTACCTTTAATATCTCAGAATTTTATAACTTTGTTATAAATGTGAGCTCTAAGATAATCTCCAAAACGCTGTGCAAATGAAGTGTTTACTGGTTTAATAGGAATTTTATAGACTCTTTTGTTTTTAGGCTATTGAGTCGTCGCTTTCAGACAATAAGGTCTTGTGTACATTTAATGAAATTCTTAATATAAAAAGTTGACGTACGCTCAAAACTCTTCGTGACTATTACTTACTTTATTTTACTTCGTTATTTACAGTTTAAATACCACCTATAGGCTTAAGTTCATCCCATACCTCATATACCTAGTCAGGTCATAAGTATTGTCACACAGTAAAAACTTTTCTTTTAGAATGCTGGCCACAAAAAAGTTTATAGAATTCGAATTTCGAATTGTTTATGAAAATAAAAATGTATACTTTTTAGAATTTTACTCATTTTTAAATATGGAGTGGACGCTTAAAGAAGACCGTGTTGCAGTTATTGCGTTGCATCGTTGCGGTTACGCGCCAATTCAAATTTTTGACATACTGAAAAATTTGAATATAACCAAAAGATTCATTTATCGCACCATCAAACGATACAATGAAGACTCTAGTGTAGATGACAGGTCAAGAAGTGGTCGCCCTCAGTCTGTTAGGACTCCAGCAGTGATAAAAGCTGTGAAGGCGCGAATTCAAAGAAATCCCAAATGTAAGCAGAAACTGTTGGCCCTTCAGATGGGGTTAAGCAGAACCACGGTGAAAAGGGTGTTACATGAAGACTTAGGGCTTCGGGAATATCGAAAAAAAACAGGACATCGTTTGAATGCTCGTCTAATGAACCTGAGACTGAAGAGATGCCGCGCTTTGTTGAAGCGGTACGCGGGAAAAAAATATCGGGAAATTCTTTTTTCAGATGAAAAATTTTTTACCGTAGAAGAAAGCTACAACATACAAAATGATAAGGTGTACGCACACAGTAGTGAAGAAGCGAGCAACCGTATTACGCGTGCCCAACGAGGTCATTTTCCATCCTCGCTCATGGTATGGTTGGGAGTTTCTTATTGGGGCTTAACAGAGGTACATTTTTTGAGAAAGGTGTAAAAATGAATGCAGTTATGTCTCAAAATACAGACCTGACGAACCTTGTGGAACCTGTTTCTCATACCATGTTCAATAACAGGCACTGGGTATTCCAACAAGATTCGGCGCCAGCTCATAGAGCGAAGAGCACACAAGACTGGCTGGCGGCGCGTGAAATCGACTTCATCCGGCACGAAGACTGGCCCTCCTCCAGTTCAGATTTGAATCCGTTAGATTACAAGATACGGCAACACTTGGAGGAAAAGGCGTGCTCAAAGCCTCATCCCAATTTGGAGTCACTCAAAACATCCTTGATTAAGGCAGCCGCCGATATTGACATGGACCTCGTTCGTGCTGCGATAGACGACTGGCCGCGCAGATTGAAGGCCTGTATTCAAAATCACGGAGGTCATTTTGAATAAACTTTAGTGTCATAAGAATCTATGTTTTGTTAAGTTCATTTTGATGTATAAATGGTTACATAATGAATAAACTTGTTTCAATTATTTTATATTAAACATGTGACAGAATTTATTACCTGACTAGGTATATAACCATTGACGACAAACAAATCCATTAGAAATCAGAAGAAGTACTCTAAGCTTTAAAACTACCTGCAATCAACACTTAAATGTTAGTTGGGCTTTCCTAATGTTATCCTTTATGAAGTTGTGTTGATTCCCACTTAATTCCATCATCAGACCCTGGTGGTCAAACCAAAATAAAATGTTGCAATATTTTTCCCCGCAAAAGTATTAAGTAAAATTAAAATTAACGTTGATAACTTGACTTTTATATATACTTTCATCAATCATTTGCTAAACGAAAGCCGTAGGCTTTTCTTAGGTTTGAAAGAAGACATTTATAACGATTATATTAGTCCCATTTATGTCTCTTAGGGTATATTTAAGTTTTATATACGTTTTTTTGTTTAATTTTAAGGTATGCGCTTTGGTTTAATTTAATAAATAAATATTTAAATAAAAAAAAAATCCCATGGGTGCATGCCACACAATATCGGTTATTCGTCCAATAGCTGATACAATTATGAAAACTGTCAAGAGACTCCGACATGTACCAAATGCAAAGGTCTAACGTGCAACTCGTGTCGATAATGACATAAGTTCACGTAAAATAAGTTACAGCAACGTACCGCAATCACCCGGTAAATCTTTGAAGATTCTAATTAAACTCAACACTCTTCAATTTGTTCTCTTATGCCACACAAATATAGTCCCTATTTTTTAACCTACAGAGGTTCTTTGACTTTCGTCAGAGTGACACTGCATCGTCGACTTAGAAACAAACACACGAAAAGGCTGTCTGAAAAGTAAAAGCGATTGGGGAGAATTTCATGGAGATAAAATACTTTTAAGTAGGGGCCAAAATAAAAACAGTTCCTTAAAAACAATTTTATGTTGGTCTGAAGCACACAAAACAGAATACACCATAATTATTCTTTGTCCTTCAATTACTTAGTCCGACTTGTATAACGGTCCTTAAACGTATTTACCGACTAGACATGTTTAAATTTGACGTATTTTTATGATTTGACAACTCGAATTCATTATCAAATTTATCTATTCAATAAGATTGAGCCATTAATTAGAGATTTGACTGAATTTTTTATTTGACATTGATTATTTTTATTTATTTTTATATAAATATTTTTTAAATTTAATTTCGTTAACTCCATTATTGTTATTATTTTTAATCTTTGACCTTAATTAAATTTAATTGTTGTTCAATCATTGAACATGAATGTACATACATAAGTACGAACATTACCTTATCCATGCACACTCCAATTTATTACTCTTTAAAAACTTGGTAAGCATTACTGAATTCTGCTCAGCCTTGCAGTGTCAGCTCGGTTATTTTGAATATTACAAAGTTATAATCTAAATAATATATGCTGTGTGGAGTATTTACACGGACGACACATAAATATAAAACTGTACTAGATAAATTTGTATATAACCTAAAAAATCCTGAATAAAAACACTTACCAACAAGTCGTCAAGTTTCACTCTTCTCCAAGCTACCTAACAAGAAAACCCGGGGAACCCCCGGACTAACATCCCAAGAAGTGCCTAGCAACCGCGACCAGAGAGAGAGCAACCCAGGCTCCAACAACCGCTGGTCCAGCCGCCCACAGCACCTAGCAGCCGCTGGAGGAGCCGCTCCTTCTGAAATTTCAGCTTCCTCTCACTGCTGCCAAGACACCTTTAGCCCTCAGTAGATCGGTCTTGTAAGTCTGCTTGACCGGCAGTGAGAAAATCCTGTCCAGTACACTACCCTTTTCCTACCTTCCGTCTGTTACCTTAGGTCTCATGGTAACAGACATCCCGTACTATCTATATATTCATTATATATTTATATGTTAGGTTAGGGCACACACCGTACCTACGTAGACACTCTATCTACGCGACGTAACCAGGTAGGTAGGGTGTACTAAGTAGGCAGGTAGGGTAGGTAAGCAAGGTTAGGTTGAGACGCCTAGTGTTTCGTGTATACAGGCGAAGTACCTACATTATGTGTCTCTAAGTTAGGTAGTAATTCCGTAACCTAGAACCTAGAAATGTTTCTAATAGGTACTACATATACATATACTACATATACATAATACTGGTGGTAGAGCTTTTGTGAATGGGCTCGAGGAAGTGGGCACCACCGCCTTACCTTTATCTGCCGCCAAATAGCAGTACTTGTGCTGCTGTGTTCCGGTTAGATGGTAATGGTATGTTCCTGTAATTACTGGCACATAGGCATAACAGCTAAATCCTATAGTATGGCAACGTATCCACATAGAGATCAAGACAACATAATACCTTTTTTTGAATTCAATGTGGATATCCATGGGCTGCAGTAGCCACTTAACATCTTGTGGACTGCATGCTCGTCTGCCATATCAGTAGTATAAAAAAAAAAACAAAGCTAAGTATATTAACTGCATTTGCATGCCACCTAATATGATAAAACAAGTCTGGAACCTGCATTAGTATATTTGTCACCTGTTTTTATACCCATGTTTGCGAACTAATAAATGAATTATGAATCTCATTTATTAATTAATTTTCTTAAGAAAGTTAGATAGTCGTATTGTGGCAAATTATGCAGGGTAAAACTGAAGCAGAGAGAGTGATGCTCTCTGCTTCAGTTTTACCCTGCATTATGTAATTTTCTGAATATCAACAAGATATTTACTTCAGATAACAGTAAAAACCAAACCACTCTACCAATTTTAATAAAGTAACTATTGAATCAATCTAAAAGTCGAGCCCTTTTAAATAAGAAACAAATTTTACAAATCGGTTGATATATGACGGAGTTCTGAGCTAAAAAACATAACATAACATAAAAATTAAACAAATTTAAGACTCTTATGGTTCTCTCATAGATGCCATTGCCAGAACTAGACCAAATGGAAATGGGACCACATGAGAAGCACCAGCTTTCAAATAAAAAAAGAATCATCAAAATCAATTCTCCCAGTCGAAAGTTATGAGGTAACAAACATAAAAAAACCTGTCGCGTTGAGAACCTCCTCCTTTTTTGAAGTCGGTAAAATACAAAGTCGGGTTTATTCGAACACATCGAGAACGGCTTGACCGATTTTGATGATATTTGATTTGTTGTATTTGTCTCCGTCCCGAATAGCAAAATAACTAATAAAATATCGGAAAAAATCACGCAAAAAAAATATTATCAAGAAAAATCATTTTCTCATACATTGATGCAGATAATGATGGACGACGTATATTGACAGCCCGCGTCATATGCATGTCAAGGCGGTACGAAGTTTTCCGGGTCAACTAGTTTGTAAAAAAATCTGAATTTGTTTTAGAGAAATGACGATTAAACGATTATTAAAAGGTAACATCATCATATCAGCTGCAAGGTAACTGCTAAACGAATACCTCTCCCATAGACGACGACCTCTGTGGCGCAGTGGGCGTATAGCCGGCTGAGACGCAGGAGGTAGCGGGTTCGGTTCCCGCCGCGGAACAAACGTTTGCATGATCTACAAATATTGGTTCCGGATCTGGATGTTTTTCTATATATTATAAGTATGTATTTACAAAAAAAAATTATATAAGTATTCTATCAGTTATCTGGTTCCCATAGTACAAGCTCTGCTTAGTTTAGGGCTAGATAGCACTGTGTGAAATGTCTACCAATATATTTATATTTATAGATATCAAGAGCGAACGATCTTGTTCGGCCTGGACCCAACGGCTCCTAGCAACTTTTAGGTCGTCTTTCTATTTAGTAAAGTCAAAGTCAAAATCTTTTATTCATTAAAATCAAAAGTATCACTTTGAAACGTCAATTTTACTGCCTGTTCCTTCGCGACCAAGCCAGGAAAGAAAGGCAAGAAAACTTGCTGGTTGTTTTTTTAATGATCCTTTTAGAATACATAACAATACAGGTAATAAATTACGTTTAAATTGTAACATTTTGAACGAGTTGGAGCAATTACAATTCCAAGCTTCTCTATCATCTAAATAATCCGATATTTTATAGTAGGCTTTTTATAAAGATTTTGTTTAATTGCGTTTTTAAATTTGTTAATTGTCAATTTTTGTACATCACTTGGGAGTTTGTTATAAAGCGAACACCTTGCCCTTTAAACGATTTACTAACGTTATGGAGTCTACAAGGGGCAACAGCGAGTTTATCTTTATGTCTAGTATTAAAATTATGATTATCGTTTTTTTTCTTAAACAAAATAATATTTTTGTGAACATACATCAGATTTTCATAGATTTATTTACAAGGGAATGTCATAATATTTATTTCTTTAAACTTATTGCGTAATGATTCTCTGGGGCCCATATTATAAATTGCACGAACAGCCCTCTCCTTTGCAGCACTAAAACGGTGTTTATATCTGCAGCACTTCCTCACAGCAGTATACCGTATGACATAATGCTGTGGAAGTAGCTGAAGTAACCTAGTCTAGCTGTGTCTACGTCTGTAAAAAAACGGATCTTTTTGACTGCGTATGCCGCAGAACTAAGTCGCTTCGACAACTTATCAATGTGAGGGCCCCAATGAAGGTTATTATCTAGGGTTATACCTAAGAATACGGTAGTGTCCACAAGAGCCAACTCCTCGTCTTTGATTTTTATATCTTCTTTAACTTGTGTAATATTAGGTAGTATAAATCTAATACACTTTGTTTTCTTTTCATTTAGAAGTAGATTGTTTACATTGAACCATTTTATGACCTTCGAGATTGCATTGTTTACATCGTCAAAATCTGTTGGTCGTCGCTTTGATTTAAATAAAAGTGACGTGTCATCTGCAAACAATACAACCTCATGATCGTCCCTTACAAGATGGGGAACATCATTAATATATACTAAAAACAAAAATGGTCCCAGAGTTGATCTCTGTGGTACACCCATTTTAACCAGAGACCCCGGAGAATGCTTCCCATTCATGTCAAATCTTTGCACTCTGCCACTTAAATAAGAAGTAAGAAAGTCTAGAGCAACGTTCCTAATGCCATAATGGTGTAGTTTCCTGAGCAATGTGTCATGGTCTACGCAATCAAATGCCTTGGATAAATCACAAAAAACACCTAAAGCGTCATGAGACTTCTCCCAGGCATCAAATACGTGCGATATTAACTCAATACCAGCATCAGTGGTTGAGCGACTCCTGGTAAATCCGAATTTTTTATGATGTAGCAAATTATGAGAATTGAAATGTCTAAGCAGTTGATTTAAAAGTAGGTGTAAAAAGGTGCCTAATGATACGAAATTCATACATTTATGATAATGTTAGATAGCATTAAAATTTAATAAGGTGTTTGATATACGCACTAAAATGAAAGGGACTTAATATTTTGATGAGCTTAATAAATAAATTTGTGAAATGGTCAACATTGCATACATAGAAATGAAAAAAAAATTGCCATGTAAAAACAAACACTTTATTAAACTTATGTTGTGCTATTACATAATGCTTGTCATCTAACCACAGATACTGTATTGGTGACGTCTCGAGATATCTCTTGTTGTCCCTTTCTAACCCAAAACCAGCGGCCATTTCCAAAAGAGATATAAAATCGGCCTTTATTTTTGGATGTCGATCGCAAGAGTAGGCAGTAAGTTTTATATCGAATTATAGCCTAAACTTAGTCGATTTTTTTTTAATTTGATAATACCACAAGAACAAGAAGTTTTTTTTCGTAAAGCCTTTTTTATGATTTGAGAAACCGTCAATTGAATATCGTCAGTATATTGCGGCCAAACACCCATCAATAAAACTGATTAAGAAAAATATAACCGACTTCAGATAACAGAAAAAACCAAACTACTGAACCGATTAAAATATATAAACACATTATGCATCCCTACAAAATTTGAATAATTTTTGGGATCACATCATCAGATCCTGACTTGGTGCCAATGGGACCACCTGGGAAGTATACCCTTTTAAACAAAAAAATAATTTTTCGAATCAGTCCAGGCGTCTTCGAGTAATCGAGGAACATACATGTAAAAAAGATACCGACGAATTGACGACCTCCTCCATTATGCATTAAGCGAAAATATTATTATTATTTACCTGTTATGTAAAAGAAAGGTTAGGGAAACAAATTAAATAACTCACAATAAATTAAGTTTGATATTACATTGTTCAAGTAACACAATTAAACTTGGGATTTACCTCCTTTTTTCTATACAAAATTTGTGAAACAACTTAGTAACAAAACAATGAGAAATTATTAGACAGTTGTATGAAAATTAAGAAGTAAACATACTTTTCTTTAGATACGGTAACATGTTACCTCATATTTGTTGCTAAGTTGCGGTAACAAAGTGACATTTGAAACTTTACCGTTACCTATAATAAACGAATACTTTTTATTGAACTCATGTAAGGAAGCTATAGGAATAAGCAGTTTTCCACTTTATTAATTAAGATTTAATAAAGTCTTTGTTAAAACTAAAGTTTCTTTTTGATGTTTGTTGCCTAAAATGACGTAACTTCGGAATAAAATGAAGTACAATACCTTTTAGGTGCGTTAGATAGTCATTGATAAAAGCTTATGGATTATAATAAAGTTTACACAGATTAAAAAATTAATATGGGAAAATATTCCCACTGTAATCTCGGAGCCTTGCCATCTCCTTTCCATTAATGGACAAGCTGCCGCACGACTCCATCCATACGTACCACCCATACAAAAGAGCTGTCATCGATAAAATAAAGAAATGGAAATATTCCTTATTTTCTCGATGACAGCTCCTGTGAAAACTTGAACGAGCGTCTTTTTTACATTATGTATGCATTATTTTATAAAAATATGACGCTTACGCACGTACAAGGTTATACCAGAGTCGTAGAAACTGATAGGGATGGAGCTATCGATAAACGTAACACGATAACAGACCCGATATTTTTTACAAAATGTACGAAACTAAATATTTGTATATAATATTTGACAGCTTGGCAGCAATCAACACGGAGAAACACAAAATACACAACGTAACGTATGGATAATGTGAAAAAACTCAGCGAACAGAAGTGTAGTGACTAGCACGACCGTCTTGTTGCGAGTGACAGATTAAAACAAACACAAAATGGCGGTGGGACATTGAGTGTTCCCATCTTGAAAAAATGTATGTATTTGTTGTATTTGTCTTTTTTCAAAATATATATACATAAATATATGCGATCGATATCATTACTTATTTGGTCACAACACTACAACTATCAAATTAGAACTGTCATCGAGAAAATAAAGAAATAGAAATTGTATAGTTAATATACCACCCATTCAAATAACCGTTTTCAGGTATGGAACACTTTACCCTCGACTTTTTTCCTGAAGACAATCCGGGCCTCTTTAAGGTACGAGCAAATAGGTTTCTTCTAGATCTTCGTCATTCATTTTAGACTACATCATCGCTTATCATTACGTGAAAATGTGGTCAAACATATTGTCTATCCATGTTTATGTACATTTTATTTGTAAATAGATACTTATTGATCGAGCGAAGCGAGATCTCTAAATCAACTTGGGCAAATCGGCGTTGTATGTATGTAAGTATGGTTATCCGAGGATAGCTTTCGAAGCGTTGATCCGATCATCTTGAAATTTAATACATAAGTAGGTAGTGATAACACAATTTTGTTGTGACTAAATGACCTAAAAATGTCGGGGGGTTGTTGAGATATTAGGGTTCAAGAGGGGTAAAATAATTAATAATTTAATATAATTAAAAGTAGGCTAACTGGTCAAATGGGACGTCAAATAAAAGGTATTCATTGGTACATGAAGATTCCTTTTTTTATTTTTCGTAAACTCTTTATAGTTTTTGAGTTATTAGCCATCATAAAAACTAAACGTTGACAAAATTCACAGGGTACACCAGTGACCCCACAGTGCTGTTATTTAGTATGTAGCTTAAGAGACACAAATATAGGTAAAAATCTGAAATTCAGAATAACTGCAATTGGTACCTACCCCAAAAAAAGCAAACCAAAATACATGAATTCCTGTTACCTGTAAATTTAATGAAACTGTAGGTCAAGTTATTTGAGTATTTATTTCGTGACACTATTTTAGAAGTCAAAGATTACAAATTATATTTTTTTGTTTTAATCGGAGATCTCAGTTCGGGGCGAAACACTAGTAATATAAAGAAGGATACCCAAACATGTATCAAATATTTGTAGACCAAGCAAAAATTTGTCCCGCAACTTCCTGCGTATCAGCCGGCTTTCGTCCACTGCACCACGGAGATCGTCTGTCAGAATTTTTTGGCTCAATTGAACATAATCTTCTGTTTACCTTTACTTAGATTACAGGGACATTAAAATATAATTAGGTATAATACTCCATTGTAATATAAATCATTTTGTGATTTTAATTGATATTAACTAATTTATTTTGTATTCAGTTCTTCTAATTTAATTATTTCGTATTTGATTTGAATATTTGCATGCCCTTATTAGGATAGGATATACACGCGCTTAACTTACAGACTTAAGGTTGTATTACATTATAACGGCACGGATCCAGCACGGCTGAAACCCAGCAATTTACTTGTCATTCAAATTAGAGCATTAAAACCAGTCTCGTATAATATATTTCGTAATGTCAATATAAAAAGCCGCCGGCGGGCAGGCAGCGCGCTTACAGCTACCATACGACTAGTCGCGGAGCCCGCGCGCTGTAAGCGAGGAGACCGCACGCTTTAAGCGAGGAGACCGCGTGCGTACAGTGCGCCGACTGCGAGCCGCCAGCTAAACATCGTCGCGTCGCCTCTTCCTTCCTTCTCCTCTTTTTATTGTTCTGTTCTTCATCGAGAGCAATAGCGATTATTACTAGTTCACGCAATGTAAACTGAGACATTATGAAGTCGTGCGAGTCCTAGGCGTGTTCATTCACGAATACGTGTTCGCGGTGATAGTAAGCTACACACTTTGCGGATGGCTCGCTGCCAGCGAGCTGGCACCACGCGGACGACGCGCTGCCAACGCGCTGGCACCTGGCGGGCGGCGAGCGGTGGCCGAAATTTGAGGCGGTGCTGTGGTGCAGCTGTGTCGTTGCCATGCTGCATCCGTGCGGCTACAATGTAATACAACCACAAGACCTACTTCTATTTTCTCGCAAATAAAGGTATCTTATATTTATAAAAATCTTATATTTATTCTGATAATAACATCTTGGTTACAATTTACAAGCATTAGTGTCCATCATATACAGCATATCTATCCATGTCTATCATCTTATTAAAATATCCATTAATATTAAGAATTTATTTCAAAACATTTCTTTTTACGTTCATTTTCTTTTTGACCGTCCAATTCAGAATTCATGAATAGGTATAATTACACGGGTAAATACCTGATCACCTACTGTTTGGTATTATCTTAAACCAGGGTTTCTTGGTAGCGGTGAACGTGATTCAATGTCGACCGTAACGTAGAAGGGCGGGTAAGACGGATAGAGCGGGCAAGATTGATACTCGGAATATCCCGAAGACTCCAGTGAAATTTTACGATCTCTGCATAACAACAGCGTGCCTAGACGCCGATCGTGCCCGCGCTGTTGTTATGCAGAGATCGTAAAATTTCGCTGCGTCTTCGGGATATTTCGAGTATCCATCTTGCCCGCTTTATCCGTCTTTCCCGCCCTTCCGCTACATATTTCAAACGAGCAAACTAAATTAATAGTTATTACAAATACTCAATAAAAACTATTTTTTGCTACTGTACATATAATTAATGTACACAGGATTTTCCATCCAAAGGTCGTCTGGAAGAAATCGCTTCTAAGCGATAAGACCGCCAATTAACTTGTTGCTTTGTGAAGTTTTTATTTTTCTTTTTTTTTTCTTTTGTGGTGTACATGTGTTTTCATTCTGACATGCATTCATTCTTATAATCGTTTATTTAATAGTTATTAAAATAACCACCACTTCACCTAACCTCCTACACCTATACTAATAAATAATGAGGAAAGTTTGTATTTTTGTATGTTTGTAACGAATAAACTCGAAAACAACGGGTCCGATTTCAAAAATTCTTTCACGACTTTTTACCCAACTGCGCAGACGGAGGGTAATGTGTTTATCGAAAACCTACGCGTGCGAAGCTGCGGATTGGCCAGCTAGTATTAGGTATATATACCTAGTTAGGTCATAAGTATTGTCACACAGTAAAAACTTTTCTTTTAGAATGCTGGCCACAAAAAAGTTTATAGAATTCGAATATCGAATTGTTCATGAAAATAAAAATGTATACTTTTTAGAATTTTACTCATTTTTAAATATGGAGTGGACGCTTAAAGAAGACCGTGTTGCCGTTATTGCGTTGCATCGTTGCGGTTACGCGCCAATTCAAATTTTTGACATACTGAAAAATTTGAATATAACCAAAAGATTCATTTATCGCACCATCAAACGATACAATGAAGACTCTAGTGTAGATGACAGGTCAAGAAGTGGTCGCCCTCGGTCTGTTAGGACTCCAGCAGTGATAAAAGCTGTGAAGGCGCGAATTCAAATAAATCCCAAACGTAAGCAGAAACTGTTGGCCCTTCAGATGGGGTTAAGCAGAACCACGGTAAAAAGGGTGTTAAATGAAGACTTAGGGCTTCGGGCATATCGAAGAAAAACAGGACATCGTTTTAATGCTCGTCTAATGGACCTGAGACTGAAGAGATGCCGCGCTTTGTTGAAGCGGTACGCGGTAAAAAATATCGGGAAGTTCTTTTTTCGGATGAAAAAAATTTTACCGTAGAAGAGAGCTACAACAAACAAAATGATAAGGTGTACGCACACAGTAGTGAAGAAGCAAGCAACCGTATTCCGCGTGTCCAACGAGGTCATTTTCCATCCTCGCTCATGGTATGGTTGGGAGTTTCTTATTGGGGCTTAACAGAGGTACATTTTTGTGAGAAAGGTGTAAAAACGAATGCAGTTGTGTATCAAAATATAGTCCTGACGAACCTTGTGGAACCTGTTTCTCATACCATGTTCAATAACAGGCACTGGGTATTCCAACAAGATTCGGCGCCAGCTCATAGAGCGAAGAGCACACAAGACTGGCTGGCGGCGCGTGAAATCGACTTCATCCGGCACGAAGACTGGCCCTCTTCCAGTCCAGATTTGAATCCGTTAGATTACAAGATATGGCAACTCTTGGAGGAAAAGGCGTGCTCAAAACCTCATCCCAATTTGGAGTCACTCAAGACATCCTTGATTAAGGCAGCCGCCGATATTGACATGGACCTCGTTCGTGCTGCGATAGACGACTGGCCGCGCAGATTGAAGGCCTGTATTCAAAATCACGGAGGTCATTTTGAATAAACTTTAGTGTCATAAGAATCTATGTTTTGTTAAGTTCATTTTGGTATATAAATGGTTACATAATGAATAAATTTGTTTTAATTATTTTATGTTAAACATGTGACAGAATTTATGACCTGACTAGGTACTATATAACTTTTGAAACTATTTATTTATATATATTTGTGCGTTTTTGAGTATCCTGATATTTCGACGCAATTAACAAACTAAAATTATAAATAGCGCCTAGAATAATAAAAATACCGAATAATTTGCAAAGTATAAACAGAATGCCTTCCTATTTAGACAGGAAGGCATGGTCTGCCTTCCTGTTCTATCTATCTACTACCTGTTACAACTTTATCACCATAAGAAAGCAATAAATATACAATAATCAATTGAGTGCCAAATTATGTTAAGGCACACAGTCTACTGCTGGACGTAGGTCTTTTCTAAGATGGTAGAGACCAGATGAGAAGAGGCGAGGATCAGATTAAGTAAGAGTAGTAGAGTTCCTTGGTAAAGGGCTCGCCCGAGGAGGTATTTCTGCCGCCAAGCAGTTTTGCTGTGTTTCGGTTTGAAGAGTATGGTTGCCGGTGAAATAACAGGCGCATGAGACTTTACACCGTATGCCTCAAACTGATGAACGCAGGGCAGTGCATCATAGGGCACGTTTCTGACGTGCGCGACCTACGAATCAATTCCTGCAATATTGCTTCTGGTTTCAGCTGAAAATCAGCGTTGGGTGCTTAACATCCAACATTATGCTGAGCTGAACGCCATTTTGGTACGCAGACACATGAGTCGAACTTGTTTTATTGGATTCAATTGTATCTACTGTTCCTTTAAATTATTTCATGTGTCATTTTGTGTGTGCCAAATAAATGATTATTCTATTATATTCTATTCTACTGGCACATAGGCATAACAGCTAAGTCCTATAGTATGGAAACGTATCCACATAGAGATCAAGACAACATAATAGCTTGTTTTGAATTCTATGTGGATATCCATGAGCTGCAGTAGCCACTTAACATCTGGTGGACTGCATGCTCGTTTGCCATATAAGTAGTATAAAAAAAAAATCTCTATTACAGGCGATGGTCACCACTTAACATCAAGTGTGTCGTTCGCTTGTTCAATCGCCAAGTAGTATAAAAAGAATAATAAAAATTGCGCCAGTTAATCCGATCCTCGCGTCTTCTCATCTGGTCTGTACTACCTACAGCGTGCAGATCGATTTTCCATCTAGTCGACGTCCTACACTAGGTACGATTAGTCGTGGTTTCTTCTGCTTAACACGTTGAGCCCAACGGCTATAGTTCTCCCGTTGATATGACTTCGGTACAAGATGCGTTGGAGCTAATACTAATCGCTCCACTGATAAGCTAACTAATGGAAACATAGAAAGATTTGTACCATAGATTCGCTAACTTACTATTTACCAGACTGTGGAGAAGGAGGTTAATGTTTTTTAGGGTTCCGTACCTTAAAAGGTAAAAAGAGGAATCCTTATAAGATCACTCTCTTGTGCGTCTGTCCGTCTGTCTGTCCGTGTGTCACCACCGATTTTCTCAGGAACGGATGGACCTAGCAAGTTGAAATTTATACCAGATACTGAGGTCTATAGTCCCTATTAGGAGTATAAAAATCAAGACCCTGAGTTAACACGATACAAAGATATGGGCAAATTTAGATTTTCGCGAAAACTTGTAAGTACCAAAATTTACCCTATATTTCAACTTTTGATATTTCGGAAGGTTTCCTTTACTTGTGCTGTAAGATTGACAATTCTAGATTAACCGGAAGTACCCTATAGGTTTTGGGTCGAAAACCTATGTGGTAGTTTTCGTTGTCCTAGAATCACGAAATTTGCCAAAAAGCAAGGTCTTGCAGCACAAATAAAGGGAAAAATCCAAAATATAAAAACAGTTAAAAATTAAAGGGTGTCGACCTACATAAATAGTTGACGCCAATTATGATAGTAGTCCTCTGAGTTGTATAGGCGCTCATACAATTCATTATATATAATGGTACGGAACCCTTCATGCGTGAGTCCGACTCGCACTTGTCCGGTTTTTTTTAACTTCTGGCATGTCAATTAAACTATACTATTTCTGTTTAGTGTGTTGCCAATTCGATGACGTTGGGTGTTCCTTTTCACTATTCCAAAATAGTTTAAGTTTATCCATTGATACATCAGAAGAAAAACACTTTCAACTATATGGTAGTAGCAGTATAGTTTCTCTTCCACCTGGTAAGGATCTGGAGCAGTTGAATAGAATAGAATAATCATTTATTTGGTACACACAAAATGACACATGAAATAATTTAAAGGAACAGTAGATACAATTGAATCCAATAAAACAAGTTCGACTCATGTGTCTGCGTACCAAAATGGCGTTCAGCTCAGCATAATGTTGGATGTTAAGCACCCAACGCTGATTTTCAGCTGAAACCAGAAGCAATAGGTAGTGCAGCAGCTACGTAGAAAAATAAAAAAATCAATAAATAAAGAAGTGATTAAATAAAAGGTGTGTACAGTTTTGTTTAAATGTAAATATAAATTTTCTAAACATACTTTACTAAAATAATATTACATACCTATATATATAAACATACAACTTATGAACTTTCTTACGATTTCTAAGGTTATGCTAAATTGTTATATATATAAATAAATATGGGTAACTATTTAAAATATATTGATTTATTTAGTTGAGCTATCTATAGTTCGTTTGCAACGGTCTTTAGATGATTCAACTGATTCTTCTGTATTTTAGTCTTGGTAATAATTTGTATATTATTTTCCACAATGAGGAAATCCGCAGAAGAACTAAAGTTGCCGACATAGCTCTCAAAATTAGCAAGTTGAAGTGGCAATGGGCGGGCCATGTCGCTCGTAGAACCGATAACCGTTGGGGAAGAAAGGTTCTCGAGTGGAGACCACGGACTGGAAGACGCAACGTAGGCCGGCCCCCCACAAGGTGGACCGATGATCTAGTAAGAATCGCGGGGAGCCGTTGGGCGCAAACGGCTACCAACCACTCGTTGTGGCGATCTAAGGGGGAGGCCTATGTTCAGCAGTGGGCGTCCCCCGGCTGATGATGATGATGATGATTTCTCGTAATAAATGTATTTGAAACTAGAACAATACATCAGTCAAAACTCGATAAGAGATATGAACCTCTTAAATACGTACGCTATCCGCCAGCCCCGCTATCCTAAGAACCTTCAATTTTCCGTAAGACTCGACCATTCGTATTGTCAGTTCAGTCGTCATCAGTCAGCATTGTCGGATGAATAGCCAATTTACTTCCGTGCTTCAAAAGAGTTAAGAACTTGACGTCTTTATCGTTAACCACACCACATTTTTAAGAAGCGGGATTCGCCCTTTGTAATGCACTTACAAGTCTTTCACAATAATCAAAGGGAGAAAGTTTTATATGAACAAATGTAAAGGCTTTGGTATCATGCGTTATCTAAATGCAGTTGTTCCTGAACGTATGACAGGGTAGATCACTTTAAGATCACGCCTTTGCAGTTATATTACGAGTATCTCTGAGTGTTCCTAACCTTAGTAAGTTCGTAACATTAGAATCCTTTCGGAAATTCAACATAGTTAACGTCTTTACACAAAAGCTCTTTTGTTTTTTGATACAAAATGAGCGAAGACGAGGGCATAGGCTAGTTCTGATATGAATCATTTGAATACTTTTTTCCTCATAAAACTCTTACAAGTCCATCAAACTTCGCACACAATTAATTGAACCATCATTGCTTTAAAATATCATTTAGCTTTGAACTCTAAAGGCGCTTAAAACCAAATTATATTTCTTCACAGAAGTCTCAAAATTTTTTAAGCAATAAGGTTGAAATTCGCGTAAATTATCGCACTAAATGTTTGTAAACCACTGTCCATACGTCAGTACAACTGATTTATGATGTGGTTCAGACACCTAAGTAACAAAAACACGTATCAATAGTACAAGAAACACAAATGAATGCTTGCTATACACGTTGTAATTGTTTAGACAAAAGGAACATTTCCACTTCAATTTACTGAACCCACAATGAAGATACAGATGAATTAGATTCTAAAATAGTTAACATAAAGATGAAATTTGAAGGTTTGGTGAATAACGTTGAGCTGTTATTGAATGGGAGTTCTGCAGAAATATCTTTTACCATTAAAGCTTTTGCCGATAGTTCTCAAGTTAATTTTTATGACATCTTACAACAATAGAACATTATAAGAGAAAAGGCATATTCTATAGTGCCTGTTTCACCCATTATGTCTTTAACTGTTGTTTTAGTCTGTAAATCTATTGTCAAACGGGCTTTACAGTTTTTGGTCATAGCAACATTACTTGCAATTGTTTTTAGACAATGTTGTTTGTGGGTCTTTTGATTTTTGGCAGTAACTGTTTGTTTTTCTTAGTAATGCACAGTTGGAGTAGGCCACAAGGCTTACCATTTGGGACAAATTAAAGGAAAATTACCTTTATTGCTGTACAGAAAAGTCTTTTTTGAAAAGAGTCTTGCTGTTTCGGCACCACACTAACGAGAGTTGTATAATAAATTGTAATATAATGGTTGTCCAAATGGCTACAATACACACACAATATAGTAATTATTTCGTTCCAAAAAATATTATGGTTAATATCAGTTGAACCGTCATTCACTGCGCTTTTCAATGCGTGGTCTCGAGAAGCTTTCTGCCCTAACGGCCGCCAGTTCTTCGAGTTACGTCCCGTCCTGTCCCCCACTTCAGCTTCCTAATTATCTGGGCTATGTCGGCTAAGGGGTCATTCTCATATTATATGAATTATTGAATAAATATACCTACATATTCCTGGACATTTCACACAGCGCTAAACTATACTACGGCCTTTCAGAGAATGCATTCCTGACACGCAAAATTATAAGCAAAATTTAGTTACCATGGGAACCAATTTTAAATAAGTACTTTATAAGGGGACGGGCCGCATTCGCGACGACATCCTCAAGTCGCCTAAAACTCCACAGAGTCTTTTTTATCCAATGTGTTCTACCCACCATGACTTACAGTGCCGAGGCATGGACGCTCACGCAGGAGGCTGTGTACAGGTTAAGAGTTGCACAGAGAGCCCTGGAGCGTACCATGCTCGGCATCAAACTCTTAGATCGAGTTCCAAACGTCGAGATCCGTAGAAGAACAAAGGTTCATGACATTAGGAATCGAGTTATGGAGCTTAATTGGTCTTGGGCGGGACACTTGCCAAGATGTGGTGATGACATGTGGAGCAGGGTAGCAACTGAATGGTGGCCGAGGAATGGCTGTAGAAGGGTAAGACGTCCGGCAGCGAGATGGGTGGACGACATCGTTAGAGTCGCGGGCCGTCAATGGGTGAGACTAGCGCAGGATCGTGGCGGATGTCACACACTTGGGGAGGCCTAATACCTAACAGTGGGTGAAATCGGGCTGTGGATGATGATGACCTTATGATGACACACTTTTAATACGTATATAGAGAAACATTCAGACCCGGAACAAATATCTGTAAATTATGCAAACATCTATCTTCTGCTTCTCAGCTGGCTATTAGCCCACTGCGTCACGGTGATCGGATTGGGTTGTTATTTCCGACTAAATCTTATGTTCAGAAATTCGTATTAAGTTTGAAAGACTGCCAAGGATCCCGTTCATTTGCATTTCCATTTCCAATCTCTTGATTTGAATAGTTGAATCCAATCACAACTTCTTCGGACCGCAGCCTCAAAGTTTAAAAAAAACCAAACAATTAGATGAACTGTCAACTGCAGAAGGGGAGGGATGAAGTTCGTAGACAGGCGATTCCAAGGCGATTCTGATCATTGGGTATTGATTTTCTATTTGTTCGAAAGTTTTGAAGACATCCAAATAATCAAAGCAAAATTTGACTTGATTTATGCTACGGATGAAAATTACGTTATTTGAGACGTTTATTTTTATAATACTTACAAATTTGCCATAGAATGCGATGGATGAATGGACAGAGAGCAGGGAAAACATTATTAAAAACTAAAAAAATGTATTGCATTGCTACCTAGAATTCTATTTAAATATTTTCAGACAGAGATCACTTCTAAGCGATATGACAGCCAATTTTATATTTGATATAGCGTCAGGCACTTGTCTCACCGCTGGCGATGAGCGAGAAGCGAGTAGAGCTAGAAACTAGAAACGAGTTGGCGGGCAGCGAAAAGCGAGTGTGTAGTTGCTATATTTGTCTCACTAGGCTGTAACAACGCCTTGTTTCGCGTATCGCTGAGCGAGTGTTGTAGTCGCTGCGACATAATAGTGGAGAGCGAGTTCTCGCCGGCCAGTGTGAACGGTCAGCGATCAACTATTACTTATATACTTGTCTCTTTTACTCACACGGAATCTATATCTTTTGTTCGTTTCTTGAGCGAGAAAATAGTTAATAGGTAATCGCTTACTCGCCGCCAAGATTTTTACAAATAACACAAACTAGATTGACGCGACGAGATATACGTACACGTAACGGATCTTAGATGAAATGTTTTTATTGAATTTTGTCTTTTATTCTATTATAATTAATTTATTCTATTTAATACGTTTTATGGTTTAGAATAAAATAATAAATAAATGTTGTAAGTATTATCGTAAGTTGTATAACAAATGGAATCTCTTACAGACAATTTTTAGATGGAGGAGATACTTTATGAATAACAAAATTCTGCACGCGGCTTTGCACGACCGGCCTACCAAAAAATTAGCCTATGCACCCTATTACTGAGGCTCCGCTGTCTGTCTGTTTGTCTGTCTGTCCGTCTGTCACCAGGCTGTATATCATGAACCGTGATAGTTAGACAGTTGAAATTTTCACAGGTTAATATAATTTATTCAAAATATATATATATATATATATGTAACACATGTGTACAAAACAAGGTATAAAAAAGGTATAAAAACACACAAAAAAAACAGGTATAAAACTTAAAATACGTGATATACACATGGGTGCAAATTTTGTAGTGCACTTACCTCCACTCTAGGTAAATACCTGTGTTGTGGAGATAAGTTCTCTTCCGTTCAGCAATGCTACATCTAGATATAAATGTAAGTGTGTTTTTGTATGAAACGGTTAAAGTGTGAGTGATGGTGATAGTTTGCGGGTGTATGAGTGTGATCGTGTCTTGTGTTGTGTGTGGTTGAGAATGCATGTGTGAGCATGTGTGTATTATGTGAGGGCGGTGAGTTTATATATATGTGTGTATTTGTGTGTATTATTCTACGTCTTTCGACCTGTACACTAGAGCCTGCTTGGATGTGACAAAATATAGATCTGTGCGTATTTTGTATGTGAGGGCAAATGGGATGATTCATGTAAAAAGCAATATTTTTACTAACTTTTACGTTCATGATTGATATAGATATTGATATTGTTAAGAGATATTGATAACGGCAACAGGTAGACGCTTTAAATATTCACAGAATATTTGGTTATATGTATATTCAACTTAAAAGTAAATAATTATATTAAAATAAAACAAATATTTAAGGGGGGCTTCCATACAACAAACGTGATTTTTTTGCCGTTTTTATAGATAATGGTACGGAACCCTTCGCGCGTGAGTCCGACTCGCACTTGGCCGGTTTTTAATTTATACTATTAGTTGTAAAAAACGTAGGTATATTATTTCTTTGTGATATTATTAAGGGTAGCATACCATATTGAAGCTCCGCGCTTGACCTCATTCCCAAGTCCTTTCGCATTCATTGGAACGCGTGTGAATTTAAATGTTTGTAGACAGTCTCTTGACCATTTCCTGTATAATTGTCAACAATTCCACAAAACGCTTTGGAAAATGAGACCCCTCTTAACTTTCCAGCCACACTTATCCAACCATCAGCGTCAACCAAATCAATTTGTCCACTACCAACCTAACAAAATAAAAAGCTTGGGAATAAAAAGAAACAATTTACAAAATCCCTAATAGCTCCGATCACATTCACACCCCAATCCATCTAATTGCACAAAACATCCCCACTTTATCACACAAACAAACATACAAACACAAAAGGCAGATTAGAGAAGATCCAGATCGTATTTGAGATAAAAATGAGTATTTTCGCTAAGTACGACGTCGGCTTAAGATCGATCGCTGATAAAGGGCAGCTGTGTGTGGCGGCCCTAATGTTGTGACATGTTCGGAAGACGGTTTTTTACGATCTAGGTGTTATGGCTGGCGTCCACTAGACGCTTCGAGCAAATTCATTCATAAACATGTGACATAATATGCTTAAAATTTTACATAACGCTATCATTTTTTTAACAATCTGGGGATGGAAATCGCATATAACCCACCTGATGTTAAGTGGTAACCATTGCCTGGTCGGTCACACTCCTTAGAAACGATGCACTGCCCTGCGATCATCAAATTAAGGCATACAGTTGTAAACTCTCATGGCGTGCCTGTAATTTCACCGGCAACCATACCCTTTAAACCGAAACAATGCTGTTTGGGGGCAGAAATAGGTATGGTGACAGTACTTCTCCGGGTGAGCCCAGAAACTCTACTACTTTTAACTTCTTTTTATCTAGCGCTAAAGTAAGAAAGGCTATAGAAACCAGATTACTCATGATAACAGAAGACCCAGACCCGAAATAAATATCTGTAGATCATGCAAACATTATTTCGTGGCGAGTAATTGAACTTGTCGAATTCCTGCGCCTGTTGTGTTTCGTTTTGGTGTGGCTGGTGAACGCCACCCTTTATATAGGTAGTTGGTATACAGTTTCGTAACATTTGTTTAGGCTTGTCTGTTTTCGTTTTAAGGATTTACTGGGGTTGAAACTGAAATGAAATTGAAAGGAAGTGTATTTAAGGAAGTGGAAGAACTTTATTGCCTATCATTCAGGTCTGTCAATGTAGATTAGTTGTTTGGGTTTGGTGGTATACTAATAATATATAATAAAATTGTCAACCTTATTCAATCCTCAGCAGACTCATCAGATACAATTATTTCACTGACTACTGATGTCATCACGCCAACGCATGGGCCTTTGCCCAGCAGTGAGAAAATGGAGGCTAGTAAAAAATAAAAATAATTTTAATTCTAATTGAGTGCCTAATTCACCACCTCTGAGTAACGCTTTCATAAAAATATATACGTCTTTTGTTTTCACATGAAAACAGATAAAAAGAGAATTATTTTATCCGTCAATTATCTATAGATCTCGGAGGTCGAGATATATACACTTAGTCAAATATACCTACTTATATTATTGTTCTGACCCGAACGAAGAGTTCCTTGGAATTGGGAATACAAGTACCATGGTACCTCAATAACCAGACTGTTTTAATGTTTGCAGATTATACAAATATTTGTCTCGCAGTTAGAATTGAACCTGCAAACTCATATACTCAGGCCACAGTGGTCGTCAAAGATAATGCCCATAGTACTCCGTGATATAATTAAGTAATTATTGTCCTTATTGTTAATATGTTTGTTTATAAGAGTTTTACAATTTCTTAATATAGTAAATTGTATATAATAACATATTTTATCAGTGTATTAAATCAGTTATTATATTACAGTTCAATCAGTGTGTGTTACCAGTGATGTCATATGGAACCGAGACGTGGTCCTTCACTATTAGCCTTATGAATAAGCTTAGAGTCGCTCAACGAGCTATGAAGAGGGCTATGCTCGGGGTTTCTCTACGGGATCGAATCAGAAATGAGGAGATACGTAGGAGAACTCAAGTCACCGACATAGCCCGACGGATTAGCACGTTGAAGTAGCAATGGGCAGACCATATAGCGCGCAGAACAGATGGCCGATGGGGCCGGAAAGGCAGACGACTTGGTAAGAACCGCAGGTCGGCGTTGGATGCAGGTTGCTTCCAACCGCAGTTCCTGGAGATCAATGAGGGAGGCCTTTGTCCAGCAGTGGACGTCCTACGGCTGATATGATGAACACATATTAAAAGATTCACACAGTTTTTTAAAGTAATACATACCTAGATGTGTGTAGGATTAGTGAAGTATTCTCCTATGTTCAAACCTAATAACAGCGCTACATTTTTGACGAAAATACACAAATTGTTGTTACCTTTAACGGTACAGAAACTGACCCAATTCAAACAGTAAAAAGCATTATAGGCGCACCTTTAATGTTTCTATACAATATCTTTATAAATGTGTAGCTTAGTATACACAACGCAACATTGTGCTACAATCAGCCATCAATTTATTATCTACCAATAGGATTAAATCTCTGGTACAACATTGAACCTAATTGCTAACAAAAGACAGCCATTTTGGATTAGATTTTTTTTAAATTCGAATATTGTATCCAACGTTCATTGTAGGTGGGTCTTTGATTAAGTAATAGGTAAATGTTGCGTACACATTGATACCCTTTTGTGCTCTTTATACTAGTGGTTTGCCCCAAACTCGCCAGTCTCCCAAAATACCAAAAAAAAAATTCCTAATCTTTGACTTATAAAATAGTGCCACAAAATGCTTAACCAACTTTTTTGACCTACAGTTTCATTCAGATACAAGTAACGGGGGTTCATGTAAATTGGTTACTGTTTTTGGGGTAGAAATTGCAGTTATTCTGGATTTCAGACTTTTTCCTATGTTTGTGTCACAAAATCTACATGAATAGGCATCAAATATCAGCATTATTGGGATCACTGGTGTACCCTTTGAATGTTTTATTATGGGTAACAACTCAAAAACTACAAGGATTAAACTAAAAATAAAAACTAGGTGGAAATATACTAATAAAGACTTTTCATTAGATAACCTACTGGATTGTTTTTACCCCTCTCGAACCCCAATACTTCAACAAACCTCCACATTTTTAGTTCATTTTGTCACACCAGGATTGTGCCATCACTACCTACCTATGTATATCAATGTATATGTCGTGCTCGAGCCGTCGTACAGTGCGGACCTCTCTGGGGCGTCGTTACGCTGCCCGTTGAATATACGAAGATTCGATCGTCGTTAGTGGTCGAGGCAACATCGCCTATAAAAGGCTCCTCAGATCGCGCGGCACGCATTCGATCGTCGTTAGTGGTCGCCGCTATAGCATGCAGCGGCCACACCTTAGGAACCTAGGCTGGTAGAGGGGGGCTCGAGTGCCGAAACACTTTGTTGTAGCAACGGCGTGTTTCGGCCCTCGAGTCGGCACGGTCACTCCCCGTGCTAGTGCTCGTTGCTTCGGCGTCAACGCAATCCACCTCAAGTGGCGAGGCAACCAGGCAACTGTAGAAGGCCTGAAGGTAGCGATAGGAGTTTTTATCGTTGCCAGATACTGCGTCCTGTTCCCTTCCAGTCGTAGCGGTTCTCCGTTCCACTGGGTCAAGGGGAGTAAGGAGGAGAGGGTGCATCTGTGTACGGCGCGCACACTTATGCAACTTAATATATCCTGCGCATCTGACTTGGCTTTGTCATTCCGAGTTTAAAAAAGTCCTGGGCTTGGTCTAATACCTGGACACGGGTGGCCTAAGGAGAGGAGAGTGGTCGCTCTAGCACTGCATCGGGGTGACAGTGTGGTTCGGCAGCACTCTTTGAGACAAAGCAGCTTTATTTAGAGAGGCACTGCTTTCCTCGCTCAGCCGGGGAGGGGGCTAGAAAAGGTGCCCCAAACAAACGCTCATTCCTCGCAATAAGAATAAATCTAAAAACATGCAGATGAATATGACTTTTGGTGCGTGGAATGTACGTACTCTTTTAGACCGACCCAACAACCTCTGCCCAGAACGTAAAACCGCCATTGTGGCTCGCGAGCTCAAACGCTATGACGTCGACATAGCCGCTCTCAGCGAAACACATCTAGCTGACGAAGGTGAGCTTGTTGAACGTGGTGGTGGGTACACTTTCTTCTGGAAAGGCACACCAGCTTCTGAGCCTAGACGGTCAGGAGTAGGCTTTGCTATTAAAACTACTTTAGCCTCTAAGTTGGAAGAACATCCAGTTGCTATCTCTGATCGTGTCATGTCCTTACGTTTCCATCTTCGAAACAATAAATACTTAAATGTTATCAGCGTATATTCGCCAACACTCGACAAAAGTGATGACGTCAAGGACAAATTTTATGAGGAAGTGTCAGAAGTGCTGACTAAAATCCGGCGCTGTGAGAAAGTTTTGCTTCTTGGCGACTTTAATGCTCGCGTCGGACGTGATTTTGAAGCTTGGCCTCGGGTGATAGGGCGACATGGCATTGGTAACATGAACAGTAATGGGCAACTGTTACTAAGCCTCTGTTCCCAATTTCATCTGGGTATTACCAATACCATGTTTAGACTCCCAAATAAATACAAAACTACCTGGATGCACCCAAGGTCCAAGCATTGGCATCTTATTGATTATGCTATAGTCCGTCAACGGGATATAGCGGATGTCAAAGTAACGAGAGTAATGAGGGGCGCAAACTGTTGGTCGGATCACCGACTTGTTGTTACAAAACTATTTTTGCGTCTTAGCCCTTGCCGTAGACCTCGCAGGGCTAAGCCTAACTGTCTTCATCTGAAAAAGCTAGAGTCTGCTGAAATATTGGCAAATTACAGGGAAGCTGTCAATACCTTTACAGCAGGCATACACCCCGAAGATGAACAGTTAGACGAGGGCTGGAAACTGTTAACTACAAATACCATCAATGCGGCTACTGAGATCTTAGGCCAAAAACCTCGTGTCTGTGAAGACTGGTTTGACGAAAATGATAATACATTGACAGTCGCCCTAGAAAAACACCGCCAGCTCCTTCGAAAGGGAAATCAGACAACTGCTTCTGAAAAAATAAAGGAGAGTACGAGCCAAATAAGGAGACTAACTCGAAACGCAAAAGATGAGTGGTGGCTGAACAAGGTTCGCTATATTCAGTGGCTTGCTGATTCGAATAGACTCGGCGATTTCTTTAACGAGATTAAAAAGTTAGTAGGAAGTCCACATCGAGTAAACGTACCACTGAAATCACTTTCAGGTACCCTCCTGGTAAGCAAAGGAGAAGTTCTTACTCGCTGGGCAGAACACTATAACAGCTTACTCAATGTGGATCGTTCTGCTGACATAAACTATTTAGCATCACTTCCTGCCTTACCACAAGCCGTAGATCTGGATCAGCCTCCTTCTCTTGAGGAAGTTATCATCGCCATCAAAGCGCAGAAAAACAATAAGGCTGTCGGCATCGATAACATACCAGGAGAACTATTAAAATATGGCGGAGATGAGTTGCACTACAAGATTTGGCAATTTTTCCAGCGCATGTGGGAAATGGAGTTCGTTCCTCCTAGTTTTGGCGTATCACTAATTTGCTCTTTGTATAAAAATAAAGGTGATCGATCTGTTTGCAACTCTTATAGGGGTATATCACTTCTGTCTACTCCAGGAAAAACTTTTGCCAGAGTACTCTTAAATCGTCTTATGGAGCTCTCTGAAAGTATATTGCCTGAAACGCAATTTGGGTTTAGACCCAATCGCGGCACATGCGAGGCCATATTCTCTCTTAGACAACTGCAAGAGAAAAGCAGGGAACAGTGTCAACCTCTGTTTCTCTGTTTTGTTGATCTGGAGAAAGCTTTTGACAGTGTACCTCGCGAAGCTTTGTGGATTGTGCTTTCGAAACTTGGTTGCACCGACAAATTTATACGCTTGATAAGACTTCTTCACGACAACATGACTTGTTGCGTAACCGTCAATGGTGAGCAGACAGAGCAATTCCCTGTCACTTGTGGTGTAAAACAAGGCTGTGTATTAGCACCCACTCTTTTTGCTCTGTACTTTTCCGTTGTCGTGAGGGAGACTTTACAAGCCAACACCGAAGGGATCCGCATACGTTTTCGCACAGATGGCAGTATCTTTAACCTGGCTAGGTTAAAAGCGCACACAAAGGTATCGTATGACCTCATTACCGAATTGATGTATGCTGATGACCTATGTTTCGTTGCGGAATCTTCTGAGGGACTCCAGGACTTGATGACTCGGCTTGACGCTGCGTGCTGTAGATTTGGCCTCAAAATTAATATTACAAAGACAGAGGTGATGGCCATGGACACTGTTAACCAAGCTCCACTGAATCTGCAAATCGATGGAAAGCCCATAAAACAGGTCGATACATTCAGATATCTGGGAAGCAGCATAACAACAAAATGCGACCTTGACTCGGAGATCAACAGCAGACTTGGCTCCGCTATGGCTGCTTTTGGTAAACTACGAGTCCAGGTATTTCGCTCCCATAACATCAAATTGAGTACCAAGATTAAGGTGTATATGGCTATTGTACTTCCTAACATCTTGTACTCGTCAGAGACATGGTGCCTGTATCGCAGACACATACGCACGTTAGACAGATTCCATCTGAAATGCCTCCGCGACATTCTTAACATCAAGTGGTCGGATCGGGTCCGTAATACCGATGTTCTACGACGGGCTAATGTCTGTGGCATAGAGGCATATTTGATGCGGCGTCAGCTGCGTTGGTGCGGGCACCTGTCTCGGATGTCTGATGAGCGAAGGGCGAAACGCATTTTCTTCTGTGAACTAGAGCATGGTAAGCGGAAACGCGGAGGTCAGTTCCTACGTTTCAAAGACGTACAGAAGAGGCACATGAAGAGGTGTTGTATCGATCCGTCGCGCTGGGAGGCTCTCGCTGAAAAACGACCTGAATGGAGGCGTCATGTTCAGGACAAAGTGTACGAGTTTGAAGAAGAAAGGAGGCAAGAACTAGACTTAAAACGAGATCAGCTTAAAAGTCGACCGCCGGCTAATATCAATTACAACTACATTAATGGCGCCTTAACTTGTGTTCATTGTAACCGGACTTTTAGCGCAAAAATAGGGTACATCAGCCACATACAGGCTAAACACCTAGGCCAATAATCACAAAGTCAAGTCTCTGTAGCCGAAATCGGCTAGGAGGATTATTATTATTATTATTATTATTATGTATATCAAATTTCACGATGATCGGATAAACGCTTCGAAAGTTATCCTCGGACAAACAAACAAACCGATGGGACAGATTGGCCCCAGTTGATTTGGAAATCTCGCTTCTGATCTGATAATTTGGTTTTGTGCAGATATTGACCATTAAGGGTCTTACCAGTTACCACAAAAAAAGTTAATACTTTTTATGAAAAACATCAAGCTGGTCCAGACTCAAAATATTGCGTTGTACCCAGCTCTCTTGCCATCTCTCACATTAGGGTACACGTGTAAGCTGCTTAGTGTATTTTTATAGTTATTTTGATCGCACACAGTCATTGTATGGATTATCCGACATGAATATAGAATGGGGTATTATGTATTGTGTTTCGATGTACACAGCTGATGTTGGAACAATGGGCTGATGTTTGCCAATCGCCGGTAGAGCTTTGTTACCTTTTCAATTTACTTTTTCATATTTGATTTCGCGTTGTATATGGAACGATTGGGCGGTTATTGGACGATTTTTTACTTCGATGGTTGTAGTTTTGAACGTGAAAAGAATTATTATCATTGGTTGCTTGGTAAAATAAATAAAATACTTTTACTTAATGACTTAAATAAAACTTTTCTTTTACTTCAAGACGATCTCCGTGGTGTAGTGGGCGAATAGCCGGCTTAGATGCATGAAGTAGCGGGTTCGATTCCCGCCGCGGAACAAATGTTTGCTTGATCTACAGAAATTTGATCCGAATCTGGATGTTTTTCTATAGGTATATTATAAGTATGCATTTAAATAAAAAGTATATATATATATTATTGTTGATAGTCAAGCGCATGACAATTACCTACCTCACCTGATGGTAAGTGATGGTGTGATCGAAGATGGAGCATGCTTGCCTAGAAAGTACCTATTCACTCTGGCTGGACTAGAAGACTCAGAGATTATACCTACTGGTTCGGAAAAACATACGCCTGTATAAGTATTATATCAGTTATCTGGTTCCCATAGTACAAGTTTTGCTAAGCTAATTTAGAGCTAGAAAGCGCTTTATGAAATGTCCAGGAATATATATTTATATTTACTTTTCGTCGGTAATAAATGAGTAAGTTTTTAAACTGCATCATAGTTTTAATAACCCCTTTCTGCGAATAAGTAGCTTCTTATGGTATGCCAAACCTTAACAATTTTTTATAACCAAGAGTAAAAGCAATCTAAATATTTTGTCACCAAAATGTGAACATACCTATATAAGATTGATCGATACTTAGCAATTGTTAGTACATTGTACTTAACAATGCACCAAATCTTAGTTTTCCAAAACACAACCCCTTTTGAACAATAAATATTAGCCATAAATACCACCACCGACAATGCCAAATTAAAAGTGAACCCGCACATAAAAACTACAAAAAATACGGTAACAAATAGAAACTCTTTATACGCATCGAACTATAGACAATTGGACGATATAAATCATAGAGTTGACAAGAAACACATCGCTGCCATCGTTAAAAATACAAATTTCCATCTAAAGTGCTGTACTCTGAACTCTATTTTCTTACAAATAAGATCGCTATTAATGTTTGAAAATTGAAAAGTTACTATGGTAGAATACGATTTGCCGCCCCATCGTTTAAAACGACTTCAATCGGGTTTCGCGCGTAAATTATAGAACCCTAAACAAAGAGTAAAAAAGCTTCATTCGCTAATGGATTTTGTTCTCAAAAATTAATTTGGGGTACTCGACAAAATAGTAGTGTACGCACCCAATCAGATGCAACCCTAATACTAGGGTAGCTACGTTACTGTGGGTATTATTTGAAATGTATAGAAGTAGTACTTCTATAAATCAGCTTTTAGTAAGAGAGAGAAAAGTTATAAAAGCCTGAATGGCCGGTCCGTAAAAACACCGAAATAGAAGATCTTGTGGCCAAGTCTAACATCATAGGAGAATACAAGTCACACCGACTCCGCTGGCTCGGCCATCTACAGCGAATGGGTTAAGATCGAAGCGTCAAGAGAGCGTACTTGGGCTGACTGACTGGCCGCCGATCAGTTGGTCGTTCCAAGCATCGCTGGAACGATATGATGGAGGCTGACCTGCGCGACCTTGGAGCCGACGACTGGCAAGAGATGGCAACGGATAGAGGAAAGTGGAGAGCGCCAATGGGGTAAGTAAGTCTTCATACAGCTTTCGTTTGCAGCTTCACCGTAGTTTGATATTTAAATGTAGCCCATGTGTCAATCCAGGTATATCTTTTTTTTGTGGCGTCGCACCAGGTATATTTTTAAAACGCGAGTGAATAGGTTTCTTCTAGGCAAGCGTGTACCATCGTAGACTGCATCATCGCTTACCATCAGGCGAGATCGTGGTCAAACGCAAGCCTATAATATAAAAAAAAACACTGTGCATAATTAATGGTATTATTATCTATATAAACAGCCAATTTAATTGAAATCAGTTATGCCGTTTCGTTGTGAAAACGTATACCATGGACAGATAAGACAGAGAGATAGAGTTACTTCCGAATTTTTAATATTAGTGTGGATACAAAATTTGATATGATGATTAACATTACAGTCGTTATTATTATCGATATTTATTAGCATTATCATTCGTTTCGATTAGTGGAAGAGTTTTAGAGCAACCTTTACTCAGAAGGTTACTTTAGATTGTTTCAAAAATTGCTATTAAATCATCAAGTCCTTATCAATAACATGGGCCTAAAGTGTCACATTGGTTGTTCATATTGCATTTCATTTCAGTTCTGATTCTGCTATAACATTATATATAGAGACTAGTTTTGAATTAAAATTTAAACATGTGCCTTCAAAGTCAATTCAAATGCATGTCACCTTATGAATAATGAAGGAAAATATTATCTGCTTACAAAACTGCTAATGAAATATACGTTGATCAACCTAAGTGCCTACTATAAACCTAACAAATCATAACTAAAACGACTTACTCTGCATTTAAAATTGTAACTATGATTGGACAAAATATGGAGTTGAAAAGAAATAAGAGGAAATTACCTGGATTTTATAAATAAGAACAGGTGGTAACCCTACATCGTTTACTTATTAAGGGTGACAAAACTTAGATCCTCGGGCACTGGGGTAAGTGGTATTGTTTCTCAACCCTATCCTTTTACTTTTTAATTTATTAACGCAGGGTTGCCACTCGTAAAAATTACTTTTATTGTTTGTAACGACGTCTCTGCCTACGTGATAACAATATCTGTATAATAAATTCTGTTCTATGATGCTTTTGCTGTGAGCTAGTATATCGTGAACTATGGTTTATATGGCAATAAGTTATGCTTAAGGGTCTGTATAAGTGGTCGGGTTGCTTCGCGTGTGGTTCGTAGGATTCAAAGTCAAGTATCCATTGTTGCACTAAACTTTATGTACCACTAAAGGTTGAGACAACAGCAGTACAATTAAAACCAGTTTTAAATTGAACTCTTGATTTACTGCAATGGGAATGCTTTTTAGTGACATCTTAAATGGCGTTTAGACAATGACATGGTCGTAAATATAATTCTACAAAGGTTCGCTCTTTGTTCTATTAAAGATAAAATGCTTTAACCTTTAGTATGCTTGGATTTCAGACATAATAAAAATTCTAATAAGCTTAACTGTGTTTCAGAATACAAAGATCATAGTTTCTAGCCAAATTAAAATATCATTTTGAATCGTCAACTTACGACTGTACCGCACAGTCAACCATCGGAAAAACATTTTGTCATACCTAAGTAGGTGTAGTCTTTCATTGTCATACATTAAATTCATCAGAGGTATACCAACTTTCTTTTTTTCACTTTAATCTTGAACGCTTCTCTTACTCCGTGTATTTCATTTATTGCAAACCTGATAGCAGAATATAAATCCTGCAACCAAATTTCGGAACCCTTCCGAACAATCTATAACTTTCCGGTGTTGAATTGAAAGAACTTTGGCAAACTGAATTTGAGTTTGCATTCAGAGCGCGGTCGGAGGGGCATTATCGACTCGCGACACTCGGCCCACTGTTGATTCTATCAAAAATCTACTTGAGGATCTGCTATTCGCTAAACAGATGTCAGATTAGATGCACCTACCTACACCTTACCTTAAGTACCTTAATTACATTAACCTAATACTGCTCAGAAAAGAGGACGTACACAATTTTAGTAACCTATAACGAAATTGAGAATGATTGAAAATTAGCTACATGAGCCAGATATGCAACACTGGCCTCCACGGCAACCCAACGCCGTATTTTATATTCAATGTAATAGGATTAGTTTTATTATTAAGGTTTTTTTTTTGTTTTTTTGTGGTGGTACGACTAAATGTCATTTTTTCATGTTAAAAGCGGCCTCCTTGTCATGATACAAATGGAGGCAATTGCATCAGTTGCACTGACAGAACGAAGCTCTTAATTAAGAGACCAAATACTAACGTCAGTACTTGAAAACAACGTATCTATGCAAATAAATCTATGTATGTAGTAGAATACTTCAGTTTAATCGTAATCATGGCGTATGCAATTGCGTCGATATATCAGGATACTTCAATTCTCAAATCATGGTAAAAATCCCATTTTCAGTGAAAATAGTATCTATGCAAAGTTTACGAAATGTGAAATTATTGTAGATAGTAGATAAATTTTAATAGATAAATTTGAACTGTAAGATTTGGTAAAATTCTGTGAAATGTATACCGAATACGATGACATTACAGCAAATCGACGTAATCTACTCGTGAGAAGGTCAGGTCGCTAATGTAAAATATTTTGTACGCAAATGTGGGATAAGTATTGGTTTAAACCTGAAAAAGGGCCCCATATTGGTATTTTTACATAGAAAGCTGGATACTATTTGAAGAGCTGACCTATTATTATTGGTATCCATGTCAATGATTTAGTTCTGACATTGATGCAGAGAGCATTATAATGTTTTAGAAACAAGTATATTTAGTCATAAAATGGAAGTTCACGAGATCTAGCTTGAGACAAAACTTTATTATTCAAATCCAAGTCAAAATTTCAATACAACATTGTTACCCTTCTTATTCCCAACAATTTTCCCTCGAGATTTCCCACATTTTCAATTCGAATCGGCCGCTTTCGATTGTACGAAAACCTTAGTCCAAATAGGTATAATACCTGGCCAGTATAATTTGAAACTAGCCAAACCAATATCGCGGAATGCTATCGTTGGATATAGGTAGACTCAGAGTTCAGGTTCGGATGGTTGTGGTCTATCACAGTTGAGCCCGTAGTCGATATTTTATTCTTGCTTGTTAAATCTCATTGAGGTTATACCCGAGAGGTTATTTGAATGTCGGGTATAATTCTAGCTTTATACGATTTCGGACGGTTACGAGTTTTTTATTTACATTGATATTGTTATGATTACATTAGCCAGCTTTTGGGTTATGAGAAAAGTTGGGTTTTACCGTTTTCTTATTCAAACCTTCGTTCTTAATATCGGGAGCTCAAAAATTATGCCTGAGATTTAAAATGTACGTAAGGTAAAATGTATGTATGTAAGGTGCACCACATTTTGTTATTAATACCTGCAAGTTTATTCATTCCTTAGCATGTTTTACAGCCTAAGCAATATCAGCTATCTCTGTCTTTAAAAGTTTGCTGGAAGAAAACTCTTGTTAGGGTTCGGGCCGCTTTCGTTTTTGTAAGCTTTTTTGTCTGTAGTTTATTTCTGTAAAATAAAGAATCAATGGAAGCAGTAAGCTGAATGGGGAAGATGATAATACTTAATATTACTTGACAGATACAATTAAAAAGCGTTTTCATTTGCGAAATAGATATTTATGATGTAAATAAAACAAGAAGGTCAAAAATAAAATCAGTCAAACCTTGAGAGCCAATAAAATAAAATGGTTATGCCAATCGGAAGTAGTTTTTATGAAGAAAGAACAAATCTCCTAAACGTGATTTAGCAAAAGAGAAATCTTTTGCACAATGATCTCAATTGGTCAATAATAGTAAATGGCAGATCTAACGCACCTTGATTCTGCGCGCGCGCATCTATTGTCAAGTAAATTGCAAGAGATTTATTATTTGGGGGACAAAAACTACACCTGCCTGGTTTCAATAGCATAAACCTTTGAATTCGATGAAAGATTTGATAGAGACATGGATATGAATGCAGATGTAGGCAGGAATAGATTTGAACAAGTAAGAAATAATCAAAATTATTGCGTTTATATTCCCATTAAACAAAAAAGGGTTATGTATATTCTCCATTACTACTCTAATATAAATTCAGAATGTAACGAATAATATTTCGTCTGCAAAAAGCTCCCATTGTCTCTTAGTCCTTTCAATTATTTTGATCACAATCCGAAATTAGTGAAGAATAAGATTTTATCGTCACAAATCTAAATTTCTCCATTGTCTCATACAAACTAAAGTTATCCAAGACGCGACTCCTGCGGTACCTACTCCAATTGTTCTTCTTTCTCCCTTATAAATTCAACAGTAACCAGCCACTGTTGGCCAAACTGGGAAGTATGGTGACCAACAATATCATTATTTATTCATATCGCCCATTCTTAGCGGATTTCTCGCTAAATTCCCTACAAAACGCCCGCAGTGTCGCCAAACGTGTGAAATTACACAACAATACACGGTAATGATCCTTTGCAGGCGAAAAAATAAAAATAAATATACAACTTAGTGGGACAACTATCCGTTGTAAAACCTTTACTAGATTTGCAACCCTATTACTAGTTACTAAGGCTTACTTCGTAGTGATGGCTGCAATTTTATTGCTTTGGTAACTGTGATTTCTAAACAAATTATTGTGCGGTTTTTGATATAGCATCAACTCTTAAATCAAAGGATATACGGTCTGCTTTTGAATCACTTAAACATATTATGCAATATAAATATTATACCACACCTTTACATTACAATTTTTGATCCACAGGGGGCTTTCGATATTGTTTTCAATATTTTTAAGATATTTTTCATTGTATCGATTGTGTTTCACAATACCAAATGTACAATTTACTGTGACTTTTACAAAGATATGACTTCTGCTTAGTTACAGTGTTCAGTTTTGTGGTGAAAGCTTATAAGATGCTGGTGTCACCACGGGAGTAATTTTTGCCCACAAATGGTTCCTTGTTTACACTTTTGTCTTTTGTTTTGGTGGCCATAATACTTTTGTTTGTTACATTGGACATTTTAATCCCTATGCTTTTTTGCTCATTGTTTTGTTGTTCTACAACAAAACATAGCATAGCAGTTTAATAATGCTAATATTGAAACAAAGCTGAAACGGTATCTGCAAAATATATTAGTAAGGATTAGAATATCCTAAAGCCCTCCCTTCCTTTCCTTTGGAATTTATTCCTATTACCATTTTAAATGCACGGGTATGTAAAGTTTGCAGACGCCATAGATTAGCTAATATGGTGTGGTATGGTGTAACACAATGCAGTAATGCATATTCCGTGTTGAAAGCACCGAGTTTAGAATATGCGTGTAAGTGCATATTTTACGCGCAGGTCGCGTGGGCGTGTGTGGATTTGTATAAAATAGTGCAGGGGGGATAATAGTGGAATGGAAATGTATACGAGCCAATATACATGTTAAGAAGTTTCATTCACGAAGCGCGTACTAATGCTTGCAAACTTATATGCACAAAAATTTTGCAGACATGATCAATTGAGAAAAAACTAGTAGGTCGCTTTAATAAACACGTTTTACAATAGAAGTGGCAAAATATTTCTCAACTATTAACCTACGTAATATTAAACATAAGAATAACAAGTAATGTAAACTCAGAAACCGTTAAAGTAAAACCAACATTTAAAAATGCTAGGTCCTTTTCAACTAAAATAAAATAATTTATCAGAAGAGTTCGCCTGTAAAGTTTAAACTTTAATAACTAAAGGTGTTATGAACTATTTATTTATAACAAAATAAAATAGAATAGTTACTAATACTTGATCAATCGATACATTCTTTCCGTGCACAGGCGACGCATCGTCTGCTGCGTTCTGTTGGAATGCGGTTCACTTCATATCATTCCGGTTCAGGGCAACAATATTATGTCGTTTTATTTTAATATTTTTTTGAAGTATTCTCGAGTTTTAAGTAGTGCTGTTATTTAAATTTTAAGGATTATTGAAGTGCACTATACTTTACTTACTACCTTACTACTGTCAAATAGTTATAATGAATTAATAAAAAGTAATTCTTATAGTAATAGTATTCTCAGAGTCGCTCAACGAGCTACGGAGAGGGCTATGCTCGGGGTTTCTCTACGGGATCGAATCAGAAATGAGGAGATACGTAGGAGAACTCAAGTCACCGACATAGCCCGACGGATTAGCACGTTGAAATGGCAATGGGCAGGCCATATAGCGCGCAGAACAGATGGCCGATAGGGCCGAAAGGTTCTCGAGTGGAGGCCACGGACCGGCAAGCGCAGCGTAGGACGTCCACCCACAAGATGGGCAGACGACTTGGTAAGAACCGCAGGTCGGCGTTGGATGCAGGCCGCTTCCAACCGCAGTTCCTGGAGATCAATGAGGGAGGCCTTTGTCCAGCAGTGGACGTCCTACGGCTGACATGATGATGATGATGATGATGAATTCTTATAGATGGGCTGGACACTTGGCTAGGAGGGATGATGGGCGTTGGACGAAGGCGATTACAGAGTGTTGGCCAAGAGATGCTCGTAGACCAAGAAGCAGACCACCCGCCCGATTGTCGAATGATATTGAAAGCGTAGCTGGGTGTCAATGGATGAGACTCGCAAGGGATCGGAAAGAATGGCGTAATAAAGAGGAGGCCTATAGCCAACAGTGGGTGCAAACGGGCTGAGATGATGATGATGAATTTTTATAGAATTGCAATATTTTGGCAGCGAATGGCGGTAGCATAAAGAGCATAGTAATGGAAAAGTCTTATATATTTATTAGGCTCATCAACAAAATTAACATAAGTACGTAGTTATTTACTAAGTATTGACTATTATTACATGCAATTTCATATAAAGACGAATACAACATGCACATTATAATGAACACTTACGTTACGTTAGTCATGCTCGATATACAGATGACCAGATTCTAATACAAAATCAGGATAATCCTGTCCAGAAATATCCTGTCTGTTCTAATCAGGGCTAGAAGTAATGAAATACCTAACGTCGTTACCACTTACGATTCCTTTGTATACCGCTGTAATATTTTGTTTATAACAGTATCCTTGTGTGTGTGGCGACGCATCGTCTAGCGAGCCTCAGGAATGTGGTCCGCCCGCGTCCCGGACCTCAGCCGCGATCGGATAGGACCACAAAGGGTTTGTGCCTTTGATGACCCAATTTGGATGAATTGTTTTGAAAAAATGTGAACAAAATGGTTTAAAAAAGTGATTCACGAATAGCGATTGTGTTATGTATAACATCCAATATTATGCTGAGCTGAACTCCATTTTGGTACGCAAACAAATTAGTCGTCTTGAACTGTACTGAAGTCACATGAACTGTTTTAATTTTTTTTTATTATGAAGTGTAGGTTACCGTTTGACCACGATCTCATTTGTACCCATTTCTCTTTATAATTGTTTCATGTGTTTGTGTGTACCAAATAAATTATTAGTCTATTCTTGTGTGTGGTTCTCTGATATCAGTCAAAAACAACTTTCTGCGCGGTCACTTGGATGGATGACCATTCTAGCATATTCAGCTAAGTGATTCCGTTTGTTTTTTGGAGGTAAATTTAAGAAGCTATGTTAGCGAAACTCTAACACCAAGATTGAAAAGTAAGAAAGAAAGAAAAAAAACATTTATTTGTGATGGTACAAAACAGTCACAGTACACAAGTAAGGTACACACAAGTGAACAAATTCATACACACAAAAACAGCAATACCCAACAAATGTGTTTCTCAAAATTACCTATGTATATATAAATGACCGACGTCACAAAAAGGCGTCCAACTCAGCATTTGTTGTGCTTTTGGCACAACATTGATTGTCCACTAGTATCTACTAAGAAACTTACTTGAGGCAAATATGATGTTGTTAAGCTTTTGTCGAGGTCCAGTCCTAAAACCCGAGTTAATAAATAAATGTGTGGAATAATATTGATAAACCTGGACATTTCAAACAGCACTATCTGAATAAACAAAGCAAAGTTTGTACTATGTAAACCAGATAACTGATAGATTTGTACTCATATATGTATACTATTTTTTTGCGAAAACATACTTAAATAATCTAACTATTGGTAAATCAGATATTGAGTCAAATACGACACACAGTGAAATTGTAGAATCTAACCGTAGAATGTAGAAACATTTAGTCGCGTTTGGAAAAGTTTCTAGATTCTAATATATTTATCATTTTACTTATTTATTCTGTAGGCAGAAACTTTTCTTGTCCAAAAGACGACCTCCCTGGTGCAGTGAGCGACTATTCGGCTGAGTCTCAGCGGAAGGGTGACAAGAGTTTGCCGTTTCAATTCCCGTCGCAGAACAACTGTTTGCATGAGCAGATATTTGTTCCAGGTCTGAGCATTTTTCTGTATACTAAAACGTATGTATTTACAAATAAATAGAATATAAGTAACTAGCTGACCAAACCGCAGCTTCGCACGCGTAGTTTTTCAATAAAAACATTACCCTCCTTTGCGCAGTTGGGTAAAAGTAGCCTATGTTACTCAAGGTGAATGTAGCTTTCCAATGTGAAAAAAATTTTGAAATCGGACCAGTAGATTTTGAGTTTATTCATTACATACATACACACAAAAATACAAATCTTTCCTCTTTATAATATTAGTATAGATATATCAGATAACTGGTTCCCGTACCGTACAAGCTTTAGTTAGTTTGGGGCTATACAGCGCTGTGTGAAGTGTCCAGCATTATTATTATTCTAATGGTTTCATGTTAGCCGGGCTTGTAGAAGAATTATTACTTTTCACATTCTACCGTTTATTTTATCGGCAGTAAGTTGAGATAATCTTACTGCTGTCAAATATTGCCTCAGCGTAATAAAGAGATCAAATCGAATAGTATCTCTTTCACGCCAGTAAATTATTCTTTTTGACTGTTCATCGTCAGCGATTTAACATTATCCAATAGTTCTGAGCTGGTATCAAACGAATAATATTTGTATAGCTTACCTGTTTTAATTTAGGGTTCTATCGTACAAATCAAAAACGCCTAATAGGTACATTTATTCGGTAGGCAAGTTTATACAATACATTGAATTTATGCAAAAAATAAATAGATTAGTAAATAAAATAAATAAATATTGCTGGACATTTCACACAGCGCTATCTAGCCCCAAACTAAGCAGAGCTTGTATTATGGGAACCAGATAACTGATGGAAAACATATATATAATTTTTTTTTGTGTGGGATTAGTATTTTTATCATAATTTTTGTCACGCAGGCCACAATCTCATTTTAAAGTATCAACGAGTTTGTAGTTTACAAACCAATTCTTATCTAGCCCCTTGAAAAATAGGTGTACACGCACTTGTTCGCTTCAAATTATAATAAAAAGTCCACGTGTGCTTCTTTACTAACAGAATAGGCTATGATCACCAGCCCACTCGCTTTACAGACTCAAATAATACCATTATTATGTGAACATATATAAACCATCAATACTTCACAATTACAAAACATAAAACTTTCAAAATTCAACCTTAGTCCCATACCTTAAAGTTTATATAAACTTGGATGAAAGAAGATAAGTTTGTGTATTAGAGTACATTTTTAAACGTCTTTGTCGCTTGATGACCGACCAAAGTGTACAATCCTTACTATAGGACACTCAACCTTTTTGGTAACTTCCTCTTTTGAACCTCCTTCGAAGATTTGAACTTCGAATAAGAGATGTTGTTTCTGCTTTGTTATAAAATACACTAAACAATTGCGGTTTTTTAAAATTCAAATTTAGAAAATCAGAATCCGAATGAGATGTTTTAAAAAGGTTTAAAATAAATGATTCGCACAAAAACATAAACAAATGAAAGAACATATTTTACATAATATTCGGTAATAACTGGTAGTCATTTTGAACTGCATATCAAAAAATAATATTAAGCTGAACCAATATCACTGGTAGTAGTAGAGTTCCTTACGAAAGGGCTCGCCCTGAGAATTACTACTACCATACCTATTTCTGTCGCCAAGCAGCATTGCTGTGTTTCGATTTGAAAGGTATGGTTGCCGGTGAAATTACAGGCACATGAGGCTTTACACCCGTAAAGCCTCAAGAACGCATTTCTAAGGAGCGTGACCTACGAGGCAATTCTATGTTGTAGGCGATGGTTACCACTTACCATCAGGTGGGCCATATGCTTGTTCCACGTAACATAAAAAAACTGTATTAAAAATTTTTAATATCTACTTATTTAGTGCTGATTTTTTTCTTAGTAGGAAGAAAAACACACAACGCTCCCATTTTCACAGTTCTCAAGATATTGGGGCTGAGGCTGGCGTAAGCAGAGAGGCATATATTCAGCTATGAGTGAAGTTAGGCTACAGCCTATCATCTACAGATGACGATGATAATGAGGATATATCAAAGTTGAAAACATTAAACCTAAATAAGGCTTTACAAATCACGATCAACCTTTTACGATCATCGACGTAGAACCTTAAAGGTGCGATAAGCGGACAATAGAAAACGGTGTCACAAGATCCATCGTATTGTTCTCCATACCCACAATAGATATCCAACAGTATAGACGCTAGCAAGACTGACAAATACCATTCTGATGAGCCATTTGCGGTGTTATTAAATCTATGGAACATAGAAAGAAACATTACCTCTTTACATTATTGGAAGGTGGAAATTGGAAGTTGTTGAAAAATATACGGTTAAGAAGCCAGCGAACCCCGTGAGCAACTTCAATTTGGCCGCGTCAAAAACTTCGGCCTGAATATCGCTATCCCTGTTTAGTGACGAAGTTTAGCCACGCAGAGCGACAGTGATAGCAATAGAACGATTCTAAATTTGATTAGATTTTGACCGTGTTTCGTAATGCCAAAAATTATGACTGAAAACGTGTTGTATTTTTTTCATTGTGTTGTTATTCTGTAACTAGACAATATAATCTATGTTCCCTTGACTAGCATACGTAAGATGTTGTTGTTTTTAATACGAAACAATTAGGTTGAAAACAGGTATTTTATGACGTAAAAACATGCAGAATGCGATACGCTTCTATTTCATTTTAGGTAAGTATTTTGATCTAATATATGGTTGGAAACCTAGATAAATACTATTAAAATTAAAATAATACCTTATAAAGGTAGCAATATGCTCCAGTTAGAAATTATCTTGGTAGTACGTGTTGTATGGGCGATTCCCCTCTGGTGTCCCCTTAAAGCCTCAAATTAAAGCTTGAGCACAATTCTAGAATGCGGGCTTCAGTTACTTGAACTAAGACCACTAGAGCCTGTACATGGGTGTGCCGTTAAAACGTACTTTTCTTACTGTTAGCAATTTATACTGTGCTATTGTTTTTTATCCGATTGTCATCCTGATGAATATCGATTCCACGACTTTTATTCTGCTTAATGTGAAGGCGCAAAATATTTACAAAAATCAAAGAGATATTATTCTGTTTTTATATATTACATTACATTGTATTGTACATAGGACCGTTTTATTGATGCGGTTGATCGTTTGATCTTTGTTAAGCTGGAGTCTACTGAACGCGACAGAGATTACCATCCATACTTAACTCTGTCTGTCTGTTTGTTACGGTTTCACGATTAAACAGCTAGACCGATTTCTATAAAATTTGGAAAGTAGATAGATTATGATCGGGATTGAGACACTGGCTACTTTTAACTCGTCTGCGCCTAAGGAATGTTTTTACAAACCACACATTCGAAGCCGCGGATGGAAGCTTGTACAATAGAAGATTCAGTATCATGGCCCAAAAATAAATTAAAATCATTAAAACACAATTAAACGAATAAAAAACGCAATATTTGTAAGTACATACTTACAAAGCATTATACACACGGCTACACATCAAGCTATACATTTCCAGTATAAACTGACCTCGCATTGTGTAGGCTTTTCGTAGAATGAGAGGTCAGCTTATACTGGAAATGTATAGCTTGAAGTGTAGCCGTGTGTACTAGTAGGTTAAATATTTGCGAATTATTGTTATTAAGTGAGTTTGTATACGTAGAAAAATAACTTATAATTAATAATTATTGTAATCTTTTAACAGTTGTAAGAAATAAATGGTTTTTTTATTTTTATATCATCACCATCAGCATTCATGCTTCATGGCTTCACTTACTGCTGAATGTAGATCCACTTTATATGCCATCCATCCTAAACTGGTCAGCAGCCATAATTTCTTTGTGCAATAAAATCTTAAAGATTATTTCAAATTCAATAAAAAGGCGTGAAAACAATCAAAGAACCAGTATCAAAAAGTGACAGATCAAAACAGACAAATCGTTTGTTCGCGGCGGCTCCTTAACCGATACAGTTGATAAGACCAACGTTTAAGATTCACTTATTGTTCCCGATCGGAGCTTTTAAGATGATCGCGATAACACGCCTTGATGTTGACAAAAGAGCTTGTGGCTGGACCCCGCTTTATCATAATTTAGAGATCCCTAGAGACTTTTTGGCGGACTAAAAACGTCAACATCAAGCGCAGACTTAAGGTTTTAATAGGACCCTTTCCTATTAAAACCTTAAGTCTGCGCTTGAAGAAAATCGGAACACAATTTCTATTACAGAAGAGCGAAGAGCCCTTACGTAATGCCGATCAAAATATTTAACAAACTACTTGATTCGTTGAAAAATGAGATTAATAATATAAAATTTATAAAACAATTAAAATACTTACTAACTAAAAAAACTTACTATACAATTGACGAATATTTTAATGAAAAATGACAAATTTTAGATACTTATTACTTGTGCGCGATAACTTGGGACATGCTAGGAATGTGACTCCCCGACCGCTTCCCCTGCACTTCCCCGATGGCGCCCGTATTGTACCGTTCGCATCACTATTTTTTACTAGGGTTTTTAGTCTCGTACTGGCCTACGTCACGTAACGACGCGCTCTGGAATTCTTTTAGTTTTCGTTTGTGTTATTGTTTTGTTGTTGTAGTTTTTGTTGTTATAGTTTGTGTCATTGTTTTGTTGTTGTAGTTTTTGTTGTTATAGTTCTTGTTAAGTGTTTTTGTTATCATTATGAAGGGTAAACCTTTGCATAGCGGAGAAAGAAACCTCGTGCTAAAAGTGTTAGAGTTTTTTGAAAACGAAAAACGGAACAAACAGTTTTGTTAACCTGTCCACTAAGTAGTGACGAAGATGAGATAATGTAAATAATAGATAAAATAAATGTATAAACTTAAACATTATATTTTTATTTTATTCAAATAGTGTAAAAAAGATTAGATAAAAAACAGCGTCCTCCCTGAGTAACATAATAAATTAGGTTAAAATAAACAAAGACGAAGCCGCGGGCGGCTGCTTGTTATGTTCGCTTTTTTGCGGGCGGTACAAACACGCCAATATGACGTCACCGCGCTCAGGTCCCAACTTATCGCGCACGGGTAATACTTTCTTTGACACTAGATTTGAGTGTTTTCTTTTTTAAAATAAATATAACCTAACAAGAACAATGACGTCCTCCTCTCTCCATGATATTGTTGTACCCAACAGGGTCCATAATGAACATGTACCTATTATTTACCACCTTTTATTACATTGTGGAATACAATAAACGATTTAGTATTGAAATCTCCTTATCATCACTTACCATCGGGTGAGGTAGTGGTCAAGCGCTTGACTGTTATCAATAAAAAAATACAGGTATTATATGCTTAAACGGAGGTTTCAATCACCAGTCAAGCTTTTGTAAACCCAAGTTAATAAAATAAAAACATTTGTGTTGTATTTGTCTTAGAAATTACCAAGATCCAAAAAATTCTTAGAAAGTATGTCTCAGAAAATGTTTTTTAACCCATCTAGGATTACGCCAATACATTTTGTATGGTTGTGTGGCCTGAGCGATAACAAATTCATTCTTACTGTTACTGTCTTTGATACTCTGCTTTAAATGCAGAAACCCTGAAAATAAATGACTGATGGAAATTTTAAATAAATAAATAAATATTGCTGGATATTTCACACAGAATCAGAAATGAGGAGATACGTAGGAGAACTCAAGTCACCGACATAGTCCGACGGATTAGCACGTTGAAGTGGTAATGGGCAGGCCATATAGCGCGCAGAACCGGGCCGATGGGGTTGAAAGGTTCTCGAGTGGAGGCCACGGACCGGCAAGCGCAGCGTAGGACGTCCACCCACAAGAAGGGCAGACGACTTGGTAAGAACCGCAGGTCGGCGTTGGATGCAGGCCGCTTCCAACCGCAGTTCCTGGAGATCAATGAGGGAGGTCTTTGTCCAGCAGTGGACGTCCTACGGCTGATATGATTATGATGATTTCACACAGCGCTATCTAGCCCCAAACTAAGCAGAGCTTGTACTAGAACCAGATAACTAATAGAATACTTATATACTTTTTTTTTGTAAACACTTACTTATAAAATATAGAAAAAAACCCAAACCCGGAACAAATACCTGTAGATCATGCAAACATTTGTTCCGAGGCGGGAATCGAACCCGCTACCTCCTGCGTCTTAGCCGGCTGTTCGCCCACTGCGCCACGGAGGTCGTCAAGTGGTCGGAGGTTTAAGTGAGGTACAAAGCATCAGTGTGTACACTGAATGTGTAACGCATTGTAAAAGATCTTCGATACAAATTTACTACAGAACCCACTTAAGTTGTAATTCCACCTAGCCCCGTCACATCTTTGTCTTTGCCGCGGCCCGATCGCACCGTGACAGGCAATAAGTCACGAGCAACTCTCATTTTGATGAATAATCATATGAATATGATATTTAGTGCTTTATAAATAAGGCTTTGTTTTCTGATTTAAGCGTTAGTATAATTAATTATTATAATGTTTGTATAGAAACGATTCTGGCCTCTATATTCTACTAAGCTTAAACCATTACGGAAGTAGGTAAGGAACATTTATATATTGTAGACACACAAGCTGACGGGCCTCCTGATGTTAAGTGAGCATCGCCCATAAACTCCTGCAGCACTCGTGGTACTGCCAGTCGCGTTGCCTAGCACACCTCTCTTGAAGGCGCTCATTTTGAAGCCCACCGGAAAAATCTCCGTAAGAAGGTCATTCCACATCTTGCAGGTGCGTGGAAGAAACGAGCGGGTAAAACGCACCGTGTGATACTTCCACGCATCTACAATATGTGGGTAAGCTCGTTGCTGGTTGCGTGCGGCAACTGATATTAAATTTTACTGGTATTAAATCGGCAATTGCATTGTGGTTCGATTCCTTTACAAACACATTCACTAGATAATTAAAAAATAGAAATTTCTAAACATATGTGTTTCGAAATGGATCTTATTTTGTTATTGTCAGCAAATTAATAAAATTGCACACTAGATAGCTTCGAAATATATAGTTAATTCAACGTTGATTGAAATCGCTCCACGCCAAAGCCACAACAACACCTAATACCATATTCTATATCCATGGATGATAGCAGACAAAGGACATATAAAAAAAATAGTTCATCGCCGATCAAAATCAAATCATAAAATTAAGCTCAGTTAAGACATGTGATGTTTTGCGCGGTCTTTGCTTGAACAGGTGATCGCTAGTGGCATTTTAAAGTGCATTTTCTTGCTTCAGATGACACATTAAGAAATTCGTCCGGTTATAAATTCGTTAATCCATACCAGAAGCCTTATAAGGGTGCATGCGGCTTGAAAACTTCAAAAACCAAGATGGTGAACCCATACAAACTTAAGGTTATTAAAAAGTAGGAAGAAAAAAATACTGAAAAAACAACTAACACGAAATTATCGCAATTAAAATTCTTTTACTTATCCTTTGAGGCAAAACACCTAAAGTTTCATCATTGCATAAGGTAAACAATTTAACTTTTTACCCTTTGTAGTATTAGAAGTTATGTAGGTAGTTAATGTTTTGGAAATTATCCGTTACGTTATCAAAGGATCGACTTTGGTGTTGTTTTTTGAATACTTCTGTTAGAATAAGTAAGTGACATAATCACTCTCAGTCCTCAATTCTTGTAATCTTAACTTTAGTCGACATTCAGTTAAATTTGCTCTTATATGGTATTAAATCAAGTTTATTGATTTAATTTACATGTAGTTCATACACTGTTGGTACGAGTGAGGGTCAATTTACATTGCCGGAGAACGGAAGAAAAACATTTTTTGTAACGAAATTGTACATAGCACAATGTCAATTGCGTACCCAACTAACTTGCTAATTTAATGGTGAGAACTTCATTATTCAAGATTCAGGACCTTCTGAATATGATCAAGAGTTTCACAACACCTCTCAATAGGTACATTTCTGAGCTAGGTATACCTAATCTTCGTGTCGATAAAGTCCATATTATTTTAAACATCAACTGTTGTTTTTCCACTCTTGGCCACTGCAACAGTGGACAAGAATCTCTCATCAAGTATCTGTGACGGAACAAGTATCCCTCAGGGTGCAAGAATAAGGCACAATAGGCAACTTAGTAAGTTTTTGTTTTTAAAAGATCTTTATTGAACATAAATGTTTACATCGTATTACAACTAAACACAGTTTAGCATAATATTATCTTAAACTAGAATAATTCAGCAGGCTATAGCACCTTTATAAGTTTTTTGATAAAATTAGTATTTATGAGAGTTACACTTTTTAAATCAGTTTTCTTAATTTTATGTAGCCAACATTTTTCCAAAAGTAATTTTAAAAAAAAGTTGATATGAGCACTTTGTATAGCGCGCATTTTTAAGGAATAAGGGCACAATAGGCCTCTTAGTAAGTGTGCCAAAGTCTGAGCGTCTGTACCGCATGGGCAACTAGTCGCTGACTCTCCAATGTAGCCCTATTTACTCATATTTTGCCTGCTGCGACCCATTTGTGGTCTGAGACGGTTGAGTGATTTCCACGTAGTCCAAGGAAGGTCTTTTCCAGGAGGTTCAATGTAGATTTCAGGAGGGGCAATATTTTCCAGCCATAGTTCTCGACATGCTTGGGAAGGGTGTTTTGTGAGGGCATAGGTTGACTTCAGAAAGCTATGACGGCTTTTGACGCACTGGTTTGGTAGTTAGGCGCCAAATAGTGGATGCCTGTCACCTGACTCTTGTTTCTGCTTCTCGACATCACACGTAACTTCCATACGGATTCGAGGAGAGGCAATACCGGCTGTGGGGTACAGCATGTTAAAGGGTGTTGGCTTTAGACAACTGGTGATGGTTCGATAGGTCTCCTTCAGGGCAACATCTACTTCTCGTGCATGAGCGGATCGATACCAGACTGGGCATGCAAACTTGCCAGCAGAGAAGCAAAATGTCTGACTGCCAGCCTGTTGTCCGCAGTATTTGTGGCGTAGCGCCCCAGGTTGTGGAAGTTAGACGTCGGAGGATGTTGTGAGGTATACAAAAATCATATATCATAGATACACCCAATAAACATATCTATCACTAGACAGTGCGGCAGAATTAATCCTATGACCTGACAAAATAAGACAGACACTACAAACCCATAAAGTAACCGAACGTATCAAATCGATTATTGCCAACATTAAAATGACAACCCTTTTCACAATTTTTTTGATGTTGCCAGCAAAAACAAACCGCAGAACGCCCTTGAGGTTTAATATTCCAAAATTAAATAATTCAAATATCGGAGCGAATCCGGGGACCGTTGAACGAGATGACCGAATCGATTTTTATGAGCAGCGATTTTTATTAGCGATGTACTTATTCTGGGTATAAATTATTAAATCATATTTTAAATCGAGTAAGATTGCAGCAAAATAAAAAAACTGACATTAATTATAAATAAATAGTCTAGTAATTAGCAAAATTAGCAAACTGAAGTGTTAACTATTTGAAGTGTCGACTATCTGAACTGTCAATGAATTAATAAGTTTTTTTTTCGATATCTTAAATTTTAAAATTGACATCTTAATCGTAATCAGCACCCGTAAGTAATATTTATTTAATATTTAATTTTTTATTTAATTAATAAGTTATGAACAATTTAAAGTAAATTGTCGGTCGCGCGCGGTGCTGTGCGATGATGCGATGTAATAAATTACTGCAACTGACCATCGGTCAACTTAAGCAGATCATATTTTGTTACGCTATTATCAAATAAGTTTTTTTGTTGATACATTACTTTTTAGAACAAGTTTTTAAAAAATTAATAATCGGAACCGCAAGCAGATTCAAATGAGCCCAAACACTACTAGCATACTATAATCCATTCAGAAGTTCCGTTGTCTAGCATCCGTCTGCATTGTGATTCCACCTCTATGGTACCATATTATTGCATTGTCACCGAAGTTACATATGTATTCCAAATTTCAGCTCCATCGGTTGAGGGGAACGGGTTTAAAATTCAGTTACAAGATTCCACCCGGACAAGCATGCATACATTGCAACTTAATAAAAACCTTGTAATAAAATCAATCTAAAATTCCAGTGCTGAGTGCGTGTACTAATATACCTTGCAAGTACCCTGCAAGTGTCCAAAAAAGGCTGCAACTCAGCATTGCTGGGTTGCATTGGATACCCACTGCTCCTCTTCAATCTATACCAGCTACAATACCAATATATACCTGATCTGGAGCAGTTGAGCTATCTATAGATCGGTTGAAACGGTCTTTAGATGATTCAACTGTATCTTCTGTATTTTATTCTTGTAAATAATTGTATATCGTTTCTGTTAATAAATGTATTCTATATACCTATATAGAATACCTACATTTATTAACACTATACTAGTATCTATAGGTAGTACCTACCCACCTATAATATTATAGTATTATCGTATCTGTGCCTATACTAATATAATAAAGAGGTAAAGTCTGTCATTTGTAAGTTTTTATGTCGGGGGTAATCTCAGAAACCAATTCTGTATACATATATCCCATTTTATAAATTCATTCTTTGATAGAAAGCCACACTACTTGTTAAAAATCCGTGGGAAAGTTTATTCATAAAATAAACATACATTTTATCAAAAACATTTTATATCTTAATAATTTCAAGAAATTGTATTGCTTTGTTAAAAAATAGATTATTTAACTGAAATTATGAAACATCAACGCATACTCATTTACTTCTCATTTTCTATTCTTACTCATACTTAAACTTTAGATTTTTTTCTCTAACCCGTCTCGTCCCACTGCTGGGCAAAGTTCTCCCCCAACTCCCTCCAAGCATCCCTATACATCGATATCTCCCACCATCCTCTTTAACTTAAACTAAATACTATTTTAATTCTGTTTAAGTGTCCACCTACAAGATAGGCAGACGACTTGGTAAGAACCGCAGGTCAGCGTTGGATGCAGGCCGCTTCCAACCGCAGTTCCTGGAGATCAATGAGGGAGGCCTTTACAATATGACTTGACTCAGAATACTTTTGCGTTTGGGGTATGAGGTTGGCTGTATTTTATGTATATTTATCAAATACTAGCTGACCCAACAAACTTTTCACCACCTTGATATGCATGTGACGCGGTCAATTTACGGTAGAATTGTCAATCGACCATCATTAGCTGTATCTATGTATGAGATTTTTTTTTTTCATAATTTCTTTTGCGCATTTTTTCGGTGGCCTCCATTCGAGAACTTTCCGGCCCCATCGGCCATCTGTTCTGCGCGCTATATGGCCTGCCCATTGCCACTTCAACGTGCTAATCCGTCGGGCTATGTCGGACCGGCAAGCGCAGCGTAGGACGTCCACCTACAAGATGGGCAGAAGACTTGGTAAGAACCGCAGGTCAGAGTTAGATGCAGGCCGCTTCCAACCGCAGTTCCTGGAGATCAATGAGGGAGGCCTTTGTCCAGCAGTGGACGTCCTACGGCTGATATGATGATGATGATGATGAATTGTGCCTATACTTTGTACTAACCCATGTGACTTGTTTAAATTAAGTTTTTTACTAACAAATATGGATCTTTGACATCTAAAACTTGAATAACTAATTATATAGGCTTTATCTACCTAGTAGATCATTGCACCATCATTTTGGTGCTAGAAACAGACAAGCATTTCATAAATTAATAAGTACCTAAAATTATAGCTGCTCTAGATGGGCATTGCCAAAGAATTTATTTATTAATAAATTCTAATTGAAAGTCTTAATTGTAAGACATTGGTTATTGCCATTTGCTATTGTCTCGCTAACTTGAATTCTCCCAAAATCTATAGTGTCAGAATAAGAATGTTTGCTTGCTTCGTGTCAGGCATAAGGTGTGATGGCACGCCAGGAATGTACGACCTCCTTTGATTTCTGATCGTGAACAATTAATGTTTATAGGCGATACTAATTTGTGGTTTTGTGACTATCCTTTGAAGACGTTAGGTGGATAGATAGATAAAAAAGTCGGTTTTGCTACAATAATACTTTATTTTTTTACCAGATCGATTAAATCTTTATTGAAAGAAAGAAAGAAAACATTTTATTCAACAACCACACAGTAATAAAGGAAAATAAAACACAACAACAATAAAATCTAACCTAAGCACTAACAAACTAACAAACTTAAAAGCTCTGTGTGGAGATGAATAGGTACTCAGCTCAGCATGATGCTACGGTATGTTGATATGCCGCAGCGCTGGTCTTCTGCTGAGTCCAGTTTGTATTACCTCACGTAGCTCTTGATCAAGGGTAGCCATAATAAGACAAACACAACTATTGTTTAAATCAAACCATATACATGCATTACAAAATTAAATACCTACTATTTTAAACCAATAAAACTAACACACTTAAAAAAAAATCACTGGTATATTTAAGACAAGACATGGAGACCGGGGAGAGAGAGAGAAAGAGATAGAGAGCTTCAGCTACTGCCACTACGGTTGGTTTAGCATTGGTTTATTGCACACCAAACAAGTCACAATGGCAAAGTTAAACATATTTTTAATAAGGATAAGTTGAGTAGTAAGTATGAAACAGGGTAATGTTTTTATATGTACAGTTAAATTAACTATCTATATATTAACTTCTCCATGGATTATCGTGTTCCAGGGCCGCCGGCGCCGGTAGGATTTCCTGTCAATCCGCCAGGCTTTTTGCAGCGTCAACGTTCCAGCCGTTCTCGAAACGAACGGTCTGATACATGACGATGGTAAGTGGCCTGACGGTATAACTTTTATACCTTGGGAGAAAGGTAGGCCTTTGGTGTAGGATGCCACGAGCGTCGAAACCCTTGCGCCATCTCATCTATCTGGTACAGCAGTTGGGGCCGGTGCGGCGGCAAATTTAGCCGAAGATCTCAAGCAGCGCAAATATGGAAGTCGCGACAGAGCTTACGTATTTGAGCCATTTGGGATCCAGATCCTCGGTCCATGGGGTACCGGGTCCCATCGCGTTTTAGACATTCTTTCTGAGCGTCTGGTCGAAGCAACGTGTGATCTGAGAGCTGGCGCTTATTTGAGTCAACGCATAAGCATTACCATTCAGTGGGGCAATGCAGCCACTGTCCTGGGGAGCCTTTCGCCTGGTAGTGATCTGGAGCAGTTGAGCTAACTATAGATCATTCGCAACTGTCTTTAGACGATTCAACTGTTTCTTCTGTATTTTATTGTAAATAATTGTATATATTTTGTGTTGTTAATAAACTATCTAAGTCAATGAAATAAAAAGTTCGACATTTTGATTAAAGCTAATATTTATAATGTACTAGCTGACCCGCCGAACTTCGTACCGTCTTGACATGCATATGACGGTAGAATTGTCAATCGGCCATCATCAGCTACATCTACGTATGAAAAAATGAATTTTTGCCATAATAATTTTTTGCATGTAATATTCAAATATTTTTTGTTTTCCTGCTATTCGGAGTGGAGAAAAATCCAACAAATCAAAGATCATTAAAATCGGTCCACTCTTTCTTGAGTTATAAATGATGTAACTAACCCGTCTTTATTTAATTATATATAGATTTTTTCAGTCAAAGTCCTGGGGGTTAATTCACGTAACGTAAAATACCTAGTAAAATTCGAGTATCGATCTAGTCTCATTATGTTAAATGTCCTAACATTAAAATATATATATTACTCGTGCGCGATAACTTGGGACCTGCTAGGAATGCGACTCCCCGACCGCTTCCCCTGCACTTCCCCGATGGCGCGTCACGTAACGACGCGCTCTGGAATTCTTTTAATTTTCGTTTGTGTTATTGTTTTGTTGTTATAGTTTGTGTCATTGTTTTGTTGTTGTAGTTTTTGTTGTTATAGTAAAGGAGGACGAAGAACAACCTCTAGAAGGCATAAATCCACTAAGTAGTGACGAATATGAGATAATGTAAATAATAGATAAAATAAATGTATAAACTTTAACATTGTATTTTTATTTTATTCAAATAGTGTAAAAAAGATTAGATAAAAAGCAGCGTCCTCCCTGAGTAACATAATAAATTAGGTTAAAAAAAACAAAGACGAAGCCGCGGGCGGCTGCTTGTTATGTTCGCTTTTTTGCGGGCGGTACAAACACGCCAATATGACGTCACCGCGCTCAGGTCCCAACTTATCGCGCACGGGTAATAGGTATATCTACTTTATTTATATCAAGCTAACATCGTAATATTAGAGGAACAGAATGTCAAAATATATTCACATCATAATCCAATCATTTGGGGGAAATGTCGATATGTTTTTAAAATATGATTACCTGAATTGCCCCCCTGTGCACCAAGACCTAGGGTAAGTCTTTCCCAAGGTCTCCCAACTGATCCCGTTCGGTTCTGCTCATCAAGTCTCTACCACCTACAGCGCGCTGATCGTTGCACCAACGATTATTCGAAGGTACAGATCCTTAGATCCTAGTAGATATTATTGAGTAAAGTTTCCTGTAAAAGGGCTCGCCTTATGAAGCACAGCCACCATTTCTGCCGCCAAACAGCATTGCTGTTTCACTTAGAAGAATATGGTTGACGGTTAAATTACAGGCACATGAGGCTTTACAAGTGTATGCCTTAAATTGATGGGCAGAGCATCGTAGGGCATAATTCTTATGTGTTTGACCTATGAGGCAATACTTTGTTATAGGCGATTTTTACCATCTTACCACTTGACACCAGGCTCATACGCTGGCTTCATCACCAGGTGGCATAAAAAACTGCTTAGTCCTGTATTTATTACATCCATGAGCTAGAGACACCGGCCTCAAAACCCGGATACCTCAGTAAATTAGCATACCCACCAAGATATTACTTTATGCCTAATAAAATATCATAAAATTTTCCCCCATCATTGGATACAACCATTTCCTATTTCCCGAACAATGCATTTACAACTTAAAATATTCATGTTTCACAAGTTTATAGCGGCTACTGTGTTGTAAAACGTTCAGGTGTTGCGGACGGACGGACGGACAGACTGTGATATATAGGGACCAATTAAACTCGTGGCCGATTCCTAATGATGGCTACTGGCGGTCCGAAGTAGGTGTACGAAGGAATAGAATGGACATAAAATAAAATTATCACCTAATTTTTTATCTGGAGATCAGAAAAGTTCAAGACAGAGGCATGTGCCAGAAGCGGCCATACAGCCCTCGGCTCGGGCTGGTGATGAAGATGATGTTAATTATAGATCATTCTAGATTTTGGACCTTCTAGATCGTTAAAGCATCGGTTATAGTCTGGACCAGCAAAGAACCTCTCAGTAGTCTCTTTTCGCCATACCAATTTAATTCTATCTAATGTCTACAATACAATTAGACACATGTCATCGTCATGCCAATCGGCTTTGTATACAAAGTATTTTGTCTCGACCCATCACATCGATAATTGACCTATGCTGCGTTGTACTGAGCTGTTTTAAATAAAACAATAATTGTTTTAAACAAAAGTGCAGCGCAGCACGTTTTCTTAGTTTCCTCATTAAAATCTATGAGGAGCGTATTGGCTCAACAGTGCATCTAGCGCAGCATAGCGCATGAAGGCGGGTTCCTATATTCGTCGGTAATCGACTACGCCTCGTATCTCCTTGAAAAAGTTTCAAACTAGTTCAAACTTTTCACAGATTTTCAAGGAGAAACGAGTCGTAGCTGGTTACCGACGGATATAGGAACCCGCCATTAGACACCTTAACGGGCGTTAGGTATGACTTTTACATTTTTTTTAACCTGTGTTGTCCCACTGCAGGGCAAAGGCCTCCCTCCCTTCTTTCTAGTTTCTTCTGTCCCCTGCTGTAGTGGGCTAGTCTGGTAAATGCATATCCAAGTCGTCACGCCATCAACGTGGTGGTCTGCCGCGTGGGCGTGTTGCGTTAGGGACCCAATCAGTTATTATCTTTGCCCATAGATCTTCGGGCATGCGACAGACGTGGCCGGCCCAATCCCACTTTTACATTAGTAAAATTATTTAAACAACCTAGAAAATTATCATGCATTAACATGTGATAAGTTTAATATAATGATCCTACAGATGTTTCCAAAACATCATGAATTACCATTACAAAACCAAAACTTATGATACGGTGCATTCAAATATATAAATGTAGGTCATAATCTAGGTCCATTCTAATATGTGATAGTGTTCATAAATCTACTTATGTTTGGGACATTTTTACAGCGCCATAAAGCGTTTTTAATTAAGGATCCAAATCACGATCATCGCGCCGCCTACGGTAAATTTATGACTCTATGGATTCAAAGACAGAAATAAGATTATAAATTTTAGGCTTTTTGTGTTGGTGTTAGGGGTCATTTTTGATTGTTATGCTCCAAGTGGTATATTTTAATGTGTTCGTTTGTACCAATTAGCACATAGCGTCGTAACATCATACTTAGAGCGTAATTACTGGGTTTTCTTCGTCTTTATTGTGGTTCTTGTCGTTGATGATTGAAAAGAATTGTTTAGATATTTAAAAATAATGAGGTCTGACATTTTGAATTGCTTGCTCTATGTATTGTTAGAATTGCCTAACTGTGTTGAAAGGTAGATTACAATATGACTTGACTCAGAATACTTTTGCGTTTGGGGTATGAGGTTGGCTGTATTTTATGTATATTTATCAAATACTAGCTGACCCAGCAAACTTTTCACCACCTTGATATGCATGTGACCCGGTCAATTTACGGTAGAATTGTCAATCGACCATCATTAGCTGTATCTATGTATGAGATTTTTTTTTTTTCATAATTTCTTTTGCGCATTTTTTTCGGTGGCCTCCATTCGAGAACTTTCCGGCCCCATCGGCCATCTGTTCTGCGCGCTATATGGCCTGCCCATTGCCACTTCAACGTGCTAATCCGTCGGGCTATGTCGGACCGGCAAGCGCAGCGTAGGACGTCCACCTACAAGATGGGCAGAAGACTTGGTAAGAAGCGCAGGTCAGCGTTGGATGCAGGCCGCTTCCAACCGCAGTTCCTGGACATCAATGAGGGAGGCCTTTGTCCAGCAGTGGATGTCCTACGGCTGATATGATGATGATGATGTTTTTTTTCCACGATTTTTTAATAGTTATTCTGCTATTCGGGGCGGAGACAAATCCAACAAATCAAAGATCATCAAAATCGGTCCAGCCGTTCTTGAGGTATAGATGGTGTAACTAACCCGACTTTGTTTTTTAAATATATGATAATATATTAGATTCTTCACATAAAATATTATTATGATGATTATAAGAAGCCTGAAAACTCCCACTCCAGAACCTTCTAATCTAATTTTAAAAATAGTCCCTGAAATTTTAGTACTGGTTTAGCTGACTCCACGCTGGCTACATTTTATTGCTCTAATTAGTGCCCATTTCACCACCTCTGAGTAACGCTATCCAATGGATCAAAAATGTATACGTCCTTTGTTTTGACATGAAAACAGATAACATGAGAATGATTTTTATAGGTGGTGAAATAGGCCCTCAAAGTAATCGTTTTTAGGGTTCTGTACCCAAAGGGAAAAACGGCACCCTTTTACTGAGACTCCACTGTCACCAGGCTGTACCTATCTCATGAACCATTATAGTTAGACAGTTGAATTTTTTTAAAGATGATGTATTTCTGTTACCGCTATAACAGCAAATACTAAAAACCGAATAAAATAAATATTTAAGGGAAGCTCCCTGACAACGTCGTAGTCATCATCATGCCAACAATATAAAGTCAAATAAAATACGTGTAATTAAGGAAAAATACAATGAAACAATACCTATGAAACATAAACGCATCAACTTAAAAATACAGAATAATAAATATTTGAATAATACTAACAATGATCCTTAAACTAAACTGAAAGCTACAGAGATAAGAGAAAAGCCGCCTACCTAACTACAAAAAATAGGAAGTTAACCATTATAAGTAAAAGATACCGCCATTAATGACTCAAAACGGAAACACCATATCATATCCTGAAACTATTATATTCCACAATAACTAAGTTCCCACTTGCGCTGCGCTTGACTCGTTTTGCGCAAAGAACATCAAAGCTAAGAAAAACACAAAATATGATTTTTGAAAATTATCCCATGCACTTGAAAAAATTGCTCAATTATTCCAAACGAAGAAATTTAAAATGAATGTTAAAAGTGAATAAATAAGGATGATTTTTGTACGTTTAGAATTAAAAATTAGTTCTAAATCATTAAGCGTGGTTCACATGCGCCGGTCCCGAAACCCCCATTTGAGCCGGGCTCGTTTAAGTCCGCCCCATTTAACCGGAGCGAATCGAGAGTTTGCACAACAATCATTCTTTACTCGATCGTCAGTTTTTTCGATCATTTCACTACATCGATGCGTTTATTGCTTTGTTCAACAGATAATGTTACAGAGTATTTGTTGTTTACTCGCGTGGAAATTTGATTAGTTTTGTTGTGCAGATGGTTGCTAATAGTTTACGTGATTTCTATAAGTATAAATCATCGGTTCATATTGTTAGGCAAGACCATTGAGAATTGATATTTAGGTGAGTTATAGCGATTTTTTCGTCCACAAATGCGCATTTTAATATGTGATTCATATTTTTTTAACTTAATTTTAGTGATTACTTTCCAGTCTTAAATTAAACAGTCTCCTAAAATAAAATCTGCTACCTTAACAAAACGGACGATATCATTTATGAGCCCGTCACGGCATCAACAAAGGTTTTCCAACGTTTTTTAAAAGCAAAAATATTCATATGAATTCGGTCCGATTACCGGATACCGAGGGCGACATGATAAAAACCCTTTTTCGAGTGTTAATACCGTGACAAATGTCGAATTTATGCGATTGTGGTGGCTGCAGACGCCCCGCTGAGCGTGTGCCCCGGCCTTAAGGACGATGTATACTGACCTTTTAGCTTGTAAAATGATTACAAATTATGAATGAAAATAGGTGTCGGATTAAATAATGTTACCTATATCGGCAATGCATCTAAAGAAACAGAGGATTGTGTTCAAACGATTTACTGTTTATTACTACAGTAAGTCACAATCTAAACCATATCTACTGAACTAAGTTCGACTAATGAAGTATTTTTTTTACGTTTTTTTTTTAAATACTTAGCTCTAAAATTGCGAAATAAATGCTTAATTAAAAATGTGTTTTTGGTAACTTGCAATGAATACAATTACTTCTAATAACTTCATCATTCGTCCAAAAAACGAGATAATGATACGATTAAAACGGTGAGACTTTATTCACTCCTATCTTGCTTTAAAAGGCATAACCTTCGTATCTGCCATAGGACTTTTATTGATAGATTCCATTTCCAGAGCGGCAAAAGATCGATTAAACAAACATAACGTAAAATAAGGAATCGAGCATAAGTCGCTAATAAATGTGAACGAAGCCTCACAATGTAATATAAAAAAATATATATCTGACATCCTGTCAGATATACGAAAGTAAATTTTTTTGAGGCGGGACTGTTTGATGACGTCATCTTAATACGGTAGCTCCTCAAGCTGTGAAGACACCGTACAGCCAGATTGGAACTGATTAGTATAGAATTATTAGTGTTTCTCTACGACAAACCAAGATCACAGACAACCAAGAGGATTGATAAGCTGTAGTGGCAGTAAGCGGGGCACATAGCTCAAAATACTAACTACCGCTGGGGCAGAAAAGTTCTAGAGTGAAAGCCACGCACTGGAAAGCGCAGCGTAGGACGGGCTCTACTAGATGGAAATACGACCTGGTTGCTGGGAGCCGTTGGGTGCAGGCAGCACAAGATCGGTTGCTCTGGAAACCTATGGGAGAGGCCTATGTTCAGACTGGATGTCTATGGCTGATATGATGTAGATTATAGTACTGGCTTTTTGTACTGTTCATTTTCTCCATTAATTATGCATGACACACGAATTCAAACTTGAATGAACGAATATTGGATCAGGTATTTTAATAAATCACAACTCTATTATCTCCTTGATAGCTCAGCGGGGCATTCATCTTTTATCGCAAATAACACTTCATAATGACACCTCCAATCTACAACTTTACAAACTCCTTGAATTTCAACCGTATATCGAACGATATACGATATAAAATTAATCCAATTTATCGTTTGCAGTTGCAAAAAAACCGATTAATTTAACTCAGTGGCTGTATTTTTAAACTCTTTTAGGTGATATAATTTGTTCGGCCTTGTATTTGATTAATAAAGGTGGCAGCAATATTTTTACCCAACTGCGCAAAAGGATGATGTTAAAATTAATGATTTTGAAGTCCTAGCGTTTAAACTATACCTGCTCATTCAAATGATCGTTGTCAAAACAGGTGCAATAGCCAGAGAGCTGGTGAAATATTTGAGCAAAGTGTTTTAGGTCAATTGAAAAAATATGCTAACTCTATGAGTGTTTTTTTAACTAGGTCAGTACGGCAGCACCCATAACCAGAGTAGATACAGGTGCAGTTTCTTTTAAAACATCAGCTCGTTTTCCAAAAAACATTTTGGCATTAAAATGTTTTTGGCCAAGCGTGAGTAGCGCTTAAAATGAATCATGTTGGTAATTTTTTTTTTGATGCCGATCGATGCAGTTCTATGTAAGTATCATTTTATTGTATAGTATGAAAAAAATCTGGGCAGCGAAATTTAGTCAAATTTGATAAAATGTATTCTCCTACAACAGGACAAAGCAAAATTCCTCCAACAAACATTTTATTAGTTTCTAATTACACATTAAAGAAGTATTAAAACTGTAGCGATTAGGAAGTTTAGGAACTCCATGCTCTCATGAGCAATTTAAAAACATTTCGTATTTCAGAACAATTTTGAATTTCGAACATGGTTCTTGCATCTGTCGGACTTTTATATCAGTCATTGCATCATCTTATTTGTCCTATCATGGCATTGTCAAATACGCAAAAATAAGACTTAATTGAAGCATACTTCCTCGTTTGGGCGCTACGGTGGAACATAGGTAACATATACATATATACGTACGTATATAAAGCTCAACTGCTCCAGATCACTACCAGGCGAAAGTGTCCCCAAGACACTGGCTGCGTTGACCCAGATAAGCACCAGCTCTCGGACCACACGTCGTTTCGACCAGACGTCCAGAAAGAACTTTGAAAACGCGATGGGCTCTGGTACCCCGTGGACCCAGGGTCTCGACCCCAAATGGCTCAAATACGTAAGCTCTGTCGAGACTTACATATTTGCGGCGCTTGAGATTTCTTTTTATACATTATAGATTTGCGTTTGTCTACGATCTCGCCTGATGGTAAGCGATGATGCAGTCTACGATGGTACACGCTTGCCTAGAAGAAACCTATTCGCTCACGACCCAGGTTGTAGCTATCAGGAAACACAGACTCTGGCAAGGCGTTCCACTCTTTGGTGGTGCGCATAATAAAGGTCGAAGAGAATCGCTTTGTGCGAATGGGAGGTATTTCTACCATATAGCGGTGGCGCATCGCAGAGCGTCTGGTTGTCCGTTGATAGAATGGAGATTGTGGGATTAGGTTTTACTTGAAATGTACTCGATAAAAAACCGAGAGGCTAGCAACCTGACTTCGGCTGAACTACCCCACCGGCCCCAACTGCTGTACCAGACAAATGAGATGGCACAAGGGCATCGACGCACGTGGCGTCCCACACCACAGTACTACCTTTATCTCAAGGTACAAGAGTTATACGGTCAGGCTACTTACCATCGTCACGTATCAGACCGATCGATTTGAGAACGGCTGGAACGTTGACGCTGCAAAAAAAGCATATGATATCATTAAGGCTAGCGCGATGGGGAATTCTACCGGCTGCGGCCCTGGAACACGATAATCCACTCGTTCTTTTGTATTTTAGACATGTAAATATTTATTGTATATTCTTTTTCATACATAGACTGTTCAAAACGTAACCCGACGATATGTTGCAATCATCAATATTGCATACGCTTGACGCAAGACGAATTGAAAGTTAAAGACGCAAGATGTACATGAAAGCGCATTGGTGTAGATACCTATAAGGTTGACATAAACATATTGCTACGTTTAAGCTATGACATAGAATATGTAATACTTATTACACCGAGCAGAATACGCATAATAGAATAGAATAATATAATAGTTACTGATCGCGCGAATAGATCTGTAGATACATGTGATTCCAATCTTAACGTTTGCCGACAATCGTGCGTTGATTTTGTGACAGCTTTCAATAACTATCAAAAATCTGGATTTTAGTTTAGTTGTGGAAAAGGGGCTTTAGACTCCTTTTATCCATGCAAACTAAGCCTTGAGCAAAAGCCAGTTATCTGTAAATCCATCAAAACTCCAATAAAACAATGACACGGCCGATAATCTCATAATTTGATTCTCATAACGAAGCCGGCACAAAAATGGCATTTTGACATTAACGTCGCGCCGGAATACGACGGAATGTTAATTGAATGAGATCCTATCTGATTTTATCTTGTAATAAGACATTGTGGCTTGCCTTCTGTTTGTGTGCTCCTGGGCTTGTCTCAGTAGATCATTTCGGTGGCTGTTTAGGGTTCTGTAGTTGAACTATAAACCCTTATAGTGACGCCATCTCCCCGCCACCGCTATTAAATAGTATTGATAAAATTTTACATGTTATATAGTGACGCCTAATTATTATTTAATAAAATAAACTTTAAAAAAACAAGTTATTAATTCATAATTTACTAAAATAAATGTTTTTCTATCTATAGTATCTATCTTCCCTTTAATGTAGTTGGGTGTATTTTCTTTTTTGCTCACAAATTTTATCGTTTAATAGATTTTCCAATAACACTAGGTATAACGTATCGGTTCCGTAGCCATATGGCAAAAACGGAACCCTTTAGATTCGTCATGTCTGTCTGTCTGTCCGTCCGTATGTCACAGCCACTTTTTTTCCGAAACTATGTATAAAAATTATACTGTTAAAACTTGGTAATTAGATATATTCTGTGAACCGCATTAACATTTTCACATAAAAATAAAAAAAAACAATAAATTTTGAGGGTTCCCCATACTTAGACTGAAACTCAAATTTTTTTTTATCATCAAACCCATACGTGTGTGGTATTTATGGATAGGTCTTAAAAATGATATTGAGGTTTCTTATATATTTTTTTTTCTAAAGCGAATAGTTTGCGCGAGAGACACTTCCAAAGTAGTAAAGTGTGTGCCCTTCCCCCCCCCCCCCCCCCCCCCCCCGCCCCCTCGCCCTGTAAATTCTAAAATAAGATAATGATAAAACTAAAAAAATATATGATGTACACACGACAACACATCAAGCTATACAATTCCAGAATAAGCTGACCTCGCATTGTGTAGGCTTTTCGTATAATGAGAGGTAAGCTTATACTGGAAATATATAGCTTGATGTATAGCCGTGTGTACATTACCATGCAAACTTCCACCGAAAATTGGTTTGAACGAGATCTAGTAAGTAGTTTTTTTTAATACGTCATAAATCGTAAACCGCAATTTAGCTTTCAATCAATCAATTCAAATATAAAAAAAGTTACAGCGAACTACAAGAACTTTTATATTATGTTACATGCTGCTACGGAGCCCTTCATGGGCGAGTCCGACACGCACTTGGCCGCTTTTTTATTTACAAGAGTCCGTTATCGAAATATAAGACTTCAAAGAGGCCTTTTATTTTTCTTTAATACTAGCTGACCAATCCGCAGCTTTGCACGCGTAGTGTTTCAATAAAATCATTACCCTCCTTCTGCGCACTTGGGTAAAAAGTAGTCAATGTCACCCGGGGATCTGTCCAGTAGTTTCCGAGCCTATTCAATACAAACAAACAAATCTTTCCTCTTTATATTAATAGTATAGATATAGATAATAATATTGAATTGTTTTGAACTGAATAGTCGTATTGTGTCTAACACACGACTACTCAGTTTAAAGAATCTTTATTTTCTTATTTAAAAAACATTGCCACTTACATTAATAAATTATAAAAGAAGTAACATTATATAAACCACTACAACTATTAAAACCTACTATATCTACAAAGTCTAAAATTAATATCTCTACTAAAAATTAAAACTCTGAAGAATGGAATGTTGCCATTTTGAAAATCTCGTATAATTCTCTTTCAAACCATATTTGGTCACATTGCCTTCTAGTCCTTCTTATCTCAGAGAGCGCTTTGAGTATCTTCATCAGTTAAATCCTCGAGACTTGCGCTCCTCTGAGACCTTGCAACTTAAAACTCCTGTACACTCTTCTAACGTTTATGATAAATCCTTCACTGTACAAGCTATCCGTCTATGGAACTCTCTTCCTCCACACATTAGAACTGCCAAATTCCTTCCCATCTTTAAAACAGTTCTATTTAAACATCTGTCTGCACTACAATGTTGATTTCCCATTTTCTCATCTATCGTTACGCTACTCCAGTTTTTTTATTTCATCCTTCTATTGTACACCTATATGTACCTACTTATAGTATTTTATATAATATACCTTTTTATTATTAGTATGGAATATTTATGATAAAATATTATGCACCTTATTTATTTATTTATATATTTGTTTGTACTTATTTATTATGCTTATGTAAATACACTGTTTATTCAATATTCAATTATTTTTTATTAATAGCTACCGTCCTATAACGTTCTCGTGAAATCCAGTCCATCCAAAGGTTGTCTGGAAGAGATCGCTTTTAGCGATAAGACCGCCACTTGTATTTCTACTTGTATTGTTATTTGTTTTTGTATATTGTTTTTTTAATTTAAGTGTGATTTACAATAAAGCGTTTTCTATCTATCTATCTATTGCTTTATTAATTAACCACTATTTCAGCTTAACCTCTCCATATTAGTTACAACACGTGTATATTAATCAAACGATAGCCGCGCAGTCATAGAAAAAACATGTGTAGCCGACAAATAAAAACAAAATGGCATTAAGTAGACACTAAAAAAAGTTCATTGAGTAAGCCTCGCTTGGACATCATAAGTTATTGAAAACATCCATTATCAAACCAAAAACTAACGGAATATACACTCTATTGTTAAAGATATTTGTTCGAAAATATCAATGTCAGTTTTTGACTTATACTTATTTTAAGGTTTCATAAAGCGGCAACACCAAGAAGACTGGTACATACACCTGTTAAAAGAACGCGTCTCAAAAATCCTTTACATATTTTTGTAACGCATTCTTTCGAACACATTCTTCATGTTTATTTTAAAATGATTTCTTTGAAGACGATGAATAACAGAGGCCTGATTAAAAATGATACAGCAGTTTTCATAATGGCCAGTTGGAGCTACTGGACGTATTAACAGTAGGTTATTTCCACTGATTTCTTTATTGTGAAAGGGATGATACTGCGTAAATGTTTGCTCCCAAAGACTACACAAAACTGGTATTAGAGTATTATGTTTTAGTGAGCACTGAAGTCTGCCTTTCACATAAGTATGGTATAAAATGCCAATAAAACTGGATGAAACATCAATAATATCATGTATGTAATACTTCTCATAAGTGTTGTGAAAGTTTAGAACGAGAATCAAAGAAATTTATAATAAGCACCTATATTCTAGCAAATACACATTTAGATGGTTTTGGAGAAATGATAGAAAAGTTTTAAAGGCCAAAAGCTTTCGTCATACTCTCAATTAAATATTATTAAATCGACTGTATGTAAGCTATCTATATTAACCAAAATGAATTAAAAAATTTGTTTTTTGTTGAAAAATTACTTATGCAAAACAAACTTTTATAAAATTCATAATCGGAACCGCAAGCAGATTCAAATGAGCCCAAATCATAAGACCACCTCCTTGGTACAATATTATTGCATTGTCACCGAAGTTACATATGAATTCCAAATTTCAGCTCAATCGATTGAGGGGAACGGGTTTAACGTTCAGTTGCAAGATTCCACCCGGGCGGACATACTAATTTTTTTTAATACCTACATTGCAAGTTAGTAAAAAGTTTGTAACAAGGTTAGCTTGCCTAGGTAACTTCACTATCATTATTTAGTTAATAGTTTCAAAACTCTAAACGTGGTTCAAACTCATCGTTTTGAAACAAGTTTCATCAAAACTATCAGACATTGTGACGCCAAGAGGATTTTAAACTGGAAAGAAAAGGTGACAACTACATTGAATTATTACCTTACAAAAGTAGACATGGTGATGTCAAGAGCATTGGAAAGTATAGTAGTAGGTAAGTATAGTTTTCACAGACATGTACTTTATTGTTCGGATTATAAAGTTTAGTGTGTAAACTTTAAGTTAACTGTGTTTATCAATAACTGATCAACTAAACCGCTTTAAATAGTTCTGGTTCTTGATTTGGAGTAACACATAGGTAATTAAATTCCTCAAATGTACTCAAATTCAAGTTTTAATATAGTATCGATGGCGGTCAATGCAAAGTTTGACATATCTACCAAGGGAGGCATGTAGAAATAAAATTTGTGGTAGTGTTTACTATAAGAATAGCAATAAAGATAACACGAAGACTGGCGATTTATTGATCAAAATATTGGAACCAATCAAGATAAAACAGTTATAGAATAAATGTTGCGCCATTTATTCTATAACTGTTTTATCTTGATAAAGCATTGAACTCCACTTCAGTAAACAAAAACAGATATGAATTAACCCAACCTATTATTTACTAGTCAAAATACATTCAAACCTAAAACCACAGAGTCATCCATCCAACATAGAGAGAAAAACGTTTATAATTAAAATACCAAACCGCTTTGTAATTACTAGCTGTGAATCCGAACAACTAATTCCGAGGTCGACAATTTATCTGACACTTTAAACTTTGAATAAAACGTTTCATCACCACAAGTCCAAAATAGTGGCACATGTAATCTTAACACGCTGGAATAAGATAGAAAGTTGCCTGATCGAAGCCAGTCTAAGTTGGTAAGCCACTGAAGAAGTCAATTTTTTCTTTCAAAAGTAAGACCATTAAACTATAATGAGTGGTCTAAGAAGTGCTTTGTGGTACCACGTGCTACTCGAGCGTACAACCAACTACCGTTTCAGTACAATAGTTAAAAATAATTGTACAATTAATGTCTCGTATTGTGAATGTAATGGTACTTGAAACAGTACAAATTGGAAGTCGATTTTTGAGAATGAGTGACGTCGTTTAGATGACTTTACATTATGTTGTTTGAAAGAATAATATTTAATGCTACGCATTGTTTATTCAATGACCAAACTATACATTAAAACATAGAATATATTTACGAGGGCAACCTTAGGATTTCATTTTATGGTCGATTGCATATACAAAGTATGATAGAGCCAAAGAAATCGTGGTACATATTCCGCTAAAGTCAAAAAGCTAGTAGTGACTTTAAAGGAATTCTCATATGTTGTAGCTAATGCTCAAAATCGCGTTTTCAAAATTCTCTTGGGGCGTCTGGTCATCCGGGGATCCATGAGCTGGCACTTATCTGGGTCAAGGCATTGCAATTAAGCGGGCAAATTCAGTGTCTTGAACCTTCTACTTGGTGTAGTTTTACCAATATTTATCCTGGGTCTTCTATCAGTTATGTAGTCTATCTAGCTAGTCTATGAGTCCGGGTATTCCATAAGTTATCTAGTTTCCATAATAGAAGCGTTGCTAAGTTTGGGGTTAAATAGAGCTGTGTGATATGTCCAAAATTATTTAGTACTAACGGTCGTCGGCACCTTCGCACGCGTGGTTTGATAATAAAAATAGCCTATATTTCTCTATCCAGGGTATACTTTATCTATTTACTAAATTTCATTGAAATTATTCAGCCGTAAATATGTGAATGCGTGACAAAAAAATAAAAAAACAACTCACTTTCGCATTTAACATATTAGTATGATGTTACTATGATTTATGTATTATTATTATCCAAAAAAGACGAGACTGCATCTATTGCACTAGACTTAGGCTGAAGCTGTTTACGAGAATTGGGTTTCCTAACGGCGAACGATGATGATGTTGCATATCCTACCTGTGAAGTATGTCCAGTGTCCTGGCAAGCACAACTACAAGTTTTTCGGCATCAGCCACGGGAGTGCCATTGTTATCATTTATCAGTGTTACTTATATCAAACCACAATTGGGTAAGACAAGAGACGCTAATTCTATAAAGGCAAAGGGTGGTGCACAATAGACGAAATAACACTACCGAATACAAGAAAAACAATTCAGATGAAATTCAACCTTATTATATAGATACAAAGAATATAATAATTGAAGAAGTGATGTTTATAGGAATGATATTCTAACTGTTTAGCGATATAGGATCGGTTAATTTTTCCAGTCCAGTGCCTCTATTGAATGCTAGTTACAGTTTCTATCTGTGGGGTTTGTGTGGGAAATCTTTTCACACGGTGGTTCATATTAAGAAACAATATTTTGTCTATAGGATCTATCCAAGCATATATTTTACATAGAAAGCTTTCGTGATTTATTTCAATCATTATTATAAATACGGGATTTACCACGTACCGCTATATCGGTGTTTTATAAGTCGTGTGCCGAACTTTAATAGAGATAGAGGATGGTTCTTCCGCCAACTTCGTGGCCCTGTCTTCATTCTACAATCGACAGAGGAGTGAGTTGACCTGGTAGAGATATAGTTGCGTGTTTGCATGTACCGAGGACTACCGAAGAGGACAGCAGTGATGATAAAGATGTGGCCTGTCAACACGATGGGCGACCGCTGACGCAACCCCCACTACCACACCTGTCTACTCGCGCGTAGAGAGCTCCGGTGGGTACTGCGAGGCGAGACGCAGTGCGCAGCGAATCGCACTCACCCTGATGAAGGTTCACGAATTGAACCGAAACATTGTCGTTCGAAAAATCAATAAAACGGTAAAAGCGTATATTTATTTCAGGTGGCTTAAATTCCAAAATTGCTAATTGCTCAAACGAACTAGCTTTTCAGTATCTATAACTGACTTTTCTCGCTTTTATAAGAACCGTGTAAGTTGTTCCATTGGTTCTTTTTTTGGAACCCTAAAACCTTTCTTTGCTTTGCGTAATGTCAGAACACCATATACACAGTCACACAGTACACAGTCATAATTGGTATGTTTATATTAGATAGGCCATTCACAAACTCACAGAAGCCGAAAGAAGATTTTGAACAAATAATAGAATTTCCCGTATCTCTGGACAAAGCTCAAGTGGACCGACCAGCCACAAAAGCTTACTCACAAGCTTGGGTCATTTTAAAAACCTTACAAATGAAAATGAGCTTTAGTATGACTTATTTTAGAATCAATATAGTAGGTCCAGAATCCAGAAAGTTTTGGTGCTGATTTTGACTAATTGAATAATGCTATCTATCTCCTACATGTTCTAAAATCACGTGCACTGTTACAAAATCATACAGCTAGTGACATTACGGTGTTGTTTTTATACGATATGCTGTTTTTTATCTGTGATCGTACGTGATAACTGTTAACTGAGCTCCGGTTTGGAAGAAATCAAATATTATCACGAACGGATTCCGCGGACAACTTAGAAAAACTACATATAGAAAGAATGTACACGTGCGAATAATAGACCATTAAATTGAACTCATAAATGTGACTGTTTTGAATGTTGTAGTTATTTTTGAATCTAAGGCAGGCTATTTGATATTGAAAGGGTTGCTGAAAAAATAATGTCCAAAGGAATTACTAGTAACAGTTTGTTTTGCTCATCATGTAGCTTTCTGAAGCTCTTGTTTGCACAAACAGGCCTATATCGTGGCCTCATCTTGCTGTCAATTACTGTATTCACAGCACGGCACGCTTAAATTATTAGCATCTGCTAACAAAAGCCGACTCAGGCCAGACAAGAAAATTGCCCGCTCAGGGCGACGTTCGTTAGCGTCACAACTGAGACAATTCCAGTTTCGCGAATTCCGATGGGCACAATACTCGTCTTACAATCCGTCGTTCAACAATAGCAGTATTGTTGTAAAATAGCCAATAGGTACGAAAATGACGGGTTGCGAGCATGCTTTGTTACAGCCGAACTTTCAGCTATTATAACCGATTCTTTGTCCAGGATATCCTCAGGGACATCGGTACAATGCCACCGTGAAACGTATTTATAAATATGATATGAATGGATAATATGCGAGGTATTGTGGCTATTGTTGCAGAAGCCTTGAGCTTGCACAATTGCGAGATTAGACAACCGATCTCAGGATCAAAGATGACGAATGACCCCTTTTAGGACCTAAGATGACAATTGGTACAAACACGTTAATACTAATAAAACTTGTTATGATGAGATTGTGAATCATAATTGAAAAAGCTATTGTTGGTAGGAGTGCCTGAGTCTTGAATATTAAAATTTAGATGGACAAGGAATTAAATGGATTCAAGATAAATAGGGAACTTGATTTTGGCTTAAGAATTCTGATCCCCAATACCATGTGTCGGTTGAACGTGTGTTACAAGAGATTCTATGGTTAGGATAACAAATGAGTGGAAATCAGGTTACAAAATGACCTTGATTTATCTTAACAATAACTAAAAAGATCCTTAAACATGTCATAAATTACTTAGCGGCTGTAAAATTACAAGCCCACACCATTGTCAAGGCAAAATACAGAAGAAGGAAATACAAAAGTATCAACGGCAAAAACAAAGTCTAAAAACGTGGTTTAACTAAAATGCCACGGGCACAGTGTGCCGCCATTGTCCACGGAATAGAATAAAAGAAAGAATAAAATATAAAAGAAAGGAAAAAAGATTGTGTCGTTTCTGTGTTTGAACAATGCGCGCTGTCACCAGCACGCCACCGCCGCCATATTGGATTCTGGCGCGTGAGTCTGTCGCCTATAAGAATACTGTTGAATTTATAATTTTATTTAAGGAATTCGTTTATAGTGTTCATAATTAATATTTTGTAATTTATTCTATTGATTTTTAAAGTTTTACAAAAGTATTAGATTTGTTTCAATCTATCCGCTAAGTTCACGTCCGTTTAAAAACTGACGAATTAGTAGGTAAGTAGGTGTAGTACCTAAGTAAAAATTGACGTGTTTTATTATAATCAATTAGAGGAAAGGGGTATGTTCAAACACAAAATGACACCGCATAAAATAGCAGGATATAGCAACCGGTAGAGAACAACGGTAGAACTCATCTTGAATTGTTTTGTATTGTAGCATAAAAGAGTCTATTCATCCCAAACTAATCTCAAAGATAACAATATCCAAAATCAATCAGATTTCTATTAGGAAGTGTAATTTCTCCACTGAATGTATAATTTTATCCCACAGTGGCTCTCCAACCTAAAATAACAATCTCATTGTGCCTCCATATTGGATTCTAAGATTGCGTACGCAATCCATTTTTTTTTCAATATTAGTTTTTTTCAATGACAAAGAGATTTGATAAGTTGACGGATTTCTTGAATGAGGTTTTTTTAAATGACACCTGAAGTTTGTATCCCTTTTGGGCTTAAAGGGAGTAAACCTACAATTGTTCGGTTCCTTTTATCACCTTTTTTTTGTCTTTGCAGGTATTCGTGTGGCGGATACGAGATGAATCAGTTCAGAGTTTGGGCGAAGTCATCATCATCATATCACCCACAGGACGCTCACAGCTGAACATAGGCCTCCCACACAGATTTCCAGAGTGACAGATCTTGTGCGTCCTGCACCCAACGGCTTCCAGCAACCTTTATCAGGTCGTCTTTCCATCTAGTGGGGACTGCCCTCGCTGCGCTTTCCAGTGCGCGGTCTCTACTCTATAACCTTTCTGCCCCAACGGCCGTCAGTACTATGCTGCTGTATGTAGCTATGCGCCCCGCCCACTGCCACTTCAGCTTTCTAATCCTTCTAATCATAATTAATCATTAAGTTTGCTTATGTATTATCATTTAACTGAAATAAAAAAAAACAAATCAAACTATTTATTGTGAGTATGGGTTAGCAATAGGTGGTTAGTGATACAGTTTGAGTTCGTCCATAATCAGCGTTTATCGCATGCAATTTTAGTCAGCCTTACAAGTAGTTACATAGAAAAACCAAATACATATTAAATTTAATTATTGATTAAAACGGGTATTTATCGCGTATGTACCTTTTTTATTTGTTATCCCGACGTTTCAGCTGTGTTGCAACAGTCATGGTCTCGGGCTGACTGGAGTACTTGGAGCTACCGTCGGGAAGCGCGGGTAGCTGCAGCATCTACCCTCACTTGGTCTTCAGAATTAGAAATGTTCTCGTTCATATTACGACACACTACACTAACCGTATCTACGCACTGAGTCGACCGATTACGACGCGCACACCTAGCAATCACCGGGTTCCAAGACGCTGAGAGTCTATAGCCATCTTCCCGATTGAAATTTGAAAATTTCTTGATTTCAATCGCTTCACGAACTATTCTCTTGTAATAACGGCGTTCACTAGAGAGAACCTTAGGATCATGAAGTTCAATCCAATGATTCGGTCCCGAGTCTACCAGATGCTCTGCTATCGCCGACTTGTTTACCTGGCGATTTTTGACAGTTGCGATATGCTCTTTGACACGCTCGGCAATGGTACGTTTGGTTTGCCCGATGTAAGAGCGGCCACAGCTACAGTCTATCTTATAAACACCAGGCTTATATACTATATACTGTAATGTCAGAAAATGACAGATTTAATAAATTTATTCAAGGGATTTATCGCTAAGAAACTCATATAAGTTGTTGTATGCCTTGTTTATTAATTTAATATTAGTTTTAAGTTTCTCTTGAACACATTCAGATTTCAGATTTTCATATTTGATTATTTTCACTTTAACTATAACATTGGTTGTTACAGGCATGTCAATTTTTACAATATAAAACTTATAATAATTAAATTGAAATAATATCATTAAAATCATTCAGACTGGAAGAACCCAGTACAGACTCAGGTAGGTGGTTTCTAATATAATCTAATCATAATTAATAATTATAGTATTCAACTTGTGTACGATTTAACATGGTTTATCACAAGTATGTCACAAGCTCACACTGCGTTCACATGTACTATAGATTGGATTATATAAAATAAAAATATATCAAATATCAATATAATTATTGCGAACAATACAACGTCAGCAGGATATTAAAAACAAATGAAAACGTTGGCACTGCAAAAGTTTGAATGTGTAACAATGCTAGCGACCTTCTCACAAACACTGTAATGGCGGGTTCCTATATCAGTCAGTAATCGACCACGACTCGTATCTCTTTTAGAAAGTGTCAAACTAGTGTCGAACTTTTGACACGTTTTCAAGGAGAAACGAGTCGTAGCTGGTTACCGACGGATATAGGTACCCGCTCCTGAGAGTAACATATACTTATTTATTATGTTATATTAAACAGAACAAGATGTATCTAAATAGTGTCAATCCTACATCGCGATATCGAAGCGAATCACATAATTGGTTCAGCATTTTGTGTTGTGAAATAAAATCAATTTCTAACCATTGAGAACCTATAGGTAATCGTTCAGAGGGCGACGATGCAGACAACTAATACTTTTATTCTGCAAGGCAACAAAATTTGTTAAATCACTTGCAGTAAAAATCAGGTTTGTAAACCTCCCATCAGAAAATTATTAAGATATTCCCACAAAGCCCTCAGCATATAATTTAACTAACTGCTTTAACACTAAAATTTACACCCATCTTTTAAAAAAACCTAACAACGCCCATTTTTCTCATGAAATACCTCATTGTAATGTACTTAACTTTTACAGTATCCTACCTTGTCTCCAATTTTCACAGCGTGATAGTACGACCCACAGCACCAACACCTCTGGATTGATAGCCGTAGAATACATTATAGTTAGTAAAGGAGGGTAGTTTAAGAAATAGGGGTGGAAGATACCCCGTGGTGAAGTCAAGAACGATATTGTTGTATGTTATTAGTTGTATGAGAGTTTAATTTATTGGTACAAACGATGAATTAAGTGTATGCAGATATTTTTTGGTTTAATTTATAAGACGTGTTTCATGTGTAACAGTTTCGAGGGAAGACGGAATTACAGTTTTATACTGAGTTAATGATTTATATGCGTTCTCAGTATGGCCTGTTGATGACCACATGGTTAAAAATAAAACCGGCCAAGTGCGAGTCGGACTCGCGCACGAAGGGTTCCGTACCATTATCTATAAAAGCGGAAAAAAACATGTCTGTGTAGGGGAGCCCCACTATATATTTGTTTTATTTTAATTTACTTATTTAGTTTTAAAATGAATATACAGTGTTTTTTTAACTGTAACAGTACGGCAGCACCCATAACCAGAGGAGATACATGTGCAGTTTTTTTGAAAACATCAGCTCGTTTTCCAAGAAAAACATTTTGCTTTAAAATTTTTTTGGTCAAGTGTGAGTAGCGTCTTAAAGTGAATCAAGTTGGTAAATTTTTTTTTGATCCTTTGTAAAGATCATTTTATTGTATCGGATGAAAAACTTCTGAAAAGCGGAAGTTAGTCAAATTTGATAAAAAGTATTCTCATACAACAGGACAAATAAACACTTTTTTCTTTATTGTACACAAGAAAATACATAATAAAGTACAGAAATAGAGGACATGTACAAAGGCGAGCTTAACCCTAAAAAAAGTTTTCTTCCAGCAAACCTTTGAGGCTAGAGAGAGAGATGATATATAAAGTTCCTTCTACAAACATTTTATTTGATTCTAATTGCACATTAAAGAAATATTAATACTGTAGCGATTTATAAGTTGAGGAACTCCATGCTCTCATGAGCAATTCAAAAACATTTCGTATTTCAGAACAATTTTGAATTTCGAACATGGTTCTTGCACCTGTCGGACTTTTATATCAGTCATTGCATCATCTTATTTGTCCTATCATGACATTGTCAAATACACAAAAAGTAGACTTAATTAAAGCATACTTTAATGTGCAATTAGAATCTAATAAAATGTTTGTAGAAGGAATTTTGTTTGTCCTGTTGTATGAGAATACTTATTATAAAATTTGACGAAAGTCCACTGTTCAGATTTTTTTCATGACATAAAATAAAATGATCCTTACAAAGGACTGCATCGATAGCATCACAAAAAAAAATTACCAACTTGATTCATTTTATGGCACTACTCACACTTGACCAAAAAATTTTAATGCCAAAATGTTTTTCTTCTAAAACGAGCTGATGTTTTAAAAGAAGCTGCACCTGTATCTCCTCTGGTTATGGGTGCTGCCGTACTGTTACAGTTAAAAAAAACACTCTGTATAACTAAATGATCTATTAATATTTCAAGCGTCTACCTGTTACCGTTATCAATATCCAGCTAAAACGAGCAAAAAAATCACGTTTGTTATATGGGAGACCCCTTAAATATTAGTTTATTCTATTTTTAGTATTTGTTATAGGTACCGGCAATAGAAATACATCATCTGTGAAAATTTCAACTGTCTAACTATCACGGCTCATGAGATACAGCCTGGTGACAGACGGACAGACCGACGGAGCCTCAGTAATAGGATGCCGTTTTACCCTTTGGGTATGGAACCCTAAAAATAGAGGCTATGCGCGACTTGCGCTATGATGACTAAACGTACCTATATAGTGGCAAAATAGGATTTATGGAGTTGTCAAATCATACATATACGTAAAATTTAATCATGTTTAGTCTTCAAATACGTTTAGGGATCGTTGTGCAAGCCAGAGTAAAAGTCTAAAGTGTGTCGGTTATTTCTAGAGAAGCGTGTATCATCTACAAAAAATTTAAAAATAAAAGTTGAATGAAATGCAAACTATTCATACAAGCGTAAATTTATTCATTTTTAACTGCCACCGCAAAAATAAATTGTGTTTGATGGCTAAGTCTGCCAGCGTGCCTCTGGCATCGTTAGTTCCCAAATGGATATACCAATTTGGATGCGGTTTTTTATAGAAAGCTAAGTTAACTAGAGTAATTCTAGCTATATTAGTTTTACGGAGTTTTTATATGTCAGATATTTTTATACAGTTTTGTCATTTACAGTAAATGTATTTAAAAAGTTCTATTATTATACTTACTAAATAACTATTGCCACCCTATCTGCACCTTTACTCCAAAATTCCCATATGAAACATGTAGCCATGGCTGCCACTCCTACCTCACCGGGAGTCCGTGAGAGGCGCTGGCGCAGGGCGGGCGTCGTGCTGGGCGGCCCGCCTACTGGTGTGGCGGAATGTAGACGTTCACACGACTGGTAAGGAAATTACGAGTTTTAATTCACAATATTAAAAATAATAATATCAGTTGCGGGATATTCACACAGCGTGATCTAACCCAAAACTAAACAAATTTGCACTATCAACTGATGAAATACTCGTGCGCGATAACTTGGGATCTGCTAGGAATGCGACTCCCCGACCGCTTCCCCTGCACTTCCCCGATGGCGCCCGTATTGTACCGTTCGCATCACTATTTTTTACTAGGGTTTTTAGTCTCGTACTGGCCTACGTCACGTAACGACGCGCTCTGGAATTCTTTTAGTTTTCGTTTGTGTTATTGTTTTGTTGTCTGGAAAAAAGAAGTCAACCATGTGAACAGGCTTCGACAAAAGTATTGGGACGATGACCTCTTACAAGAGACGAAGGAATCGCAATTAATTGTAAATTTATCGGATACCTCTTCGTCAAGTGATTATAGTGAGACTGAGGAGGAAGAACAACCTCTAGAAGGCATAAATCCACTAAGTAGTGACGAAGATGAGATAATGTAAATAATAGATAAAATAAATGTATAAACTTAAACATTGTATTTTTATTTTATTCAAATAGTGTAAAAAAGATTAGATAAAAAGCAGCGTCCTCCCTGAGTAACATAATAAATTAGGTTAAAAAAAACAAAGACAAGGCGCGGGCGGCTGCTTGTAATGTTCGCTTTTTTGCGGGCGGTACAAACACGCCAATATGACGTCACCGCGCTCAGGTCCCAACTTATCGCGCACGGGTAATACAAACATTTTTTTAGTAATTACATATATTCTTTATATAGATACGTAGTTTTTTTAGGTTTGTTTTTCTTTAACTTATTCTGTCTAACGTGGCTGAGCGAAAGTCTCCCCTTTCCAAATTCCTTCTACTTATACCTGTCAATATTTTGAAGGAGTGATGGCAGTCACCCATCACTCCTTCAAATTATTTTTGTGGCTGCTAAATGTATAATTTTTAGGTTTGTGAAGTCTAATGAAATAATGTAATTAGTTTCTTTAGGTTTTTGATTACATATATTACACTTTTGATAATACTACGACTTATTAAATGTTTTTTCTCTGGTCATAGCCTATTGGTCATCCAAAGGTTGTCTGGAAGAGATCGCTTTGTTAAGCGAAAAGGCCGCTCATTATGCTTTCAATTTTTTTAATATCTATTGTGTCTAGCTTGTAAGGTATAATAAAGAATTTTCATTCATTCATTCATTGGTTGACCATAACTATAACCTCACCTATGTGATGGTAAGTCATGGAGTGTTGTTGTAACTTTATATTGAAAAAAAAGGTGATTTACGATAAGATAAGATAACTCTTTATTGAACACCAAAATAAAATACAAATCATAAATTTTCCAAATAGATTTAGTACAATGGACAGTCTTATCGCTAAAAGCGATCTCTTCAAGACAACCTTTGTAGGGACAGGATAATAATCGATCACATGTTGGCGGTGTATCTACATGAGATACGATTTGTATACGATGTAGGAATTATTATCGTTAACTCATACATAAGCGACATTTAAAAGAACTTATAGAAAATTAAGGTAATTCTTAAGAATCATTAATAACAACAAAGGTTAATGACACTTAAAAGATCCCATAAAATCAAAAACAACTTCAAACAATTTGCTAGATCATAAAATGGGGCTTATAATGCTGAATCATGACTAAACTATTTTTAAGTCTAACGTATGTCACCCAAACAATAAAACCATCAGTAATCCTACCACTAATTCCATCACCATCACACATTACCTATTCAAATTCCCATACATTACTCTGACAGTAACAGTACACTGACAAAAATTATACACCCCTTTCTCAAAATAGTGAGATTCGGACATAAAATTACCATAAAGCATAATTAGGTGTATTATAGTTTGCACGGTGGGCACTCTATTCTACTTGTACCATAGACAATCTATACAGCTACATACAATGCTTTCTGTTTACATTCAGGAATGTATAATTTAATGAATTATTACGTGGTCATGAGAAAATGGGTCCGGTTGAGATTACATTAGTTTAAGTGTGCATTCTGTGGGTTTCCTTGTAAGTAAAGCGAAGTGTTTTTAAATTAGTTTTACAGCACTTCAGTCGGTATAAATAATTCAAAGGTAGTTTGCTCTTTTGCACCCTAACTATCCTTCATCATCATCATCATCATATCAGCCGTAGGACGTCCACCGCTGGACAAAGGCCTCCCTCATTGATCTCCAGGAACTGCGGTTGGAAGCGGCCTGCATCCAACGCCGACCTGCGGTTCTTACCAAGTCGTCTGCCCATCTTGTAGGTGGACGTCCTCCGTGGCCTCCATTAGATAACTTTCCGGCCCCATCGGCCATCTGTTCTGCGCGCTATATGGCCTGCCCATTGCCACTTCAACGTGCTAATCTGTCGGGCTATGTCGGTGACTTGAGTTCTCCTACGTATCTCATCATTTCTGATTCGATCCCGTAGAGAAACCCCGAGCATAGCCCTTTCCATACCTCGTTGAGCGACTCTGAGCTTATTCATAAGGCCTTGCTAATAATAAATTAGAAAGAAACTGTCTCTCTATCTACCTCACTGTCCATCTGTTTGTTAGGTTTCACGACTGCTGAACCGATTTCGATGAAATTTGGTATAAAAAAGGCTACTTTTATTTACAAAACACGCGTGCGAACAGCAGGCGACAAGTATATGTAGATTATGTGATCAACAATTACCAAAGCGAGAATCGAACCCGCAAGCTCATCCATCGTGCAACAGTTTAGTGTCAAGTTGTATCAACTGTCCTGTCATAGAATGTCACTTTATGGCTTGCTTTATCGGCACAAAATGGAACAAAACGCTAAATATCACACAATAGACGATAAACTGACAGCAACTAATCGCTTGCGACAATAATCGGCCATCGTTATATACTTGCACCTCTACACCCACATAAAAGCCAGCGATATTTTATGCATAAGTTTATGTACAGCTGCCTATAATACAGACTTTTCAGTCTAGTTCAGGCAACTGAGGCTCATACATAATTGTTATCACATAATCATCTTAATTTTTATTACATGTACCTACCTAATAATTATGTATAGAATTTTTGTATTTGTACACACGGCTACACATCAAGCTATACTTTTCTAGTAATAACTGACCTCGCATTGTGTAGGCTTTTCGTAGAATTAAAGGTCAGCTTATACTGGAAATGTATAGCTTGATGTGTAGCCGTGTGGACGTTTTGTCAAAATAAATATTCGTTATAAGTTCATCAATCATTTAATATCTCTTACGCAATAAGGGGGGGGGGGGGGGGGGGGTGGCATAACTTATTATGTTCTTTGTACGACTTGGAAATAGAACAAGCTTATGGCCTACCTGATGTTAAGTCATCATCATCATCATCATATCAGCCGTAGGACGTCCACTGCTGGACAAAGGCCTCCCTCAGGGGGTTGTTGCCATACTCGCCACGCTTGGCAGGCGGGTTGGCGAGCGCAGTATAGGTATTGAAAACACGAAAAGACGCTGCTGCCCATCTTTCGGAGGTATCCCTTAGCAGACTCCTACTGCATCCACGGGCAAGAGCGGAGGGGCAACATTCTATTGCCGGCGCCCCACGGCAAGATGTTAAGTAACCATCGCCTATAACGAATTATTGCCTCGTAGGTCACGCACCGTAAGAACGTGATCTACGATGCATTGCTCTGCGTCCATCGACCTGAGGCAAACGGTGTAAAGCATCATGTGCCTGTGATTTCACCGGCAATCATACCCTTGAAACCGAAACACAGCAATGCTGAGTATTTTAGAAAGAAAGAAAACATTTAATTCATAAAACCACGCAGTAACAAAGAAAAATAAATGCACAACTACAATAAAATCTAACCTAAGCACTAACAAACTTAAAAGCTCTGTGTGGGGATGAATTGGTATTCAGCTCAGCATGATGCTACGGTATGTTAATATACCGCAGCGCTGGTCTTCCGCTGAGTCTAGTATACATTACCTCACGTACATCTTGATCAAGGGTAGCCTTCATAAAAAAAAACACAACTATTGTTAAATTCAAAGCAAACCATATTAAAAACATACATAACACAATTAAATCCATACATAACACAATTAAATACATTCATAACACAATTAAATACATACATTATACAAATAAATACATACATAACACAATTAAATACATACATAATACAAATAAATACATACATAACACAATTAAATATCTTTTAAAAAGTTAGAGGCTTATAACCGCGTCTGCATCGGTTTATCAGTTTGGGAACTACGCTGTCCACAGACATACAGATATAGCCTTCAAACTTGACCCCTCTTTTTGCGTACGGGCTTAAAAATAATGAGGTTAGGTATACTGAAAAAGATACAAGGAATCAGTTTGGGTAATATCTTCTCAAAACCCCAATCATTCTTCCAATCGCTATAGCGGTTTCTTTACGCAGGATTCTCTTATTCACTCTATTCGCGTAAATCCATCACTAAGCATGTTTAAGCTTAGAACCATTACCCTTTCTAGTAAACTTATAGTTTATAGAGGTAGATAGTTAACGTTTTATTGTACACACGGCTACACATCAAGCTATACATTACCAGTATAAGCTGAACTCGCATTGTGTAGGCTTTTTGTAGAATGTGAGGTCAGCTTATACTGGAAAATTATAGCTTGATGTGTAGCCGTGTTTACATCACACTTAAATTAACAATTATAAATAAAAATAAAAAAGCTTTAATTTTCTGTACACAATATTTGAATTTACATGTAAAAATAAAAAAGCTTTAATTTTCTGTACACAATATTTGAATTTACATGTAAAAATAAAAAAGCTTTAATTTTCTGTACACAATATTTGAATTTACGTGTAAAAATAAAAAAAAGCTTTAATTTTCTGTTCACAATAGGTATTTGAATTTACATGTTAAGAGACTTAGTTAAAACACCGGCTTAAGTGCTGCTTGAAAAAGCATTCTATTCAATAGAAGAGTTTTAGATGACGACAATATAACTGCCGTTATTAAAATCTGTATTATATGAATTTATTTTTTTTACAATTCTGTACATTTTAAATATTAATATGGATTTAATTTACTTGGAAAAATAGTGTATTACGTGTATTTATCTTTTACCATTAAAATTGTTTATATACCTAGTCAGGTCATAAGTATTGTCACACAGTAAAAACTTTTCTTTTAGAATGCTGGCCACAAAAAAGCTTATAGAATTCGAATTTCGAATTGTTCATGAAAATAAAAATGTATACTTTTTAGAATTTTACTCATTTTTAAATATGGAGTGGACGCTTAAAGAAGACCGTGTTGCAGTTATTGCGTTGCATCGTTGCGGTTACGCGCCAATTCAAATTTTTGACATACTGAAAAATTTGAATATAACCAAAAGATTCGTTTATCGCACCATCAAACGATACAATGAAGACTCTAGTGTAGATGACAGGTCAAGAAGTGGTCGCCCTCGGTCTGTTAGGACTCCAGCAGTGATAAAAGCTGTGAAGGCGCGAATTCAAAGAAATCCCAAACGTAAGCAGAAACTGTTGGCCCTTCAGATGGGGTTAAGCAGAACCACGGTGAAAAGGGTATTAAATGAAAACTTAGGACTTCGGGCATATCGAAGAAAAACAGGACATCGTTAGAATGCTCGTCTAATGGACCTGAGACTGAAGAGATGCCGCGCTTTGTTGAAGCGGTACGCGGGAAAAAAATATCGGGAAATTCTTTTTTCGGATGACAAAAATTTTACCGTAGAAGAGAGCTACAACAAACAAAATGATAAGGTGTACGCATACAGTAGTGAAGAAGCGAGCAACCGTATTCCGCGTGTCCAACGAGGTCATTTTCCATCCTCGCTCATGGTATGGTTGGGAGTTTTTTATTGGGGCTTAACAGAGGTAAATTTTTGTGAGATAGGTGTAAAAACGAATGCAGTTGTGTATCAAAATACAGTCCTGACGAACCTTGTGGAACCTGTTTCCCATACCATGTTCAATAACAGGCACTGGGTATACCAACAAGATTCGGCGCCAGCTCATAGATCGAAGAGCACACAAGACTGGCTGGCGGCGCGTGAAATCGACTTCATCCGGCACGAAGACTGGCCCTCCTCCAGTCCAGAATTGAATCCGTTAGATTACAAGATATGGCAACACTTGGAGGAAAAGGCGTGCTCAAAGCCTCATCCCAATTTGGAGTCACTCAAGACATCCTTGATTAAGGCAGCCGCCGATATTGACATGGACCTCGTTCGTGCTGCGATAGACGACTGGCCGCGCAGATTGAAGGCCTGTATTCAAAATCACGGAGGTCATTTTGAATAAACTTTAGTGTCATAAGAATCTATGTTTTGTTAAGTTCATTTTGGTATATAAATGGTTACATAATGAATAAACTTGTTTCAATTATTTTATATTAAACATGTGACAGAATTTATGACCTGACTAGGTATTTATCTTAGAATTACTTGTTTTAAATGCAAATACTACTTTTAGCGGTAAAAACCTCATCCAGCTCTTTCCATTTTTTGCAATCTCGCGACTCTGCTTCATGTTTTGCTTGTTACTTTCACGATATCAACAAATAAAAAACAAATTAACAAACAATATAAAAACAAATCACAAGACATGTGGAAACACAAGTAACTAAAGTATTATTTATTTGATGTGGATAAATAATGTTTATCTATTATAGTATAACTGTAGTTATTTCCTCAGTGCATACCTCAGGGCCTTAAGGGGACACAGGAGGGAAAATCGCCCATACAACATGTACTACCAAGATAATTTCTAATTGGAGCATATTTCTACTTTAATATGGTATTATTTTAATTTGAATAGTATTTATCTAGGTTCCCAACCATATATAAGATCAAAATACTTACCTAAAATGAAATAGAAGCATATCGCAATCTGCATGTTTTTACGTCATAAAAAACCTGTTTTCAACCTAATTGTTTCGTATTAAAAACAACAAGATCTTACGTATCCTAGTCACGGGAACATAGATTGTATCGTCTAGTTACAGATTAACAACGCAATGAGAAAAATACAACAAGTTTTCAGTTATAATTTTTGGTATTACGGAACACGGTCAAAATCTAATCAAATTTAGAATCGTTCTATTGCTATCACTGTCGCTCTGCGTGGCCAAACTTCGTCACTAAACAGGGATAGCGATATTTAGTAGCGAATTGAAGTTACGCTCAGGGTTCGCCGGCGCGTTAAGACGAAAGTCTTCAATCAGTGTGTGCTACCAGTGATGACATATGGAACCGAGACGTGGTCCTTCACTATTGGCCTTATGAATAAGCTCAGAGTCGCTCAACGAGCTATGGAGAGGGTTATGCTCGGGGTTTCTCTACGGGATCGAATCAGAAATGAGGAGATACGTAGGAGAACTCAAGTCATCGACATAGCCCGACGGATTAGCACGTTGAAGTGGCAATGGGCAGGCCATATAGCGCGTAGAACAGATGGTCGATGGGGCCGGAAGGTTCTCGAGTGGAGGCCACGGACCGGCAAGCGCAGCGTAGGACGTCAAACTACAAGATGGGCAGACGACTTGGTAAGAACCGCAGGTCGGCGTTGGATGCAGGCCGCTTCCAACTGAAGTTCCTGGAGATCAATGAGGGAGGCCTTTGTCCAGCAGTTGACGTCCTACGGCTGATATTATGATGATGATGTAGTTATTTCTAAACTAACTGTTGAGAAAACTTTTACTAAGTGGAAAGCCGCATGACCATTGCCACTATTCATTGAACAGCTCTCCAGCAAATAGCCCAGGTTTCAGCGCAACTCCATAAAATATTTACACAAGTCAGTATTATTTACGGCCACCTTTAATTGCCAGGGTTGTCACATTTATCAATTGAACGAGCTCAGTCAACGCGCTTTTGACATCATGAACTGTTTGGTGTGGCGACCCTATGTTAATGTGCAGCCTTTTGAAATTGATACTTAATTCTATAACATGGGCTTTAATCTGATTGTAAGGTCTTGGACACAGGTAAGTATGGCTAGAACTTGTCTACGTTTTCTTAAAATTTGCTTGTACGATTAAAGATTGTGGGTTAACTGAACAATTGATACCAACAAACTACTAAACAAATAAATATTGCAGGATATTTCACACAGTGCTAATTAGCCTCAAACTAAGGAGAGCTTGTACTATGGGAACCAGATAGCTGATAGAATACATATATTTTTTTGTAAATAATTAATTTTAATATATACATACATAATTTTTAATTTTTACACGCATAAATACACACATACACACACACACGCACATTCCAAATGCGGGGCACTTCTTGATTAATTTAAATATTTCAAAAAATTTTAATACTCATTTTTTTTGTTGTAAACCATTTTTTGTAAATTTTAATTTTTTATCAAAATTTCTTTATAATAGGTATATTAAAGTTTACGGGCTACTTTGCCGCCTCAAATTTATTAAAGTTTAGTATTACATAATGTAGATTCAATTTGGTTTAAGTTCAGTATTATGTTAATAAATGTATGATATACGGTAATGTAACTGTGAATCTAAGTATTATTAAATAAAAAACATCCAGACCCGGATCATACAAACATTTGTTCCGCAGCGAGGATCGAACCAGCTACCTCCTGCGTCTCAGCTGGCTGTTCGCCCACTGCGCACGGAGGCTGTCTAGAAATGTAAGACGAACTAATTAATGTCGCTGGAAGCTGTTTAGTGAAAGCCGCACCTAATTAAAATTATGTTTAGGGACGCTTATATTTAGCACTAAACGTTATTTGACCTGTGATGTCATGATATTGATGATGTAAAGAAAAGAAAAGAAAGAAAAGAAAATATATTTATTCGCCTCATAAAAGAATCTTATGAATATGATCTCATACAATAAAAACTAAACATATTTACATTAAACATAAAATTAAACATTATCAAAGACACGTGTTTTATTAAATTATACAACTCAGTGTGACGGCGAAAAGGCCTGCAGCATATGCTTCTGCATGTTACCATGCTGGAGCGCTGGTCATCTGCTGAGGCCAGTGTTGACTTCACGGACGACCAGACTAATCAACTAATAACAGAACCTGACTATTCACAGTAGCTACGTAGCTTTGACGACCTCCGTGGTGCAGTGGGCGAATAACCGGCTGAGACGCAGGAAGCGGGTTCGATTCCCGCCGCGGAACAAATGTTTGCATGATCTACAGAAATTTGTTCCGGGTCTGGTTGTTTCTCTATATATTATAAGTATGTATTTACAAAAAAAATGTATATGAGTATTCTATTCGTTATCTGGTTCCCATAGTACAAGCTCTGCTTAGTTTGGGGCTAGATAGCGCCGTGTGAAATGTCCAGCAATATTTTTTAATGTATTTATTTACTTCTGAATGGACTATAGTAGGCTACTAGTGTTTGCGCTCAATTGAATCTGCTTGCGGTTCCGATTATAAATTTATAAAAACTTGTTTTGAAAATAAAAATTTTCAACCAAAAACTTATTAATGATCCTTTTAGAATACATAACAATAAAGACAATACCTAAATAACGTTTAAATTCTAACATTTTTTAACGAGTTGGAGCAATTTCAATCTTAAGCTTCTCTATCAACTCATAAATGCGATATGTTATAATATACTTTTTAAAGATTTTGTTTTATTACGTTTTTAAATACGTTAATTGTCAATTTTCGTACATCACTTTGTTATCAAAGCGTACCTACCCTTTAAATTTAAACGATTTCCTAACTATATGGAGTCTAAAAATCTACAACTCAACATGAATGAAATTTTATCGAGCGTAGATATACTTCCCAATCTGATCACTCCCGAAGGTATAGGTGCATCGGCGATCACAGGACAGTAAATCAGGATTAGCCAGCACGACCAACGAGGCTCATTTGTGCGTTATTTATAAACTAAATCCGAGGTTTCGACCTCGCACTGCAACGTATCCGATGGTATTTTTATCGATTTTACGACTGCTATTCTTTGTGAGAAAGTTTTGATTTCATGGATTTGTACACGTAAAATATTTGAAACTCATTGAATTCTAGTAAGGAGGCTTACTGAACAGACCTTTGTTGGTATAGTAAACCAGCGCAGGAGTTGATTTGTTTGGGTCCTCCAGTCCAATTTAAGTTGGGGTCAATGGGATAACAGTAACATCTTTTTAGGGTTACGTACCCAAAGGGTAAAACGGGACATTATTACTAAGACTCCGCTGTCTGTCTGTCCGTCTGTCAATCACCTGGCTGTATCTCATGTACCGTTAATGTTAGACAGTTGAAATTTTCACAGATGATGTATTTCTGTTGCCGCTATAATAACAACTACTAAAAACAGAACAAAATAAAAATTTAAGGGGGGGGGCTCCCATCTCATATAACAAACGTGATTTTTTTACTCGTTTTCGCTCGATATTGATAACGACAAAAGGTAAAGGTTTGAAATATTCATAGAATATTTAGTTATATATTCACTTTAAAAATACATAATTAAATTAAAATAAAACAAATATTTATATATTAGTGGGGCTCCCATACAACAGACATGATTTTTTTGCCGTTTGTATAGATAATAAAAGATATCGGAACCCTTCGTGCGCGAGTCCGAGTCGCACTTGGCCGTTTTTTATTGTATAATCACGAACATTACCACTTAAATAATTTTAATGAACAAGATTTCCGTCAAAAACCTGCTATCTATACTAATATTATAAAGAGGATAGATTTGTTTCTTTGTTTGTACTGAATAGGCTCCGAAACTACTGGACCGATTTAAAAAGTTCTTTCAGTGTTGGGAAACTACACTATCCCCGGGTGACATAGGCTACTTTTTAACCAATTGCGCTGAAGGAGGGTAATGTTTTTATTGAAAAAACGCGTGCGAAGCTGCGGATTGGTCAGCTAGTTTCTTATAAATACAGAACAAAACCCAACTTCAATAGACAAAACCGCTCAAGACACGAAAGCCTATTGACTTTTAACCACATTTCAGGAAACACTGCATTCTTCACCAAAACGCCTCACAACAATACCACGTATTGAAGTCGGTCAGTATAATAAGTAAAACGCCAGAAAAGCCTGAAGCCAGAATTAGCGAGACAAAAATACATATGGCGTAACAATTTACGGCAAGTTTTGATTGTTTATTGTCCTGTAAATTGCTGCTTCAACTATTGTTGTGCACGAGCTCATGTGTTGAGGTCTTTGGTGTTAGCTAAGAGCGATATCTTATTAATCATCATCTCAGCCCGTTTTCACCCACTGTTGGGTATAGGCCTCCTCTTTATTACGCTATTCTTTCCGGTCCCTTGCGAGTATCATCCATTGACACCCAGCTACACTTTCAATATCATTCGACCATCGGGCGGGTGGTTTGCCTCTTGGTCTACGAGCATCCCTTGGCCACCACTCTGTAATCACCTTCGTCCAACGCCTGTCATCCCTCCTAGCCAAGTGTCCAGCCCATTTCCACTTCAGCCCTGCGATCCTCATACCCACGTCCACAACATTTGTGCGACGTCGGATTTCTACATTGGGTATGTGGTCCAAGAGTGATATACCGAGCATGGCACGCTCCATTGCCCGTTAAGCTACTCTAATCTTATGCATGAATTCCTTTGTGAGCGGCCATGTCTCGGAACCGTAAGCAAAAATGGGCAGGACACCTTGGTTAAACACCCTGGTCTTGAGGCATTGAGGGATTTTAAACTTAAGGACGTCTTCTAACTTACTAAAGGCGGCCCATCGTAGCTGGACTCGTCTCGAAATCTCTTGTTTCTGGGAAAGTGAGTCAAAGGATAAACAGTGTCCAAGATAAATGTAGTTGTCCACTGCCTCTATTGGGCTGTCATGGCTATTGGATCATGTTAGGTTTTGGACCTGCAAGATTGGTCATCTTATTAATACACTAAGATAAACTTTGAATCCCTATTTAAGTTTATGGCGCTTGAAGGAGTGTGAGATTTACCGCAGTCAAAGTTAGGAGAAAGAGGTTCAGGTAATTGTGACGGGTCATTCAAACAAAAAGCTAGGTATGCGCGTCTAAATTTTGTGCACTTTTTTGTAGCACTTCTCTGAGTGCAGAGCGATATCAAATGACACACAAAAGCTTGCCCCCCATATCCTTAAAAAAAAGTAATTATACCGTACAATCTTCCTAAATTATGAACATCTAAAGAACGCACTCGAGTACTTTGACTTATCGCACGTATGGAGATATCTACGTGCATGTAAGGCAAGGGCCAAAGCAGAATCATAACACAATAGTGAATAAGAATCAATAAGAAAAACAGAGCTTTCTGTAATAACATTGAATTCATTCGTCACATAACTACTTTTGTCTTGGAAACTTAATTTTCATTCTGGATGTTAAAAAAAGCAATAGATATGGTGAAAATCAAAGAAATGTTATGTAAAGTTTTATTAGTATGTACATTCGCCAAGGGGGGTTGACCTCTCCTGACCTGTTTAACCTGTATGTTAACAGCTTGATCGGGGAGCTGCGGGGCACCAGGGTAGGCTGCTATCTTGGCGACGTTTGTGTCAATAACCTAAGCTATGCCGATGACATGGTGCTCCTCAGCCCTTCGATTAAGGGTTTGAAAAAGTTGCTGGTAGTCTGTGAGCAATATGCTGTTGCTCATGGGCTAAAGTACAACGTAAAGAAAACCGAATTGATGATATTCAGGTCAGGACAAGGTCCAGGACGTGTGCCCGAGGTACACATGAACGGTACAACCGTTAAAATGATTAAACAGTTCAAGTACCTAGGTCACTTACTGACGGAGACGCTGAGAGATGATGACGACATCGAGCGAGAGCGGAGAGCACTCGCCGTCCGGGGTAACATACTCGCACGCCGCTTTACAAACTGCAGTCCAGACGTAAAACAAACCGTATTCCAGGCATATTATCTGGGTATGTACACATGCCAACTTTGATCTAATTTTACTAGAAAGACCATCAAAATCATAAGGGTCCAGTAAAATGATGCCTACCGGGCTCTTATGAGGTTGCCGAGATACTGCAGTGCGTCGAAAATGTTCTCCGAGGCGAGTGTTCCCGACTTTTTCGCTATCATCCGAGCTCGCGTAGCGTCGTTTTGGAGTAGGCTGAGTCGCTCCAACAATAGCGTACTGAAGGCTGTCTCTGACCAGATTTATAAAATGGAATTTATAAGTATTGGATTTCCGTCCACTTGGACGGAAAAAAAATGACTACACTGGAGCATCTGCTCCGTGGCAAATTCAGTATTTTTAACTGACTTTAATAAATGAGGAGGATCTCAATTTTGTTGTTTTTTAGTGTATTTTTCATTTGTATGTGATATGGGTCGTATTTTTGTGCCTGAAATAAACGATTTTTTTTAATATTTTTATTTTTTTTATAAGAAAAAAATTATCCACCCTCACTCTGCGATTTAGCCTTAACCATTTGAAAGTATACATGTTAGGTACTGCTGGTATGATGTTCACTTTTTTACAAGATTCGTTTTGGTGGAATGTTCGCAAGTTCTTCATGACCTCTATCCCACTTCCACCACCGAACAAGCAGACGTACCAACTTGCGGTACCGAACGATTTGCGTCAACTTTTCTTGTTACCTCGAGTGACTCACTTCCGTCGTATTTTTTTCCGGACCAGTATAATCTCGGAGTCTTCAAGTCCAGATTGAACCGATTCTTTCTAGGAAAGGGTGCTCCATCCTCGATCATTATCACTTACCATTAGGTGAGGTAGTGGTCAAGCGTTTACTCTCACCAATGAAAAAAAAAATAATAATTTTGTGAATCGCGTTGAGTTTTTAACATGCACCATTAACATAGATTGCCTGGAGCGTTGCACATGGCACATTCAGATAATACCGTAAATAGACAATATCATATTGAAAGTAACACGAGTGCTGTTAATTTTAGTTGTAAACAGAAATTACCCATTTTATCTTTTGAAAACGAGCAATACATTGTTTTGCAAAATTTTTTTATGCTTTTGAAATTGTTTATTTCATTTTCGAGCTTACAAAAGCAGATCAATGTGAGATGCAACTTTAAATTATGATTATGAAAAAAAACGGGGAAAAACTAATATATCTATTTACATACCTCGCTTGCTACATACCGAATAAAACACTATGGTGGGTTGTGTTCACATCTATGATAGGAAATTTTAGTGTTATCATAATTATATATCCATTGTTCTCTATTTATTTGGTCTATGAGAACCAATTGTGATTCTTAGTGAAAGATTCCGCGTCAATATCATGTTTGCTTGACTCCTATGATAGAAAGAAGAAATGAACTGTCAAAATATTTTGAATAAGTTTTCCCAAGTATCTACCTGTATCTGAAAATGGCAGGGTTCAAGGTTTGTGTTTCTAGTCGATCCTGGTCAGCCATCCAAAATAATAATGATGGGAAATATTATCTGGTTCCCATAGTTTGGGGCTAGATAGCGCTGTTTAAAATGTCCAACTTGATTTATTTATTTATTGACAATCCTAGTTTTTCACGTCAAACTTTTTATGAAATGTGGAGGACAAACTATCAGTAAGAAAGTAACTAAGGAAGTTAACTAAAGTAACTAAAGGTTGCCTGGAAGAAATCGCTTTCAGCGATAAGACCGCCCATTGTACTATATTTAACATCAATTAGTTTTATTTTAAGTACTCCTGGTGTACAATAAAGAATTATTCTATTCTAAGGAAGAAAGAGGATCTAAATTTATTTAGATTGTGCACATAATATATTTTACTTAAAAGAACTGTGTGTATTTCTTTTCCAAATAAAATAACTAGGTACTTATGTATATAAATCTAACCTATCGCCACATTCCGCAATTTCTTAATTATCAAATTACTTGAACAGAAGTCTATACAATAACCGAGCAAAATTCGCAAAAGCACTTCATTCATGCGTCGGACAAAGGAGAAAGTCAACACATTTCTTTCTGAACGCAATTCGCAAAACTACGTGTTCATTGTAGGCCGACCGATGGACCGACCGTTAAGGTTGTTACCAGTAGAAGCCGGAATAACCACAAATGAATTTGTCTACGCGAACTTTTTTTTCATAGACATTGATATAGACAATCATTTATTCACAACATTAGCACACAATACAGTTACATTTTTAAACATAGAATAGACAAAAAAAAGAAACAATGACATATAATTTAAACGTAAAAAATAAACAGATACAAAGGAAAAACTTAGTAAATATATTGTGCTACAGCAGTAAATGAGACTCAGCATTATACCCGCCTTAATTATAAGTGCTGATATTCTGTCGAGACCGCACCATTTAGCCACTAGACCCTATGAAAATATTGTGTGGTCAAGTAAGAATATTACCAATGTGTATGTAGATATTTGGAATTCCAAAACCAAGACTATGACCAATCCAGCTGCTCCAAAACCTAACATAATCGTAGGTAACTGCCCAATAGAGGCAGTGGACAACTACATTTATCTTGGACATTGTTTATCCTTTGACTCACTTTCCCAGAAACAAGAGATTTCGAGACGAGTCCAGCTAGGATGGGCCGCCTTTAGTAAGTTAAAAGACGTCCTGCAGTCTAAAATCTCTCAATGCCTCAAGACCAGGGTGTTTAACCAATGTGTCCTGCCCATTCTTACTTACGGTTCTGAGACATGACCGCTCACAAAGGAATACATGCATAAGATGGAAGATGTAGCTCAACGGGCAATGGAGCTCTCTTGGACCACATACCCAATGTAGAAATCCGACGTCGCACAAAGGTTCTGGACGTGGGTATGAGGATCGTAGGGCTGAAGTGGAGATGGGCTGGTCACTTGGCTAGGAGGGATGACGGGCGTTGGACGAAGGCAATTATAGAGTGGTGGCCAAGGGATCCTCGTAGACCAAGAGGCAGTCCACCCGCCCGATGGTCGAATGACATTGAAAGCGTCGCTGGGTGTCAATGGATGAGACTCGCAAGGAACCGGAAAGAATGGCGTAATAAAGAGGAGGCCTATACCCAGCAGTGGGTGCAGACGGGCTGAGATGATGATGTAGATATATCATGTCGTGTTGTTGACCCACCTAATTTGGTAACCATCGCCTATAACAAAGCATTGTCTCGTAGGTCACGCACCTTAGGAATATGCCCTACGATGCACTTTTCAATTCATCAATTTGAGGCATACAGCTGTAAACCTTCATGAGCCTGTAATTTAGATCAAGTTAGAAATGAAGTAAGGAAATTCATAGAAAAACCAGGGCATTGACATAGCTTAGGGAATTCAATCCCGACTCGAGATTGCAAATTCGAGATCCCGCGGGATTAGAAATATCAATCCCGCGGGATCCCAGAATTTTCGGGATCCCGTCTAGTTTAAAAAAATGTTAAATTCGGATGACTGAAAAAGCTAATAACTGCTTGTTTGTGATAGTGAGGTTAACTAAAATAACATATTACTCGAAAGAAAATAAAAATCTTTATTCTTTAATCTTACCAACTAAATAATTATCGTCACCTGTCGCTAATATTCCGAAATAGTCGGAATAGTTTTCTAACGCTGTTTGGCGTTCCTGCCGCTCGCGGCCGTCAGTCAGCGCGCCGCTTTCGCCCCGAGTGGACGTGTGTAGCGTCGCTGACCACTGCCGCCTAATCCCGTCAATCTCGAACGGGATCTCGTCATATGATGCGTCGGGATTGATCCCGAAAAATTACACGAGATCGGGATCCCGCGGGATCGGGATTGCATTCCCTAACATAGCTCAGATACCAGCTGAAGTAGGCTATTTGCTACAGGCGCTCTAGAAATCCATGGGGGAGGCCTATGATTAGCAGTGGATGTCCTTGCAGATATGATGGTGATGATGAGGTTGGCTAAGCTGCTCTAGGGTCAGGTACTACAACGGCTAAGTCCTTCAGCCAGTAAGTGCTATATCTTGCAAAACAGATCATCTCAAATTGATAGAGGAAGTGTACCGTACATATTTTATTGTTTGACCTGATAATGGTAGGACCGGCCAATGGTAAGACATGGTAAGACCGGCCATCTAACAACACTACTCGTAGGTATGTTCCACAGATCCACTGTATAGACCCACCGGACTCACATTTCGCGCACTTTTGCCCCCATTTTGTGGCAATGAGCGGGTGGACTCGCTTGGATTGTCGCATTGTGACGTGACAAGTAGTTTCCGAAAACTACACCACCCAGTAGGAGGTAGCTAATTTAGACAGGGACGGACTGAGGCATTTCATGTTTTTGTGGTAAAATTATATTGTAATAGGAGTATCTTCTTGAATTCTAAAACATAACCGACAAATGACAAAAAAAACAAAAGAACGGTCTCACACTAAAAGCATTTCCGTTTTTTCGTTTAAAATACCTATAATTGACACCCCGTTTTTGATTGGATTAGATTATTCATTATTGCACACCATAAAACCATAAAATTAAAAAGAACACCGAAAAATATAAAAACCGGCCAAGTGCGAGTCGGACTCACGCACGAAGGGTTCCTACTATCTATAAAAACTAAAAACGAGCAAAAAAACCACATTTATTGTATGGGAGCCCTCCTTAAATATTTTTTTTATTTTAATTGAATTATTTATTTTTTAATGTGAATATTAAACTTAATATTCTGTGAATATTTCAAGCGTCTACCTGTTGCCGTTACCAATATCCAGCAAAAACAAGCAAAAAAATAACGCTTGTTGTATGAGAGCCCCCCTTAAATATTTAATTTATTCTGTTTTTAGTATTTGTTGTTATAGTGGCAACAGAAACAAATTATCTGTGAAAATTTCAACCGTCTAACTATCACGGTTCATGATTCAAAAAGAACGAACAACGCTAAAAAGATAAAACCTAAATTATATAAGTTACACAATGACGTTAAAGGAATCTTATGACTTTTCCCCTGATATTTATGTCAAGAGATTGTATTTAAATACAAATAAATGCACAAAACAAATTAACTACACAATTATATAAAATATATACCTAGAAGAAATCGCTTAAGCAAAAAGGCCCATTGTAAGTATGGCGATGTGTGTTTTATATTTATATAATAGGTTGGGGAAAAAGTCTTTTCGCATTATAGTATTTAAGAACTTGTAATAAAATTTCTTTGGCTATACTATTTGTATCTGGCTGGTTTTGGTATCATTCTAAATTTAAATTATAAAGAAGATAATTCCATATTCAAATTAGGAAAATGTGTGATTTTTATTTGTTTTTCGTACTGTAAAGATGAGTGAATCTGATGAAGAAATTCGATACATTTTAAAAATTTACTACAAAAAAGGTAAAATGCAACGCAAGCCGCAAAAAAATATGAAATGTTTATAGACCTACTGCAGTGTTTGTAGGAGCAGCACAAAATTGGTTTAAGCGTTTTCAATCCGGAAATTTTAATGTCAAAGATGCACGTCGCTCTAGTCGCCCTATTATGGATAAAATTGATGCCAATTTTGAAAAAGTGGAGCAAGATCGGCACATCAGTAGTTACGACGTAGCTGAAGAACTGGAAATTGAACACAAAACAGTTTTGATGCATTTGAAAAAAACTGGGTACACAAAAAAGCTCGATATTTGGGTACCTCGCGAGCTCACTGAACGAAACGTAATGAACCGTGTACTCATTTGTGATTCTTTATTACGACGTAATGAAACCGAACCATTTTTAAAGAAGCTGATAATTGGTGATGAAAAGTGAATCACGTACGACAAGAACGTGCGAAAAAGGTCGTGGTCAAAGGCCGGTCAGGCTTCACAGACTGTGGTGAAACCCGGGTTAACTCGCAAGAAGGTGATGCTGTGTGTGTGGTGGGATTGGAAGGGCATTATTCATTATGAGCTGTTACCATCAGGCAGGATCATCGATTCTGAACTACTGCGAACAACTGATGAGATTAAAGCAAGAAGTTGAGAGAAAGCAGCCGGAATTAATCAACAGAAGGGATGTGGTTTTTCATCATGATAATGCTAGACCTCACACATCTTTAGCCACTTATCAAAAATTAAGAGAGTTTGGCTGGGAGGTGTTAATGCATCCGCCGTATAGTCCTGAGCTTGCACCTTCAGATTTCCACCTGTTTCGGTCTCTTCAGAATTCTTTAGGCAGTGTCAGGTTAACATCACGAGAGGACTGCCAAAACTACTTGTCGCGGTATTTTGATCAGAAGCCCCAAAATTTCTATAGCAATGGAATCATGTCCCTACCTACAAGATGGCAAAAAGTTATCGAACAAAATGGTACCTACATAGTTTAATGTAAATAAACTATATTAAAAAATGTTTTGAATTTTCTAGAAAAATGCGAAGAAACTTTTTCCCCAACCTAATATGTTTCGTTTGTTATGTGCAATAAAGTGTTTGCATTAATTAATAAATAATAATAAATAAATATTGCTGGACATTTCACACAGCGCTACTGAGCCCCAAACTAAGCAGAGCTTGTATTATGGGAACCAGATAACTGATAGATTACTTACATACTTTTTTTTTCGTAAATACTTATTTATGATATATAGAAAAACATCGAGACCAGGAACAAATATCTGTAGATCATGCAAACATTTGTTCCGCGGCGGGAACCGAACCCGCTACCTACTGCGTCTCAGCCAGCTATTCGCCCTCTGCACCACGGAGGTCGTCAATTATTTCTTTCATAGGTAGTAGATAGCTAAAAATGCCTCTTAACTAATTTTCTTACATACCCCAATTCTCCCCTGCCTACCAAGGTGCAACCCGTTGCAAAAACAGGCAGGAATTGTCCAAAAATTTCTGAACGTGATCAGTTCCATTGTATCCACACACCCGCGACAATAGCCCATCCTTAGCTTCTCTTTTATTTGCAACAATAGTACTTTGCTCATTGACTATAAACACAAATTCATCTCGAAAATGACAGCCTGTACAATTCACTACCATTCAATAATAAACTTAAACGGTTGGATACAAGGTTAAACATTTCTTTGCTGCTGTTGCGGTGATTAGGCTGGTTTTCTTCAGGGTATGAATAGGCATCTCGCATGTTTGCCATAGGTTGTCATTGTTACCTATACCTATTGTAGCGATTGTTCCCGATCCTTTGTTGAACGATCAATGTGAAACATTTTAATATTATGAAATTATAAACGTCTTCCGTAATGTCCATAGACTAACAGTTCTGTGGAGATGTCCAGCTTGTAAAGGTTTGGACGAAATTCACTTTAAAAATTATTTTAATCGGAACAGAATAATGTTACACAGAACAGTTTACCTAAAACTACCAAGGAAGTAAAATCAATGGTATAGGTAATATAAAAAATTACAACAAGACATATACACGGTGTCCTTTAAATCACTGTTTTCCCAGAATAAACGTTGCTCAGACCATGGTATAATAACTGTTATAGCATCAAAAACGAGAATAAAAAAAACATCTAGACCTTCTCAAATAAGTCTAACTTTGTTCAAAAACTAACCGTGACATAAAGTTCATGGGTACGCTAGCTGTAGTGTGTTACCTACTCCTTAGTTAAATAGTTACCTAGTAGCTACCGGTCAGCGCACTAACTATGTTGTAGAGCGTAATGTTAAAATAGACGTTTTAAGTTCGCAACTTTTTATATTTTTCACAGACCGATTTTGTTGTGTTTTTTAATTTGGTTTTATAAACTGTTAGTAGACAATGGCCTGAACAACGTTTGTTCCGGGAAAACCGGGATTTAAAATACACCGTGTAGACAGATAGCGTAAGCCTAGTAATACATTCAAATTCAATATAATTGAAATAAATCACAGGGTTCATTGTGAACCGTCAACTTCGACGACCATCGAAAGAATCAGTAAAGAATCAAAGCTGATACCGACAATGGCCGAACCCTTAAAAGTAATAATGTTTGTTTTAAAACCTCTCAAAAACTTTCAAGCCGGATGGGACTTGAATCCGCAAGCTTCCTCTTGATACAAAGATGTACTGCCAATTGTGCTATAGGCTTAGGTCACGCCAGGGTCGAAATTAGTGAGATGATTCAGTTTACGACTCGAAGATATATAGATAGATAGATTATTTCTTTATGGAACACCATTAAATACAAACGTATAAAAGAAAATACACTTTTAAATCATAGGTACAATGGGCGGCCTTATCGCTAAAACGATCTCTTCCAGGCAACCTTTGGATGGACAGGATCTATATGAACCAATAAGGACAGCAGCATAAGATAATAATAGAATCCCTAGAACAAGCATATATAACAATTTATAAAAAATATAGTTAGCGAAGCACCGTTAGTAACTTAAAAGTATCTTTCTATCTACGTTAGGTTAGCATTCATGCAAGTGTGGTCACTCACAATGTTGATTGATATTTTCGAAACGGTACAGTAATATATATATTTATACAATTGTAAAAAGTATTCATAAAACGTTTAAATATATTTAAATCAAAGACGTCTCCATTCCTTCCTTCTTTCCACCCACTCACAATTTATTGCAATCTGAAACTGTCCCCACATGCATTCTCCTACCATTTCTCAAACAAATACATCGCACGTCGTATCCGGCCCATACAAAACATGTATCCATACAAGACATTTCATCCATACATTCATTCGGTTTCATAAAACCTTTGTCCACAAATTGCGACATTCATCAAGGTGTTACAATTATGACTGAAAATCCAAAAGCCTTCAAATTTCCACCCTATCCTGCTGAGATAAAGTGTTGTTTGGTATGGAGGCTCTTTGGTCAGTTTCCCATATTTGCACAATGGACATATACCGGATGTGAATGTGTAGCGGATATGGCTATTAGGTAGATGAATGATTCTCAAGAACCTTAATAAATTATGAGTTTTATAGTCAAGAGCATCTGAAGCCACAAAGGCTTAGTTTAGAAACATCAGTACGAATTTAAATCCCTAACAAAGGCTGAAGAGGTTTTACGAAGTACCTCTTCTTTTTCTTAGCGTGTCAAAAGTTCTACGTTTGAATGTATAATATGTTGGACAGGTGTTTAACGAAGAACTCATGCAGGACTATAAGTAGGTACCTAGCCTTAACCTATCCCATTTTACGTTTCATCATGAATTCTATCAAAATCAAATCAAAAAAAAAAATTGATTTTTGATTTGAATTCTATCTAAAAACATATCCATCTTGTCACCAGGTACTATAAAATAAATAAATAAATAATGCTGGACATTTCACATAACGCTATCTAGCCCCAAACTAAGCATAGCTTGTACTATGGAAATCAGTTAACTGATATGAATATTTTTTTTTAAATTTGTAAATACATACTTTTAATAAAAAAACAACAGACCCAGAAATATCTGGAGATCATCTCCTGCGTCTCAGCCGGCTATTCGTTTATTGTGCCGCGGATTGTCTACTATATAAATCTTCTTCAATTGACAGAACTAAAGATCTCAATTTCCATGCCATTGTATTTTATGAAGGTAACCTAAACCAATACTAGATAATTCATCTCCTGAACGTAAGTTTGCCTTCTTACTTCCTACTTGTAACCAGGAACTTGGTAACACCTGGTTGATGTGAGTTTTTTCCTCTCCAGAATACCTACGTATTTTGTTTGAGTCACAGATCTTATGTCTTAGTCTACAGTTCATCTCTAAGCCTTCATAGCACACAAATAAGATTAAAAAAAATCATTATTGCACACATAGTTTTTTCTTCTTCGAGTGTCGAGTGTTCTTCGTTTTAATTTATTGGTCAAGTGAAGCGAGATCTCTCAATCAACTTATAGGCAAATCGCCGTTGTATGTATCTATGTATGTAGGTATGTATGTTTGTCCGAGGATAACTTTCGAAGCGTTTCTCGATCTTCGTGAAATTTGATACATAGGTAGGGGTAAAAATGTGGGGGGGGGGAGGGCTGTGGAGATATTGGGGTTCAAGAGGGGTAAAAAAAACAAACAAATCCGGTCAAATGGCACGTTTAATAAAAGGTATTTGTGAGTACATTTCGACCCTGTTTTAACTTTTAGTTTAAACTATGTAGTTTTTAAGTTATTAGCAATAATAAAAACTGAACTTTGGAAAAATTCACAGGGTACACCAGTGACCCCACAGTGCTGAAATTTGGTATGCGTGTAGCTTTAGTGACTCAAATATAGAGACAAGTCTGAAATCCAGAATATTTGCCATTTCTACCCCAAAAAAAACCAATTTACATGAACTCCCGTTACCCGTAATTTAATTGAAACTGTAGGTCAAGTAAATTGGTTATTATTTCGGGGCACTTTTTTGATAGTCAAAGATTACAAATAATATTTGTTTATTTTTATGGGAGACTCGCGAGATCTCGGTTCGGGGCGAACCACTAGTACTATGTTGTACAGGTGTTTGGCCACAACAACAGTATCTCATCTAATGCTAATTATTGGTTATTCTGTTTAATGCTAATTATCATTTTCTTCCAGCTAACCTTTGTGTATTGTAGATTGAGTGGTACTGCAAGAAAATTACTATTTTTAGTCCTCATTGTGTGTCCTCACCTCACTCACTTTATTTAACGCATCCATGTGATCTATTTTAAGGTTTAAAATAACAATTGTACTAACTAGAACAGCACTACTTTTTGTCAGTTATTTAATTCAACAGTAGATATGCAATTATTCTACCAACATGCATTTAAAAAATACTTATGTGTTCTTTCTTATAGTGTTTCACTACATACGGTACAAAAATATCTGCTCCTGTACAAATATCGTAGATTGACTAACGGTAGTCTTTTTATTTGGTAAAAGAATTACATCCAGTGTGGTGAATGACAAACTTAACCGCTACTTTCAAGAAAACGATCTAAGATCCAATCTACATCCGTGCTTTTCAAATGTACCCTCATTGAGAAATATTTACACCTATAACATTACATTTACAAAGATGGCGGTGCTCTTACGACCTATACATTAGTTTCATTCGATCATTCATTCATATTTGTTCAGTACTTAAACTTTCTTAATCCTTGTTTTGTCCAGTTAGTTCATTCATAGATTTGCTGTTTTTGGCGGCAACCTTGGATTACTTTGTTATTGTTAAGTTATTGTATTACGAAATCCAAAGTTATCCAACGTATAACGTATTGATTTTGTTATTTTATTGGGAGAATGGAGATTTTGTTGTTGCATTTTCCGTTTGTATTTTATAAAGGAAGTTTTCAAACTGGACTTCATAACTTTTTGCAGGTAAAATATACTAAGGACACCTTCTTATGCTATTACAAACAGTTTCATGGGATGGGATTTAAAATTATTTCATTAATAGTTTTTTTTTGTTAATAAATAACGATTCCTTTATTTATTTACAAAAGACGACTTTGAAAGATAAGCTAAAAATATCCAATGGAATGAAATATATGTTTTTTACCCGCCCTAAAATTATAATTTAAATGGATAAGTACTTTAAAAACTAATAATTTAAATGGTACACAGATGTTACAAAAAATAAATAAAACAACAGTCCATATTACCTTAGTTTGTCTCATTGTGTCTATGGGCTAGAAATGTGTTCGGCTCAACATAATGCCTTTTATCTATTTGTAGAATGAAGAGCACAAGTTTACTAGAGATTCAATAAACATAAATTTAAATGATTGAAGTCAATTGTAAACTAACTAATATTCAGAAGTTCGGTTAACTCTTAGTAATTCCCCGGAAGGAAATACTTATCGACACAAATAGACAATTGCAAGTATTGTAAATTTGTAACCTTTCATACCACAGCAATATGTACATAATACTCTTTTGAAGAACTCTTTTGCTGTCATTCAAATGAATCAAGAACATCTTGACTAAATTATAATGAATCTATTACTACTCGAAAGCTCACAATTTCATAGAATATGCGAAGAAATGGAACTCTTTCTGAATATTAACTTATGTAAAGATTAACTAGAAGTTCTAACAATTGATTTGATTTCTGTGTAGTTCTTTATTGACCAGGGTCTTTCCTCCAGTAGCGGCTTTCTTGAGCCTCGGGTCCCAGACAGCCAGGCACCGGATTATCCTCCTTTCATTAGAAGGCTGTTGCCCAAAACCTTTGTGATGTGAAGTGTAAACTTATTGTACAGTTTTGGATTATGATTGTGAATGAAACGCTTTGAACCTTTAATTTGCCGATGGTTTTGAATTTATTTTACGGTTGAAAAGTGTAATTTTATTCTTATTTTTAGAATGAAAGTTCGTGCTTGCTTCATTTTTCTTAAATGTTTGAATATAGAAAGTTATACAGCTGAGATAATTTATGCAGGTAACTACAGCGATTGCGTCCTTTACCCAGTTAATGCTGCAACTTGACACTAGGTGTTGTGTATATTATCTTCAATAATTGGTAGAGGTTACGGACTTAGGTTTTTGCTATAAATCTGGGCTTTTCTATCTATGCTGTATAGCGTATCTTATTAAACATATTGTTACGCCGATGCTGTTACAGAATAAGTAATAGTAAAGTAACAGTCAGTTTCTCGGAGTTATACCTACTGTGTTACAGAATAGATAATACTTGGTACGGAATATACCTACTTGCTACGTTTTTACCTACAGTGGCAAAGATGAAATAGTCATCGGTCGAAATACCTACACTTTTCTAGTAACTAGTAGAAACATCGAGAAGGTTCTGGAAATAATGCGCGGTTTAAATAGTGCGTAGAGACGCTCGAGAGAGTCAGTCTTGATTTGGCGATACGTGCGAACATTTCGGTGACTTAAAGTGGTTTATTGTTTAACAGTGGTGTGATTTAGTGTGTTGTGAATCCTTGTGATTAAGATCGCGTATTTATCATTTTAGTGTTGAATAAAAGTGTTATTTTGGTTAGATTCATTTTAATTATTTTATCCCGAACCCTCAGCTCGAAACAATATCTTATTTATAATAATAAACAATTGATCGAGCGAAGCGAGATCTCTAAATCAATTTGGGCAAATCGGCGTTGTATGTACGTATGTATCTAGGTATGTTTGTTTGTCCGAGGATAACTTTTGAAGCATTGTTCCGATCATCGTGAAATTTGATATATTGAAAAATATATATATATATATTGAAGTGATGGCACAATTTTGGTGTTACTAAGAATGCTGAAAATTTTGGGGGGTTGTTGAGATTTTGGGGTTTCAAGAGAGGTAAAATAATTAAAATGAGACTGTTAAGTCAAATGGGACATCAAATAAAAGGTCTTCATTAGTAAATTTCGACCCAGTTTTTATTTTTAGTTTAGTTATTGCAGTTTTTGAGTTTTTTTGAGTTATTAGCCATAATAAAAACTGAACTATGACGAAATTCACAGGGTACACCAGTGACCCCACAGCGCAGAAATTTGGTATGCGTGTAGCTTTTGTAACACAAATATAGGCATAAATCTAAAATCTAGAATAACTGCAATTTATTTCCCAAAAATGAATAACCAATTTACATGAACTCCCGTTACCGGTAATTTAAATGAACTGTACGTCAAGTTATTTGGTTATTTATTCGTGGCACTATTTTGATAGTCAAAGATAACAAGTAATATTTTTTTGTTTTAATCGGAGACTCGCGAGATCTCAGTTCGGGGCGAACCACTAGTGTAATTCAGGCAACAATAAAATACCTAATTACAGGATAGTACATAACTTATTCTACGGCCCATAGAGATATAGACCTTAGCCTAAAATACATTAATAAAACTTCTATTTATTTATTTTACTACAGAAACACTGCAATTTAAAGTCAGTTCTCGTTATTCGGTGTCCGCTCTCGGAAACTACGAAATACGACAAAAAATTTAACAGGCAGTAAAATAGATGTAAAAAGTGAGTCTAGTGATTTTTTTTTATTTTTATGATAACATTTTTAATTGATTTGATATGACACCCTTCGTGCAAAAATATTTCTTACTTAAAGGTTTGCGGGAAGAAAACTCTTCTAAGTCAAAGTCAAAATCTTTTATTCATTAAAATCACCAGGTAAGAAAGGCAAGAAAACAAGGTTGGTTGTTTTTTTTAAGGACCTTTTAGAATTCATAACAATACATGTAATAAATTACGTCTAAATTGTAACATTTTGAACGAGTTGGAGCAATGTCAATCCCAAGCTACTCTATCATCTAAATAATACGATATTTTATAGTAGGCTTTTTTATAAAGATTTCGTTTAATTGCGTTTTTAAATTTGTTAATTGTCAATTTTTGTGCATCACTTAGGAGTTTGTTATAAAAGCGAACACCTTGCCCTTTAAACGATTTACTAACTTTATGGAGTCTACAAGTGGCAACAGCGAGTTTATCTTTATTCCTAATATTAAAATTATGATTATCGCTATTTTTCTTAAACAAGTTAATATTTTTGTGAAAATACATAAGATTTTCATAGATGTACTGACAAGGGAATGTCATAATATTAATTTCTTTAAACTTATTGCGTAATGATTCTCTGGGGCCCATATTATAAATTGTACGAACAGCCCTCTTCTGCAGCACAAAATCGGTGTTTATATCTGCTTCTTATGGTTAAGCTCGCTTTTGTACATGTCTGTTCTGTTTTTTTTCGTGTAATGCAGTATAGCGTATCTTTTCATTCTACATAGGAAACTGACACCGCTTATTGAAAAACCATCTATAGTTTAATGAGAATGACATTAAACTGTACCAATAATAACTATCTATGTTGAGAAATGAAGCTTTGTCATTCTTAAAACCTCAGAATAAGCGAACTCGCTTTTAATACTCAATTCCCAGCAAACATTGTCATCATCTGTACTGCATTGTTGTAGTTTAATCAATTAATTTCATCGTGCAACCAGTAATAAGGATGCCACGGATGAGCGGTCGCAAATACGGCACGAAGGGCCACTCGGATTATGTGGTGACAATGCCAGCTTTATTGGGCTTCATTATTTTCATCTTATATCCTTATTGATATCACATGACTAAACTTGATTTGGAGAAGAAATTGAATGGAATTCAGAAAAATTGTATGACAGAAATGACGAAAACTTTGGTTTAAAAATCACCTAGCTGACCCGCCCGCGGCTTCGCACGCGTGGATTTTCAATAAAACCGTTACCCTCATTTTACGCAGTCAAATTGCGTACAACAGTCTGTACACACAACTGAAATAAATAATAGGTATATGAGAAAATAAAATGTAACTACAACCGACCACCTAATGATCCGATGGAGAGCGCTGAAGTTCAACGAACCCTCAACGATAAAAAGTATTTATATTTATAAATAATTATGTAATACTAGCTTTCACCCGCGACTTCGCACGCATGTTTTGTCAATAAAAAGTAGCCTATGTGTTAATGCAAGTTATAATCTACGTACAAACAAAATTTCATTAAAATCCATTCAATAGTTTTTGCGTGAAAGAGTAACAAATATCCATACAAACTTTCGCGTTTATAATATTAGTGGGATAATCATTTATTCGCATAAATGCATGTACAATAAATAGTTCGTATGTCAATTATAAAATAAGGATAATTTATATTGTTAGGTTTGAAATGCTTGATATTTGGTGGTTGATTGGTAGTTGGTGAAATAAAACAGTGAGTTGTATAATCTATCAAGTGTCGAATGTTCCAATAATAATTTTGTTTAAAAGCTATCGAATCGCACATATATTATGCCGATGCGTGCGAAATTCTGTGATTAAAAATAATAATATTAAATAAGTCAAATTTTCGAAGATAAAGTGAATACAAATTTTAATTTTTCGTGATTTTTTTCAATCATTATTCTATATACGGGATTTATCGTTTTTTTATATCTGTTCAATTCGTGAACCTTCGTCAGGGTGAGTGCGATCGGCTCCGAACTAGGTACGTCTCGCTTGGCACTGAACTCGTCGAATTGAACCGAAACATTGTCGGTCGAAACACCGATAAAACGGTACGTGATAAATCCCGTATTTATAATAATGATTGAATACATATATAAATAATGTAGTATATAAATAAAGTGTTTGTATAAAAACGCCACTATGTCAGTCCGAGTACAAGAACAGAGCTCGAAGGCGATTCCCTTAAAAAGAGGCGTAAGACAGGGAGATGTCATTTCTCCGAAACTGTTTACGACCGCATTGGAAGATGCCTTCAAGCTTCTGGAATGGAAAGGACTGGGCATCAATATTAATGGCGAATACATCACTCACCTTCGGTTTGCCGACGATATTGTGGTCATGGCAAAGTCGATGGAAGAGCTCAGCACGATGCTCGAAGGCCTCAATCGAGTCTCCCAACGGGTAGGACTTAAAATGAACATGGACAAGACGAAAATCATGTCGAATGTCCATGTCGTCCCTGCCCCAGTTATGGTTGAGAACTCGGCTCTTGAAGTTGTCGACGCGTATGTATACCTAGGACAAACAGTCCAATTAGGTAGGTCCAACTTCGAGAAAGAGGTCAATCGTCGAATCCAACTCGGATGGGCAGCGTTTGGGAAACTTCGCAACGTCTTTTCGTCCAACATACCTCAGTGCATTAAGACGAAAGTCTACAATCAGTGTGTGTTACCAGTGATGACATATGGAACCGAGACGTGGTCCTTCACTATTGGCCTTATGAATAAGCTCAGAGTCGCTCAACGAGCTATGGAGAGGGCTATGCTCGGGGTTTCTCTACGGGATCGAATCAGAAATGAGGAGATACGTAGGAGAACTCAAGTCACCGACATAGCCCGACGGATTAGCACGTTGAAGTGGCAATGGGCAGGCCATATAGCGCGCAGAACAGATGGCCGATGGAGCCGAAAGGTTCTCGAGTGGAGGCCACGGACCGGCAAGCGCAGCGTAGGACGTCCACCCACAAGATGGGCAGACGACTTGGTAAGAACCGCAGGTCGGCGTTGGATGCAGGCCGCTTCCAACCGCAGTTCCTGGAGATCAATGAGGGAGGTCTTTGTCCAGCAGTGGACGTTCTACGGCTGATATGATGATGATGATAATAATGATAATACTTATTTTTAACCTCTCCAATTCATACAAAATACATTACTAATAATGTAAAATTTACAAACTAAATTAATATTTATAGATTAAATGTTATTTCATGTCATAAACTAAATCTTAAGTCTTCCTTTAACTAACAGAGAAGTCTTGCACGAACGAAGTAGTGATGGGTCTTAGCATATTTGGTATAAGAACTGGTTAGAACTGGTTAGGTTTAGAACTGTCAAAGTTTGATTAGATGATCGTTAATGGCAATATATTTAGAGTAACTGAAACATTTAATTGTTCCATGAAAAATCAATCCGATCTTGTTCGAAAGTTATGACCAGATTTAGGAAAAAGCAAACCAGTTTATAAATAAACTAGCTGACCAATCCGCAGCTTTGCACGCGTAGTTTTTCAATAATAACATTACCCTCCTTCTGCGCAGTTGAGGAAAACGTAGCCTATGTTACCCGGGAATAGTGTAGCTTTTTTATACTAAATAGATCTTTGTTTGACCACAATCTCACCTGATGGTAAGAGATGATGTGGTCTAAGATGAAGCACGAAGATCTAGAAGAAACCTATTCACTCTTACCTTAAAGAGGCCCGGATTGTATTCTTTAGGAAAAACAGACGACGGCAAAACCTTCCATACCTCAGTTGTACGCATCAAGAATGTAGAATCAAAACGGTGTGCGAATGGGTGGTATATGAACTAGGTACGGATGGTACTGAGCCGTGCGCCTGCTTGTCCTTTGATGGAAAGGAGATGGCGGAATCAAATTGTAAAGTTCCTGGGCACATTCCCCGAAATGTATTCTGTAACAGATCGATAGGCTTGCAACTTTACGGCGGTGTTCGAGACTTTGGGTCTTAGCCTCCGCCATATATTGCTCACCTATTAGCCTAAAAGCCCTACGTTCTATCGAGTCTAACGTAGCGAGCTGGTATTTGGCCAAACCATTCCAAAGGTGGCAGCAGTACTCCATACCAAACCGGACTTGTGCTTTGTATAGACTAAGAAGCTGTCCTGGTGTGAAGTATCTCCTGACCTTGTTAAGGATGCCCAGCTTCATGGCAGATGTTTTAGCCTTAGACTCGATGTGTGAGCTAAAGTTGAGAGTAGGCGTGAGCGAAACCCCTAGAAGCTTGAGGTGACCTTTTACGGCTACCGGTACATCTCGGAAAATGGGAACTTGGAGAAACTGACTCTTTTTCGCCTAGAAGAGACATAGTTGCGTTTTTGAAGCATTGAATTTAACGAGATTGGCATCGCCCCAGTCAGAGACGGCCTTGAGTGTCAAATTCATACGCTGCAGCATCTCATCTCTCTGCCTCTAAATTTCAGCCCTGCTGGCTCGAGGATTAGAAGTGTGCCTCTCCACAACTGTACTGTCGTCTGCGTACCCAATGATACCGGGCATGAGCAGATCATTGATATGCAACAAAAACAGTGTATCAGAGAGAACTGACCCCTGATGTACCCCGGCGTTTATAGCTTATTGATCAGACGAGCGGCCATCAGTGACTACCCGAATGGATCGTTCCCTCAGAAAGTCTGCAAGCCAAGAGCAGAGCTGAGCTGGAAGTCCGTATGAAGGAAGCTTGCCAATAAGGCTAGCGTGCCAAACCCTGTCAAAAGCTTTCGAGATATCTAGTGAAACAGCCAGTGCTTCACTATACCTCTCGACGGCTTCACTCCAGATGTGTGTGGCATACACTAGAAGGTCTCCAGTAGACCGTTTCTGGCGAAACCCATATTGACGGTCACTGAGGAGGTCGTTGTCTTCAAGGTATGCAAGGAGTTTCTTATTCAGCACACGCTCCATACATTTACACAGTAAGGAGGTGACCGAGATAGGGCGGTAGTTTGACGGGTCGGCACGACTACCTTTTTTGGGCACAGGCTGCACATTAGCTAGCTTCCATCACTTGGGGACTAGACCAGTTTTCAGAGACAGGCGAAAAAGTCTTGTCAGTATTGGAGACAACTCAGGGGCACAAGTTTTTAACACTACGGCTGAGATTCAGTCCGGTTTACTAGCTTTATTCACGTCAAGACTACGTAACGTTTTGAGCACTTCTTTTTGCTGGATGTGAATATTATGCATAGACACTTCACATCGGGGAAGGCTAGGTGGAGTTTCGCCAGTGGTGTCGAGACATGATGATTCCGCAAATTGAATTGCAAATAAGTTTGCTTTTTCAATAGCAGAGTGAGCTAGGGAACCATCTGGTTTCAGTAGTGGAGGGAGTGAAGGACGGCTGTAGTTCGCTTCCACCGTTTTGGCCAAAGACCAGAAAACTTTACTTCCCGCGGGGTACGCGGCAAGCTTAGACCCCATTCGGCCAATCCGATTGAAATGAGCCTTCCGTATCACCTTCTTGCTGGATTTGGCGGCCTTATTGTAGGCTTTCTTCTTCGACCGAACATCCAAGGCTTTGCTGTTTCGTGCATCTACCCAGGCAAGGTACGCCGCATGTTTTTGTGCTTCTGCACTGGCACACGCGGGACTAAACCATGGGCGAGCATTGCCTGAAGGTGAAGCGTCGGAGAATGGAATAAAACACTCCATTGCTTTTTTTATCACCTCCATATTGGCCTCAGCGCAGACTGTTGAATCAAATGAAGAAAAGCAAGTTTCCCGCCATAGATAAGACGCGAAGAAATGACGCATTTCATCCCAATGTGCTGACTTGTAGCGCCACACTCGCCTACTTCCTCTGGGAGAGGGATCAGGCGGTGAGTATGACAATACAGACCTCACCACACAGTGGTCTGAACTACCTAAGAGAGACAGCACTGATACTGAGTGGCGATCCGGTTCATTTGTCAGCAGAAGGTCCAAGCAATTGGCTGAGTGGCCCTCGACATCCGGTACTCTGGTGGCCTCACCAACCAACTGGGTGAGATTAAGCGAGAGTGCAAGTTTGCAGGCTTCTCTTCCAGCATGGTCAGTTATCTGGTATCGGAACAACCACTCTTGGTGGTGGGCGTTAAAGCCCCCCAGAATCACCAGTTGAGCATCGGGGTATCGTCGCTGGGTCACATCCGCCACTTCACAGATGTAATTAATCAGCCTGTTTGTCTCCTGGTCTCCAGTGTGTGATCGATACAGACCGGCATAGATAATTTTATCTAAGCCGGTGTCCACAGAATCCACATGACGGAGAGCTTCCTAACAATTAAAGATTTTTTTAAACTGATTTAGTAGTTTCGAAGCCTATTCAATACAAACAAACAAATCTTTCCTCTTTATAATATTAATATAGTATGGATACGTAATTATTAGTTCAGTAGTTTCAACTCGATAAAGCACGGGGTTAATTTTTCCAGTGTAGAGGACCCGCGATTTTGGTTTGGTTATTTAGTGGTATTGGTTCGGTGTAAAGTCGTAGAAGATTCTTATTGGCAGAAGTGGAAGAAATGTTTTCCTCTATTCCACAAGCGTTGATGCCTCTTAATCTCACCGAATTATGGGCCGTATGAGTTCTTCAGAGTTCAGTATGGCACCTTGTTCTAAAATTAAAGTAGGTAAGTTTGTGGCAATGGTGTCAGAGTTTTTAAGCCTCGAAAGGTTGTTTCAAAGTTCGATGTTTTACGTAGAAAAAGCACTTGACAAAAATACATTGCAGTCAGATATAAATAAATAAATATAATAAACAAATATTGCTGGACATTTCACACAGCGCTGTCTAGCCCCAAACTAAGCAGAGCTTGTACTGTGGGAACCAGATAACTGATAGAATACTTATAACATTTTTTTTTGTAAATACATACTTATAATTTAAAGAGAAATAACCAGACCCGGAACAAATATCTGTAGATCATGCAACCATTTGTTCCGCGGCAGGAATCGATCCCGCTACCTCCTGCGTCTCAGCCGGCTATTCGCCCACTGTACCACGTTTACGGATACCAAGTAAAAAAAAAGGTACATACGTGATATATACTGTTTAAATCAGTAATTATGTATAATGACTGCGAAAGCTTATTAAATACTAGAAATAGGTGTGGTGGTAGTACTTCCCCGGGCGGACCCTTTCTCAAGGAACTCTACTACTTTTGGGAGACCTATGGGGGATCAATTGGGAAGGGTTGTTCAGAAATGGACATCCTCTTGCTGACATAATACTGATGATTAAATGAAAAAGCCAATCAGTGAATAAAGTTACTCTGGTGAAAGTTTCATTATTTCCCCATAAAAGAACAAAACCGACCCAGTAGCTATGAATGGTATACCAATGGTTGTATGTTTAGTGCATCAAGTATACCGGTAAGCTTACCAAGAAAAGTGCAAATAAAACGGCAGCTTAGTTCAAACGATCCGAATTCTTTCTCAGAAGAGTCCCTATTCACCACAAATTCATTGATGGTTTTTATATACTCTACCCCGCAATCTATTGTTAAAAGTATAGGGATATAAATTTCGTTGTTTTTTTCTTCTTCCAACAATGAAGTGTCATTGTATTTTGTATTTTAATATCTAGCCGAACACACGACGGAATTGGAATAGATAAATAATGCTTAACATATGTTTAAATACAACGTGACGAGGACGAGACGGAGGAACTTATTGTTATAGCTGTATTTCGCCATAGAATATTTTGCAAGTGCTATTGCTCGATATCGAGTCAGTTGGAAGTTTTAAGGTTAAAATACTTCGATCGTATCACTGATTTTGTCTTAGTCATTATAAGTTAGACAAAAAAAATTGATTTTTGGTAAGAACCGCAGGTCGGCGTTGGATGCAGGCCGCTTCCAACCGCAGTTCCTGGAGATCAATGAGGGAGGCCTTTGTCCAGCAGTGGACGTCCTACGGCTGACATGATGATGATGATGATGATTATGCGTTAGGTAGGTAATAGTTAGTTAATAGGTTTAAGTAAGGTTAAACACCTCAAAAAAGTGAAACGCCCGCTAAACTCTGTTTAGAAATAATTCTATACAAAAATTGATAAGGATTTTTTTAAACACGTGAAAAACAGTGTCTAACGTTCTTTTGTGGTAACAAGGTCTATATTTATTTTATAAACACCCCGGGACAATAGAGAAATAACCATTTGTGTGTATCTTGATATATTAAAAAAATATGTCGTCGTTCTTTTATTTCACATGACCATCATCCTGAAAGAACAAGCGGTAAATAAAATAGACGTTTTAAAGTGATCCTTGTGTTATAATTAATAATAAATTTGGAATTTGGTTTATTATAAAATGTAAATCCTTTATTGGCTGTAAGTTTTAGCATAAGATATACCTGTTATATACTAAGAGCTGTGGATTTTGTTCAAAATAAAATAAAATAATTAAACACAATCTATGTGGTTTGCTAATAGCTTAACATTTTGTGTATTACCGTTTACATATTTATGTAAAAATAAAAAAAAAATGTTAAACTTTTACGAAACTAAAAATAAATATTATCAAACATTACATGAAAGTACCTTCTTATCGGTGTTTCGACCTGTTTCGCTTCGATTCCTGAATCTTCATCGGGGTGAGTGCGATCCGTTATTGCGAGGCGAGACGTTATTCGGAGCGGATCGCACTCACTCTGATGAAGGTTTAATTTAATTTAATTTATTTATTAGGGATTTCCAATGAGTAATACACAGAGTTACATTTAGATAAATTACAGTAGAAGCGCTCCCTGTGCTCACTCTGTGAAGGCAGCCATAGGTTCACGAATTGAACCGAAACATTGTCGGTCGAAACACCAATAAAAAGGTACGTGATAAATCCCGTATTTATAATAATGGTTGAAATCAATCACGTCACATATAAAATTACACTAAAGTATATACTTGCGTGCAATTTTTACTATTACGCGTAACATACATCCCATATTAACAAAAGATCATACATTTATCTGCTACAATATCCGAGGTTGTTACGTTCCCGTCCCGTGCTAATAGAAAAGATCATTACTTATTTGGTCCTCTGGCCGGTTCCAATATGTCTGGCCACTCTGCTACGAAGTACTATAAGCTCTGTGGCCCTGGCAATGCTTAAAAATGGTTTCCATTCATCGTTATGGAAGGCTGTGTAGATATATTCGTCATACTGTGGATGGATACAATGCTCTTTGTGACAATATAAATCGTACAAGAGCTTTTGAGGTTCAATGATTCTTAAGTAATATTATTTTCATTTAGCTTTCGTATTTAGACCGACTATGTAAGCTTATTTTATTAAAATAGTATAGAGTCCTTCTTGTGTTTTTGGTACTTTTAAGGTCACTCTGTTAATTATGTTGCTATTGACCTCCGTGGTGCAGTGGGCGAATAGCCGGCTGAGACGCAGGAGGTAGCGGGTTCGATTCCGCCACGGAACAAATGTTTGCATGATCTACAGATATTTGTTTCGGGTCTGGTTGTTTCTCTTTATAGTATAAGTAAGTATTTACAAAAAAAATGTATATAAGTATCCTATCAGTTATCTGGTTCCCATAGTACAAGCTCTGCTTTGTTTGGGGCTAGATAGCGCTGTGTGAAATGTTCAGTAATATTTATTTATTGAAGATTCGTAACAATACCTGTAGATAATTTTTTTACTTGTCACGGGTCACTGGTAGAAAATTATTTTAGCATTAGGTCCTCCATTTGTATATTTTTAGGGTTCCGTACCGAAAGGGTAAAACGGCACCCTATTACTGAGGCTCCGCTGTCTGTCTGTCTGTCTGTCACCAGGCTGTATCTCATGAACCGTGATAGTTTGACCGTTGATATTTTTACACAGATAATGTATTTTTGTTGCCGCTATAACAACAAATACTAAAAATAGAATAAAGTAAATATTTAAGGGGGGACTCCCATACAATATACGTGATTTTTTGCTCGTTTTAGCTCGATATACGGCAACAGGTAGACGCTTGACATATTCACAGAATATTTAGATAGATATTCAATTTAAAAATAAATAATTAAATTAAAATAAAACAAGTATTTAAGGGGGGCTCCCATACAACAAACGTGATTTTTTTTTCGTTTTTATAGATAATGGTACAGAACACTTCGTGCGCGAGTCCGACTCGCACTTTGCCGGTTTTTTAAATAAATCTTATCATATTCCAATGATACAGAATCTAATAAATCTAACAAAATAAATCTAGGTCTAACAACGCCTAATCGAAGATAGTTGTTAAATCATACAAACACGTCACAAACATATTTAGTCACTAATTACGTTTAGAGATCGTTATGCAAGCCGAGCTAAGTGTCGATCCATAGCGCAGAGGGTGAATAGCCGGCTGAGATGCAGGAGGGTGTGGGTTCGATTACCACCGCGGAACAAATGTTTGCATGATCGACAGATGTTTGTTCCGGGTCCGGGTATTGTCTCTACATATTATAAGCTTATAAGCATGTACACAAAAAACGTATATAAGTAATCTATCAGTTAGCTGGTTCCCATAGCACAAGCTTTGCTCAGTTTAGGGCTAGATAGTGCTCTGTGAAATGTCCAGCATTATTATTATTATTAATATGATAATGTTATGTTTGCCAATGCATTGTTTCTTATTTTGTTAAGTTACCTATGTGCTTGAAAGTTGACCGAGGTTATATAGTAGATTATTAAACGAGGGGATAAAACAGTGTCTTACATCACGGGCGCTATATTGAATCCTGAGTGCAAAGAGGGAAGGAGAATACTCTACTTTTCGCACATGCTGCGAGACAAATTATGTCTTTTTAACAGCGTTTCGCGGCATTTGTTCTATAAGGTACCTAAGACATAAGAACAAATAGAAGGGCATAAGAAAACGTGAGAAGACACAAGGAGACCAAGAAGACCAAAAAATACCTAAATAAATCTAAGAAGACCTAATCAATACATGATTATGCTATTTTTACAGAAAGACTAGTTCGATTAACGAATCAGTTCTTATTGTGTGGGTCTCTTTGGTTCAAATTTTAATACAAATGAGGTTCCAACCAAATTCAAATAACATTATACCCATGCGGGCATAATAAAATTCAGTACAACTTTACTCCCGGCTCAGCCATAGGGCTTTAATCGCCTGCTTTCGGCGAGATTTACATGACTTGTAATTTAACATTTTCGAGCAGGTGGTGTGAAAAATATCTTATCATTCGTAAAGTATTTACCTAATTTATGTTCTTTAATATTATATAATTTTAGATAATGAGGATATATGACAGTACCATATGTTATATTTAAAACACTATTTACCTTTTAGTAACATATTATTTATGCAAATAAATATGTATACAAGTACCTATAGGATATACCTATAGGTAAAAAAACGCTTTATTAACAAACGCCTTTTTTCCAACGCGGTTTAATTTATAGTTCAAAGGTGGCCTTCAAAGGTGGCCTGGATTTCACGATAGTTTCTATAAATTAAATGTGTATTTTTATTTAAGGTTAAAAAACCTATCTTATTAAATATAAAATACCCGGTGCTTTCTTAATATATTTAATGCAAGTTGTTTTCACACGGATATAAATTTAGTTATCAATGTATTTTTCGTAGAATCCTATAATTTATTTTAATCGTTGTTTTTTATGTAAATTTATTTATATCACATTTTTATTTTATTGTGTTTGTTTTGATGTTTTGTGCTGAACATGTCCGTAACTAGTGAAATGGCCTTAACGGAAGTCCAGCGCTGGTTGTTGCAACCAGCACATGCTGAGTTAAGGACCATTTTGCATTACTCGTGCGCGATAACTTGGGACCTGCTAGGAATGCGACTCCCCGACCGCTTCCCCTGCACTTCCCCGATGGCGCCCGTATTGCACCGTTCGCATCACTATTTTTTACTAGGGTTTTTAGTCTCGTACTGTCTCGTAATTTTACGTCACGTAACGACGCGCTCTGGAATTCTTTTAGTTTTCGTTTGTGTTATTGTTTTGTTGTTGTAGTTTTTGTTGTTATAGTAAATGTTGTAAATTTATCGGATACCTCTTCGTCAAGTGATTATAGTGAGACTGAGGACGAATAACAACCTCTAGAAGGAAAAAAATCACTAAGTAGTGACGAAGATGAGATAATGTAAATAATAGATAAAATATATGTATAAACTTAAACATTGTATTTTTATTTTATTCAAATAGTGTAAAAAATATTAAATAAAAAGCAGCGTCCTCCCTGAGTAACATAATAAATTAGGTTAAAAAAAACAAAGACGAAGCCGCGGGCGGCTGCTTGTTATGTTCGCTTTTTTGCGGGCGGTACAAACACGCCAATAAGACGTCACCGCGCTCAGGTCCCAACTTATCGCGCACGGGTAATACGTATACTATGTGCATACTTACATATAGTTTTTTTATGTTCATTTTTACTTTACTTCTTTTTATTTTTTATTTAATACTTTCAAACAAAACAGAATAGTGCTAGGAGGTTGCTAGGTGTTAACTCTGTATGTTGCAAATAAAATATTACTCGAATTTATTCTATTTAATACGTTATCACTTATCATCTACCGTTACATTATCGCTGCTCTCCTTTCCATTAAAGGACAAGCAGGTGCACGGCTCAGTACCATCCGTAAATAGTTGATATACCACCCATTCGCACACACCGTTTTGGTTCTACGTTCTTGATGCGCACAGCTAAGGTATGGAACACTTTGCCGGTGTCTGTTTTTCCTAAAGAACACAACCCGGGCCTCTTTAAGGTAAAAGTAAATAGGTTTCTTCTAGATCTTCGTGCTTCTTCTTAGACCACGTCATCGCTTACCATCAGGTGAGATTGTGGTCAAAAAAAGTTCTATAGTTAAAAAAAAACTCTTGGTTTTATTTCACCCTTTTATTATATGTACCTACTTATTTTATTTTATATAATGTACCCTATTTATTATCAGTATGGAATATTTATGTACTTTGCCATATTATTATATACCTAATCAATTGATGAGTATTTTCATCTATATACATATTTATTTATGTAGTATAGTTTATTTATGTGTAAGTACACTGTTTATTTAATTCATCATCATCATCATCCACAGCCTGACTTCACCCACTGCTGGGTATAGGCCTCCCCAAGTTTGTGCCATCTGTCACGATCCTGCGCTAGTCTCAGCCACTGACGGCGCGCGACTTTTACGATGTCGGACGTCCACCCATCTCGCTGCTGGTCGTCCTACCCTTCTATACCCGCGCCTCGGCCACCATTTAGTCATTGTTTATTCAATTATATTTATTAAAATCTACCGGCCTATAACGTTCTCGTGAAATCCAGTTCATCCAAAGTTTGTCTGGAAAAGATCGCTTTTAGCGCTAAGACAGCCACTTGTATTTCCGAGTGTCTTTTTGCTTGGTTCACTCTCATTCAGTGTGACGTTCACTAAAACGTTATCTATCTATCTTTAATTTAACTAGACAATATACCAACACCTATCACATTAATACAACAAAGATCCATACAATCCCAAAGAAATACGATCCAACAATCGAAGTATCAAAAATGAAAGCATCCGGTCTCCACCCACTCATGGTCAAAAAATGATATGGTTTCATTTCTCTGACAATAGGAGTAACACCTAACGTACGTAAACTGATATTATAATCACCAACAAGGCTATGAGCAGGCTATTGTAGAGATCACTTGCTGAAGATTTAACGAGATAGGGTGAGGCATACGCATAGTGGATCAGATAAGTATTTGAATTTAAATTCAACTTTACACAGCGATATCTACCCCGATAACTGATAGAATAATTTCTACATCATCAACATCATAGCAGCCATAGGTCGTGTACTGCTAAACATAGATTTCCTCCACCTCCATAGATTTTCAAAGGAACCGATCTTGTCCGACCCAACGGCTCCCAGCAACCGTTCATCTTTACATCTAGTCGGGGGCCGTCCTACTCTGGCGCATTCCAGTGTTTTTAACGCATTTTCTGCTTTCTACGCTAAATATCATTTTACTATTCTTCCGTTGATAGAAACATTTTCATCCCTTCTACTCCGTGCTACCTCAAAAAACGCTTTGACTTTCTTCACCTTTTCATCTCTCATCTCTTTTCATCTACGTTCCTCTGAAACCCTTCAATTAAAAACTCACCATTATACCTCAGTATTTTATAGTACCTCTTTTACTCTGCAGGATACCAGACTCTGGAATACCCTACCTGTCTCAATGTCATGCAAAATCTCTCCCTATCTTTAAAAACATGTCAGACAACGCTTTCTGTCATCCATCGCTCACTAGGTCATTTATTTATGTACATTTTTATAATTTATGTACGTAGGTATGACAATATATATTTTATGTATCTTAATATAATAATATTTATATAATTTTTTGATTATATTAAGTATATAATATAATTATGTGTTTTATTTTATATTATATAAATTTTTTATAAATTGTAATATATACTCATTTTTGTTTTTTTTGCGATCTAGAGCCAGCCAGAAAACTTAGGCGCGTTCGCCTCTGACCCTGCGTGCAAACTGCTTTAGGGATTCTAATAATATCTTACGCCGCCGTCCTTATTTGTTCACATAGATCCTGTCCATCCAAAGGTTGCCTGGAAGAGATCGCTTTTAGCGATAAGGCCGCCCTTTGTACCGATGATTTAAAAGTGTATTTTCTTTTATTTGTTTGTATTTAATGGTGTGCAATAAAGACATTATCTATCTATCTATCTATCTATTTGACGACCTCCGTGGCGCAGTGGGCGAATAGCCGGCTGAGACGCAGGAGGTACCGGGTTCGATTCCCGCTGCGGAACAAATGTTTGCATGATCTAAAGATATTTGTTCCGGGTCTGGTTGTTTCTCTATTTATTATAAGTATGTATTTACAAAAAAAAAAGTATATAAGTATTCTATCAGTTATCTGGTTCCCATAGTACAAGCTATGTTTAGTTTGGGGCTAGATAGCGCTGTGTGAAATGTCCAGCAATATTTATTTATTATTTATTTATTATCTAGGTCGGTCTTGATAACCCGGCTGGTAGGTAGGTACTCGTAAGGTATGAGCATAAATAAGCATAAATACCCAGAGGAAGTGAGTTCAGGTTTCTCACAATGACGATCAAAAATTGAATCCTTTCCAAACAGAACGCTTTAAGTCCATTGTTACGCAGTTATGATATAAAATGACGCTTTACAAAATACCTTCCCACTTCTTTGAATACCGTGTGACACAAGAAAAGTATACTTCGGAGTCAGGTTTCTAACATCGATCAAAAACAACGTATTTTTAATAAAAGGGGTGTTTAACATATTTGTCAATGTCTGCCAACCCCTAGGCGTCGGACCGTGACGGATCCTAACCAAACGACCTGAGGCCAGGATTAGGAAACAAGTTGCTCCTGTCTTTGTCTAACTCTATAGAGTTAGAAAGGGATGGGTGTGTCCAGGGTAGTTCAGGTTTGGCATGTCGCTCGACAGGTTTAGAGACGTGGGTGACTTCATGCTCTACCATTGTTAGAGTATTCTGACTGTATTTATTATTTATTGTAGTACTTTGGTATTATACATTAAATCAATTATTATAATGGTTTTACTGTGCTTTTGCTATTTTTGTGGTTGAATGCTTTTGAAGTTGTTTACTAAAGAGACTATTTGTTTGGGTTTTAAACGTCTCCAAAGTGAACCAGGAACAGACTTTGAGCTTTATCCACTACTAAGATTGTTATGATTATATGGTTTTTTAGCCTACATTTTCCTACTGCTGGGTATATGACTTCCCCAATTCCTTACAACAATCGCGATCCTTGGTAGATTCCCACCATTTACTCTCGAATCAACTGATGTGATCGCGCCAACGCTTTCGCGGCCGACCCCGACATCGCTGTCCATCGTCGGGTATCCAGGGAGTTACGCTGTGGGCCCATTTCTCCGGAAGCATTCTACTTACGTACCCCGCCCAGCGTCACTTGAGCTTAGTGATTTTGTCTCCTTAATCGGCCATGTCAGTTAACGAACAAAGCGTGGTATTCCTCACCCGATCGGTTCTCTGGAATTCTAGGAGCTTGCGTTCGTGCCCTTTGGCAAATCTTGAGCTTAGACTTCTAGAGCTCGGTCAATGACCATGTTTGCGCACCGTAGATTGTAATTAATTTAGGGTTATTTCATAAAATTTAAACCCGCTTTTATGGAGATGAAATTTTTAGAGAAGTTTGAATGGCATTTCAAATCATGTTTGTATTTTAAGTAATTGAGTTTACTGACACACTTATTTTTAAAGTTCTTGCCAGTCAACGACAAAAATTCACGACTTGTAACGAACGTTCTTGGTTGCATGTATTTTCAAAACCTCGCAACTGCTTTACTTTCTGAGAAAAAAAAAATAATTTGAAGAAAGAAAGAGTTTAGGACTCAAATATGTAAGTCGCAAAGTCAATATCCTAGGATGGAGATGACGGCTGATGAAAGGATATAGAATAATAAACAATTAAGTTGTAGGAAGGGATATTTGGAAAATCCGACAATAGCCGTGTAAATTTAGGTATAATCGGCCGATACCGGTTAGTGGAGCTTGATAATTGTACTTAATTTATGCACCCGTGAATCAGTTTCATATACATATAATCCGGAATACCTAATTTCCATTCACATATCAAAGAACATCTAAGTGGCATTTCCAAGTCAAGTGTCCCTTTTGATCTCATAGAGAATTCCGGAGTTTTTGGAACAAACTGCCTTAAAAGCGGCGTGGAGGGCCCTTCAATATATCGTGGTCCTGCGAGGTATTGCTTTGGTGTCCAGTTCTTTAGAAATCATCGAACCGATACGAAGGCTTCAGCCATTTATGTGGAGTTGGAATGGACTTTTCATGGTGAGTTTATATTTGCATTTAAAAGCGTAACTATTTTAGTAGCACAAAAAAGTGAAATTTTTCATTAAAAGCTACTTGAGGGGTTTGTTTATGTTGACGACCACCGTGGCGCAGTGGGCGAACAGCCGGCTGAGACGCAGGAGGTAGTGTGTTCGATTCCCGCCGCGGAACAAATGTTAGCATGATCTACAGATATTTGTTCCGGGTCTGGTTGTTTTTCTATATATTATAAGTATGTATTTACAAAAAAAAGTATATAAGTATTGTATCAGTTATCTGGTTCCCATAGTACAAGCTCTGCTTAGTTTGGGGCTAGATAGCGCTGTGTGTAATGTCCAGCAATATTTATTTATATACGTTTGTAGGCTACAATGTTTATTGAGGTCAGTGAAAATTGAGAAGAAATCTAGAAAAGACCTAAAGAGAACTAGATTTTAATTTCCAGGAAAAACAGTCGATACACGTGTTAGCGACCTTGAGAGTAACCAAGGTATATACTAAAATTATTCGAATTAGCCTTCTATTATTCAGAGTTAGCCATCCTTTGCGACCTTCCATTATCACTAAAACGTCAACTCATCAACATGTGTATTCTGCCTGTCCTAACCTACGGTGCTCAGTCTTGGTCACTGACTGAATCTCAAAAGTCCAGGCTTGGGGTTTGCCAAAGAGCGATGGAGCGCAGCATTTTGGGTGTCAAAAGAATAGACAGGATTCGGAACATCTCGCTGCGCTCATGGACTGGCATCGCTGACGTTGGTATCAAGCCTGCCAAGTTGAAGTGGGATTAGGCGGGTCATGTCTCCCGCATGCAGCCAAATAGGTGGGCTAGGTTCATAACTGGATGGATCCCTGTGGATGGAAAGCGACACCTTGGAAGGCCTAAGAAGCGGTGGCGCTATGATTTGGACGCTTTTTATAGGGATTGGCGGGATTTAGTACAGGATCGAGAAAAGCGAAGAGATGAGGAGGCGGCCTTTGCACAGCAGTGGGACAGCATAGGCTAGATAAAAAAAATCGATTTAGAAGTGGAAAACCTTGTAGCAATCGAACCATTGGAATTGTCACTAGTGGTAATAAATAGAGACATTTGTGTGATCGAATTCGACAAACACAGCCATATGGTAGGGTCAACGATGTCACCTACCCTTATGGCACTTCCTATTTGATTTGTAATTGCATCGCATCCAAATTAATTTGTATTTCCGGTCATGGATGAACGCCTTTTAAAAACAAATAACATAATTATATACTATTAAACATATGTTAAGGATTTTTAATATTGACTATAATTTAAAATAAAAACCGGCCAAGTGCGAGTCGGACTCACGCACGAAGGGTTCCGTACCATTATCTAAAATAAAACCGGCCAAGTGCGAGTCGGACTCGCGCACGAAGGGTTCCGTACCATTATCTACGTATATAAAAACGGCAAAAAATTACGTTTGTTGTATGGGAGCCCGCCTTAAATATTTTTTTTATTTTAATTTAATTATTTATTTTTAAAGTGAATACAGAACTAAATACCTATTGTTGTGCCAAAAGCACAACAAATGCTGAATTGGAAGCCTTTTTGTGATGTCGGTCATTTATATATAGGTAATTGTGAGACACACATTTGTTGGGTATTGCTGTTTTTGTGTGTATGAATTTGTTATATTGTGTGTACCTTATTTGTGTGCTGTGTATGTTTTGTACCGTCACAAATATATGTTTTTTTTTCTTTCTTTCCTTCTTTCTTTCTTTTTTTTCAAATATTCTGTAAATATTTCAAGTCTGTTGCCGTTATCAATATCGAGCTAAAACGAGTAAAAAATCACGGTTATTGTATGGGAGCCCCTCTCAAATATTTATTTTATTCTGTTTTTAGTATTTGCTGTTATAGCGGCAACAGAAATACATCATATGTGAAAATTTCAACTGTCTAACCATCACGGTTCATGAGCTACAGCCTGGTTCGGACGGACAGACAGACAGCGGAGCCTAAGTTATAGTGTGCCGTTTTACCTTTTGGGTACAGAACACTAAAAAATTAGATGTTCAATTTAATTTAAAAAATGCATTGTCCGTAGAAAAAATAATTAGAAAAATACGAAATTGGAGAAATAACTTTTTCAGACAAAAAGTAGGTATATTAATGTTATCTGACCAAACCGTTTCAAATACCCGTTTATTGACTATAATTCTGTCCAAATAGGTCTTACTTATTGTTAACTAAAGTTTTTTAAATAATTTCTAGGCTCGCGTTTGACCACGATCTCATCGAATGCAAGCGATGATGCAGTCAAAGTCAAAATCTTTTATTCATTAAAATCACAAGGATCACTTTGAAACGTCAATTTTACTGCCTGTTCCTTCACGACCAAGCCAGGAAAGAAAGGCAAGAAAACAAGGCTGGTTGTTTTTTTTAATGATCCTTTTAGAATACATAACAATACAGGTAATAAATTACGTCTAAATTGTAACATTTTGAACGAGTTGGAGCAATTTCAATCCCAAGCTTCTACTAAGTCTACGATGGTCAACGTTTACCTAGAAAAAATATTTTCCGACTTGAAGACATCTAGGTTGTAATCATCAGAAAATACATGCAATTACTGGGTTTCACTATTTACCAGTGCACATAATAAATATGGAAGAGAACCGCTTTTAAGTCATCGAACATCTTGAAAACTTTCGCATTTATATTATTGGTGATACTAACTATAGGAATTCTGTACCGGACACTTACAGAGGTTGTTTTCTTCCCCCTGCTTGTACTGCAATTAGCTACCAGATACTGTATAAATTAATTATTAATTAAAACGGGTGCTTATCGCGTATGTACCATTTTTATTTGTTATCCCGACGTTTCAGCCCGAGACCATGACTGTTGCAACACAGCCGAAACGTCGGGATAGCAAATAAAAAAGGTACATACGCAATAAATACCCGTTTTAATCAATAATTATGTACAGTGATCGCGAAAGTTTGAGAGATACTACTGTATAAATTATCTTCGATTAGTAGATTTAGATGCCTCTTACAAATACTGTGGTAGGATAAAGTACAATAAACCATAATACTAAAAAAATGTATCATGTCAGAGCTATAAAATGTAAAGAATTTACAGACTCTATGTGTTTTTTTCTCAGTCACTGCTGTCTTAAGCCTAATTTACACTTTGATTAGTGCGAGTGCAAGTGATTAGTGCAGGTGCTTAGTGAGTAGGTGTGGACAGCGACTGACTAGTGCAAGTGATTAGTTGGCTGTGTAGTAAAGTAAATAGAAGCGTGTTCTATTTTTTTGCGAGTGGACTGCGAGTAGCCACGTCCTGCGTGCCCTCCCTTACCCCTCACTCGCAGCATGCCTGCCACTAAACACGTCTGGACAGGAGTGTTTAGTGTTTAGTGTGAAGCGTCGGACGCTTGTTGTTGTACAAAATGGCAAAGTGGACCGAAGACACAACCTATAAATTTGTGCAGGAGTATATAAAACATGAATGCCTTTACAACTGTAAAGCCCATAGGTACACAATTAAGAGAGCCCGAGATACGGCACCACACCGCGTTCAATACTTCTTTCAGTACTTCTTCCAATTGCAAGCGCGCTTCTCGATGTTCGTTCATACTTGCTGGTCAACGGCCAACTGAATTTACTACACAGAGTCACAAGAATTGGACACTACTCGCACTACACACTTGCACTCGCACTAATCACCTGCACTCGCAGTGAATTGGACACTACTCGCACTACACACCTACACTCGCACTAATCACCTGCACTCGCAGTGAATCGGACACTACTCGCACTACACACCTACACTCGCACTAATCACCTGCACTCGCAGTGAATTGGACACTTCTCGCACTACACACCTACACTCGTACTAATCACCTGGACTCGCAGTGAATTGGACACTACTCGCACTACACACCTACACTCATACTAATCACCTGCACTCACCAGTGAATTGGACACTACTCGCACTACACACCTACACTCGCACTAATCACCTGCACTCGCAATGAATTGGACACTACTCGCACTACACACCTACACTCGCATTAATCACCTGCACTCGCAGTGAATTGGACACTACTCGCACTACACACCTACACTCGCATTAATCACCATCACTCGCAGTGAATTAGACACTACTCGCACTACACACCTACACTCGTACTAATCACCTGCACTCGCAGTGAATTGGACACTACTCGCACTACACACCTACACTATCACTAATCACCTGCACTCGCAGTGAATTGGACACTACTCGCACTACACACCTACACTCGCACTAATCACCTGCACTCGCAGTGAATTGGACACTACTCGCACTACACACCTACACTAGCACTAATCACCTGCACTCGCAGTGAATTGGACACTACTCGCACTACACACCTACACTCGCATTAATCACCATCACTCGCAGTGAATTAGACACTACTCGCACTACACACCTACACTCATACTAATCACCTGCACTCGCAGTGAATTGGACACTACTCGCACTACACACCTACACTAGCACTAATCACCTGCACTCGCAGTGAATTGGACACTACTCGCACTACACACCTACACTAGCACTAATCACCTGCACTCGCAGTGAATTGGACACTACTCGCACTACACACCTACACTCGCATTAATCACCATCACTCGCAGTGAATTAGACACTACTCGCACTACACACCTACACTCATACTAATCACCTGCACTCGCAGTGAATTGGACACTACTCGCACTACACACCTACACTAGCACTAATCACCTGCACTCGCAGTGAATTGGACACTACTCGCACTACACACCTACACTCACACTAATCAAAGTGTAAACCAGGCAGATTCCTTTCAGAAACACTCGCTTTCTTCTCGGTTATCAGTACCATCGGAATTTAAGAATCAATTAACCAAAGATACAAATCATCCCCAAATCATAGCGATTCAAAAATATTCCAACCAAATGGTGCCTCCATGTCTGGCACGGTAGACACCTTGGCACCTACCTGCATTCCCTCTCCCATCTCATTCGTACTGATGTAGTTTAGATGTGGAAAAGGGAGATAGGTAGAGCTTATTCCTTCAGTTTGAATGGGAAGTTGAAAAAATATGGCTCGCGTACGATTCTGTTTGTTCTAACCGCCTGCGCTGACCCACGTCATTATAAAGTGTTATCGTCGATGAGGAATATATTTTTAACGTTTTTTACCTTTTTTAATGTGTGAGGAATGATATTTTATAAATATATCGAGTATAACGATGTAGTATACCTCGGAAGTGAAGAATAAATTATAATGCATCTTGTTTATAGTGTGAGACGACTTTAATTGACTGAGTTACTTTAATGAATGAAATATAACGATAATAATAATGTTAGGGTCAGGTAGTTCAGTTTACCTAAAGTAAGAGTAGGACTAATCTCGGCTTATACAACGATTCCTAAACGCGTTTAGCGACTAAACATGTTTAAATTTGACGTCTTTGTATGATTTGACAACTATCTAAATCATATTATCCACTAAATACGTTGACGTATCGTTGCGCAAGTCACCCTTTGTGTCAATTTTTAATAATAGGATACTCCTTATGAAACCAGTGCTTAATCTTTCTTGACTTGACCTTATTTTCGTTTTAGGATTTGATTTCTAGCCAAATAATGACCAAGCAAAACACAATGACAGAAATCATCAAAAGCAGGGAAGCTTTCAAATATCAAACATATTATAGTCTAGTCAATTTGTCTGCATCTTCCATATATACTACTTCAGCGCCCGCGCATCGCAAAGCGCGTTTTATTAAGGGTTTTATTAATGTACCTACACGGGCCGCGTCAGGCATTTTTATTTCCTTCTCGTGGAGTAGAGGTGATGTGGGAACCGGCGTGGAGATGACTATCCACTTCTATTGTCACTGCAACTTATCCTGTTTATTTTGTAAGGGCTTTGAGGCAGTAGCTAACTGCAGATACATTTGTGATCTAGACCAGAGGTTCCCAATTTTATTTGGCCATGGAACCTTAATTGATCATACTTTTTTTGGCGGAACCCTAGCTGGCTATTTTGATAACTAAAGTGTTTACTTTGTAGTTTGAATATATTCATGTTAGACTCGAAGAATGAACATATTATAAATGAAAATAATTATTATAAGTATTGCAAATAATTTATTGTAACAAAGAAATACAATGTACTTAGGTAATAATTTATTGTGAATAATTAATTTTTTTCACATTATTTCTTATAATAGCCGTAAAATTAGACTTTATGTCTGACAATTGAACGCAAACCAATCTCGCATCGGTAAGTCTTCACAAACTGAATCAGAACCAGGACAGCTTTCTCAACGATTGCCGGGTATTCATGTTTAAGTACAATTCAGCAATAACTCTATAACTTTAACCCCAGGGTTCCGCGGACCACCTTTTAGGAATTACTGCTCTAGACAGCCGGGCTGCGACAGCCATGTTTAAAGGCCAGTTTTAATCAGTCGCTTCGGAACACAAAGTTCTTTTATATTCCAATTTTCAAAATTAACTTTACAACATTCGGTCGCGTATCTATGAAGTATCACCACTCAAATAGAGATCTCTATTTTGAACGACACTGTAACTACTTGTAGTTTACTTTAGTTACAGTACATAAGGAGTTTCAAAATGTTCTATCCTCATCATCATCATCATATCAGCCATATGACGTCCACTGCTGGACAAAGGCCTCCCTCATTGATCTCCAGGAACTGCGGTTGGAAGCGGCCTGCATCCAACGCCGACCTGCGGTTCTTACCAAGTCGTCTGCCCATCTTGTGGGTGGACGTCCTACGCTGCGCTTGCCGGTCCGTGGCCTCCAATCGAGAACCTTTCGGCCCCATCGGCCATCTGTTCTGCGCGCTATATGGCCTGCTCATTGCCACTTCAACGTGCTAATCCGTCGGGCTATGCCGGTGACTTGAGTTCTCCTACGTATCTCCTCATTTCTGATTCGATCCCGTAGAGAAACCCCGAGCATAGCCCTCTCCATAGCTCGTTGAGCGACTCTGAGCTTATTCATAAGGCCAATAGTGAAGGACCACGTCTCGGTTCCATATGTCATCACTGGTAACACACACTGATTGTAGACTTTCGTCTTAAGGCACTGAGGTATGTAGGACGAAAAGACGTTGCAAAGTTTCCCAAACGCTGCCCATCCGAGTTGGATTCGACGATTGACCTCTTTCTCGAAGTTGGACCTACCTAATTGGACTGTTTGTCCTAGGTATACATACGCGTCGACAACTTCAAGAGCCGAGTTCTCAACCATAACTGGGGCAGGGACGACATGGACATTCGACATGATTTTCGTCTTGTCCATGTTCATTTTAAGTCCTACCCGTTGGGAGACTCGATTGAGGCCTTCGAGCATCGTGCTGAGCTCTTCCATCGACTTTGCCATGACCACAATATCGTCGGCAAACCGAAGGTGAGTGATGTATTCGCCATTAATATTGATGCCCAGTCCTTTCCATTCCAGAAGCTTGAAGGCATCTTCCAATGCGGTCGTAAACAGTTTCGGAGAAATTACATCTCCCTGTCTTACGCCTCTTTTTAAGGGAATCGCCTTCGAGCTCTGTTCATGTACTCGGACTGACATAGTGGCGTTTTTATACAAACACTTTATTTATATACTACATTATTTATATATGTATTCAATCATTATTATAAATACGGGATTTATCACGTACCGTTTTAACGGTGTTTCGACCGACAATGTTTCGGTTCAATTCGACGAGTTCAGTGCCAAGCGAGACGTACCTAGTTCGGAGCCGATCGCACTCACCCTGACGAAGGTTCACGAATTGAACAGATATAAAAAAACGATAAATCCCGTATTTAGAATAATGATTGAAAAAAATCACGAAAAATTAAAATTTGTTTTCACTTTATCTTCGAAAATTTGACTTATTTAATATTATTATTTTTAATCACAGAATTTCGCACGCATCGGCATAATATATGTGCGATTCGATAGCTTTTAAACAAAATTATTATTGGAACATTCGACACTTGATAGATTATACAACTCACCGTTTTATTTCACCAACTACCAATCAACCACCAAATATCAAGCATTTCAAACCTAACAATATAAATGATCCTTATTTTATAATTGACATACGAACTATTTATTGTACATGCATTTATGCGAATAAATGATAATCCCACTAATATTATAAACGCGAAAGTTTGTATGGATATTTGTTACTCTTTCACGCAAAAACTATTGAATGGATTTTAATGAAATTTTGTTTGTACGTAGATTATAACTTGCATTAACACATAGGCTACTTTTTATTGACAAAACATGCGTGCGAAGTCGCGGGTGAAAGCTAGTATTACATAATTATTTATAAATATAAATACTTTTAATCGTTGAGGGTTCGTTGAACTTCAGCGCTCTCCATCGGATCATTAGGTGGTCGGTTGTAGTTACATTTTATTTTCTCATATACCTATTATTTATTTCAGTTGTGTGTACAGACTGTTGTACGCAATTTGACTGCGTAAAAGGAGGGTAACGGTTTTATTGAAAATCCACGCGTGCGAAGCCGCGGGCGGGTCAGCTAGGTGATTTTTAAACCAAGTTTCCCAAACGCTGCCCATCCGAGTTGGATTCGACGATTGACCTCGTTCTCGAAGTTGGACCTACCTAATTGGACTGTTTGTCCTAGGTATACATACGCGTCGACAACTTCAAGAGTCGAGTTCTCAACCATAACTGGGGCAGGCACGACATGGACATTCGACATAATTTTCGTCTATAAATGTTCTATAAATTGCAATGATTAAAGATTGTTTGGTTTTAACGTATGAATGAATGATATAAAGAATGGATGAAGTAGTAGGGCGCGCAATTTAACACTGGCCGACTTTCAAACGTTGAATTGACAGATTTACAGAAAATAGGTTATTTGTTCGAGCGAAGCGAGATCTCTAAATCAACTTGGGCAAACCAGCGTTGTATATATGTATGTTTGTTTATCCGAGGATAACTTTCCAAACGTCGATCCGATCATCGTGAAATTGAACACATAGGTAGGTAGTAATGGCACAAATTTGGTGTTTCTAAATGAGCTATAAATGTTAGAAGGGTTGTTGAGATATTGGGGTTCAAGCGGAGTAAAAACAAATGAAAATGAGACTATTAGGTTACGTAAGTCTTCATTACTACATTTCGACCCCGTTTGTATTTTTTAAAGTTTTTGTAGTTTTTGAGTTAGGTATTAGCCATAATAAAAACTAAACTTTGACAAAATTCACAGTGCACACCAATGACCTCACAGTGCTGTAATTTATTATACGTGTAGCTTAAGTTTCCTACTAATATTAGAAACGCGAAAGTTTGTATGTATGGATGTATGAATATTTGTTACTCTTTCACGCCGGAACGGCTGAACCGATTGCGATGAAATTTGGTATGGACGTACATCATAACCTGGAATAACACATATGCTACTTTTTATTGGCAAACCACGCGTGCGAAGCCGCTGGCAACAACTAGTCACAAATATAGGCAAAAGTCTGAAATACAGAATAACTGCAATTTGTACCCCAAAAAAGTGTATCCCATTATCATGAAGTCCCGTTACCTGTAATTTGAGTGAAACTGTAGGTCAAGTTAGTTGGTTAAGCGTTTCGTGGCACTATTTTGATAGTCAAAGATTCATCATCATCATCTCAGCCCGTCTGCACCCACTGTTGGGTAGAGGCCTCCTCTTATGAAATATTATGTACAAATAATATTTTTTTGTTTTTATGGGAGACTCGCGAGATCTCAGTTCGGGGCGAACCACTAGTTTAAGTTACTGTGAAAATTTAGCACTTGAATAATTAGTCCTAAACATTAGTTTAAAACTCCCTCATCAAGGTTGGTCTAGTTCTTAAGGACTTAGAGAGACGGTCTCTAAGTCCTTAAGAACTGAATCTGAAAATGACCGCGCTTACTTGAAGTTGACGCGGTGCGCAAATCATTTCAAAAAGAGCCTTGTGATTACAGTCAATAAAGAACATTTCGTTCTGACGTAATGAAGAAGACCGGCTCAATTTTAGTTTAGACGGTGTCTACCTGCATATCTGGTGTTTTATTCCTATGTTTTTATGGATTACACAACTCGCGGTTCACAGGAACTGGCCAGACTTCCCCAATAAACTACACTGTATTGTCCCCTAATCCCCGACACTCAAGAATGACCGAAAAACAACCGGTCTCTAATGATTTATCTAAATAACTGGACAATACTGGGCACGGCCGGTAAGTGTACTATTATCTAGTATACAGGGTGTAAAAACATCGAAATTTACAACGCATTGCCGATTGAACGTGAACGACGGCCCTTTAATAATTATGTATTGTGTATAATAAATATAAAATCAAATTAATTACAATTATTAGTTACTAGCTGACCAATCCGCAGCTTCACACGCGTAGTTTTTCACTAAACACATTACCCTCCTTCTGCGCAGTTGGGTAAAAAGTAACCTTTGTCACCCGGGGATAGTGTAGCTTTCCAACAGTGAAATATTTTTTTTAATTCGGTTAATTTCGGAGCCTATTCAATACAAACAAACAAACAAATCTTTCCTCTTCATAATATTAGTATAGATATAGATAATTACATAATTAAACGGATATTTATCGCGTATGCACCTATTTTATTTGCACTTTATTATTGACTGGAGTAATCTGCCCGTGACCACGGCTGTTGCAACACAACCGAAACGTGGAGATAATTCAAATAAAAATGGCACATACGCGATAAATACCCGTTTAATGTAATAAGTAATTATCCACATACAGTAATCGCGAAATTTTGAAAAATAAGAAAATTAGTAAATTATGTAATGGATGGTTTTTTTTTGTTTTGTGACATTTTTATTGTTAATCCAAACAGGGTGGAATGTATGACTCTCTGTATTCTAATTATAACATCTATGCACAATCTATAATTCTTGCAATAAAGATTATTTCATTTAATTTAAAACAAATAGGTATTTGTGACGACATAAACTGAGTACAAACAAACCAAACACCCCACAAGAAACATAATTAACAAATTTATTAATTTGCGTTCTATAATAACGTTCAATAACGATGGTAGTTCAAAATTAAGAAAAAACATTTTTCAAACATTATTATCATATAAATTAACATAAGTTTAATTTTATGTGAACGTTTTTTGCATATTTGTAGTAGGTTAAGAATAACTATGACTATCCAGTTTTAAACACCCTGTATAAACTTGGACCTGTGATTTCACCCTCTATAACCTATTGTCCTCACCTGCTAAATCACCGTTAAGCTTTTCAACCACAGTTCCCATAAAATAAGATTTAAAACAGGCCCCATAAACAAACTTTACCTAATATATATTGTCCACCCTGTATAGATCATTGTATGAAATGATTGTATGAAGCAATTTAATTAGGCACGGTTACTGTACCCGCCCTATTTGGTATTGTATAAGGGTAGTTTTACTTTGGACTGTTATTTTGTTAAGTTATTGGTCTAATTCTTAACTTTAGTCAAAACATTTGTAGATTTTCAGCCCGACTTTTGCAAAGCTATCGCACCGATGAAATGGGATTAAAATTGATAACGTACTAAATATTGATAAATAATAAATCAATATAAATATTGCTGGACATTTCATACAGCGCTATCTAGCCTCAAACTAAGCAGAGTTTGTACTATGGGAACCAGATATCTAATTTTAGAATTCCTATATGTTTTTTTTTGTAAATAGATTCATAAAATACATAGAAAAACATACAGACCCGGAACAAATATCTTTAGATCATGCAAACATTTGTTCCGCGGCGGTAATCGAACCCGCTACCTCCTGCGTCTCAGTGACCGATTTTGTGCGGCCTGCACCCAACGGCTCCTTTAGGCTAGGTCATCTTTCCATCTAGTGGGGGGTCGTCCTTCGCTGCGCTTTCCAGTGCGTGGTCTCCACTTGAGAACCTTTCTGCCCCAATGGCCATCAGTTTGGAGCTATGTGCCCTGCAATCTTTTGTGCTATGTCGGTGACTTAGGTTCGCCTACGAATCACCTCATTTTTGATTCGATCTCATAGAGAAACAACAAGCACAGTCCATAGCACGCTGAGCGACCTTGAGCTTTCTTATGAGGCCCATAGTGAAAGATCACGTTTCTGTACCACATTTAATCACCGGTTACACACACTGATAATAGACTTTCGTCTTAAGACATTGAGGTATTTTGGTAAAAGCTCAAACGGCTTTAAATGAAAGTAATGTTCACTTTCAAAATCCAAAATAGTCATAACACTAACTTCATAAAACCCGGAACCGTGATAAGCCATAGAATTATTATAAGAAAGTGATCTTAAAACATTCATTACTTATTCTGAATTATAGAGATATTAATTTACATAAACAGTCAAAATTATAAATAGTGACTTTTATTTACTGAGTGCCAATTAGAAGGTTTATAGAGGCACAAGTTAAAAGAATCGCTCGCTTGTTTTTTTTATTAATCGTCCCACTGCAGGGCAAAGGTCTTCCCTAAATCCTTCCAATCTTCTGATCTTAGCTATCCACCAACATCTTTTCTCAAAGCATCCACATCGCCAACGCTTTCTCGGCCAAACACAATATCGCGTTCCCTCAGGCTGCCAAAGTTTTAAGAAAATAGATATTTTTTTTAAATTAATATTTATTAGAAATAATTTATAATTAATTAGGTAACTATAATAATACAAAAAAAAACAGTTGAACCATTTGAAGACCGTAGCAATCTATAGATAGCTCAACTGCTCCAGGTACAAGACGTCAACGGGAGTGTCCCCAAGTCTGGTTTCATAAAAACTTTAGTATATTATTCAAAATACTGTATTAGTACCAAATATGTATTAGCCCACGTAGGACAATAAACTTGGAAACGGAGTATACTGTTCTCACTATATAGGAGTAAATAGTTTTCTTACTTGTTAAAACTATTACATCAGATTTCATGCCACAATCATAGATGGCGCTTATTTTTTACATATATCTCTCGACCTTTCTTTTAACTTTTAAAAACAACATTATGAATTTTAAAATGGCTTGTATCAGAATACAATATTAAGTTCTAGAAAACGCAATATTTGAGCGCTCGTTAATTTAGTTTTTTCTAATGTAGTAAAAAAATTAAAAAGCAGCATTTCTGTTATTTGCTTTTTTATGCATTATAATTAAAACAATGTGCCATTTAAAACGTAGTTCACTAACTCATCCAAAAATAAATTTACAATTTGGCACATTTTATTTAATTAAAAGAAAATTATACTTTTTTGTTCGCTGTACCAAATATCGCGCTAAACTTGTAACTTACAAACAGATGCTGTGTCCTGCCGACACCAAAGCTCTTATTTACGAGACATCTCGTAAAGAATCAGTTGTTTATGGTTTCCGAAAAATATGGATTATTGCTGACCCAACTCAACAAAAACAGACGTTTTTGTGAGGGCCATAAAGTTCTAACTAGTTTGTTTCTTGGATTTTAAAGCTCGGGTCTATAGGTAAAGCGGTTTTTCCGTATGTTTTAAATTAAGAATAGTATTCATAAAAAGAAAACAAAAGAATTTTTTCCAACTTGATTTTTAATGGTAAAAATCTCTTAGCAACACAGACTTACTCGACATTGCATACAGGTACTCATTTGATCATAATATTCTAATTTGAAAACATTTACAACTTACAAGAGTGTTTTTGCTTACTACAGCCATAATAAGCCGATATTAATGCATGTCCTAGTTGCCATTGCTCGTGTCAATACAATTTACTTTTCAGTTAAAATTATTGATCAAACGAAGCGAGATCTCCAAATCAACTTGGGGAAATCGGCGTTGTATGTATGTATTTTTGTTTGTCCGAGGATAACTTTCGAAGCGTTTATCCGATCATCGTGAAATTTGGTATATAGGTAGGTAGTAATGGCACAATTTTGGTGTGACTAAATAAAGTAAAAATGTGGGGGTGGGGCTTGTTGAGTTATTGGGATTCAAGAGGGGTAAACAAATGAAAATGAGACTATTAAGTACGTCAAATGAAAGGTCTTAGCTACTACATTTCAACCCTGTTTTTATTTTTAGTTTATTTTTTGCAGTTTTTGAGTTATTAGCCATAATAAAAACAAAACTTTGACAAAATTTACGGGATACACCAGTGACCCTATTATGCTGAAATTCGGTATTCATATAGCTTTAGTGACACAAATATGGGCAAAAGTTTGAAACCCAGAATAACTGCAATTTGTACCTCAAAAATTCATAACCACTTTACATGGACTCCCGTAGGTAATCTGTAATTTAAATGAATCTATAGGTCAAGTAAGTTGGATCGTCATTTCGTGGCACTATTTTATTAGTCAAAGATTAAGGCCGGCTTGCACAACGATCCCTGAACGTATTTAGCGACTAAACATGCTTAAATTTTACGTACCTATTTGTATGACTTGACAACTCCTAAAATCATATTTAGCCACTAAATACGTTTAGGCATCGTTGCGCGTTTCGCCCTAAGAATATTAAGAATATTTTTTGTGTTTTGGGAGACTCGCGAGATCTCAATTCGGGGCGAACCCCTAGAATTAATATATATAAATACATTATGCTACACATTTCAGACAGCACTATCAAGCCTCAAACTAACCAGAACTTGTACTATGAGAACCAGATAACTGATAGAATATTTCTATACTTTTTCCAGACTCGGAACAATTAACTATAGGTCGCGGTCGGAATCGAATCCGTTGCCTCCTGGGTCCTAGCCGGCTATTCGCCCACTGCGCTACGGAGGTCGTCACGTTTAATTGAAAGATTGTTGTCTTTCAAGAGAAGTTTTCACTACACTCATAGTTTATATAGAGTTTCAATACAAAACTCTCAAATCATACTAAATAGATATCCCGTTGCCAGTCAGTATGCTGTACCAGGATTTAGTGCGTTTCGCAGATTTTAATGCAATTATTTCGAACTTCTACATCCGACTATTAACATGTCGAAGTCAATTAATGATGCTAACATAACGCTATGATACATTTAACTATAAGCAATGATAAAGATATAGACCATTATCTTCCGAGCGATTTATTAAATCTGTCATTAAAGTTACGCCCACTTAAACCTAACACAGCTAATATTGCACCCCTTTTTACCCCTTTACGTCTCTTTCTTCTAAACGTAAAAATAAGGGACAGAAACTCCCGTAAGTAATAAAATTGTCAACAAAATACTCTGCATTATTGAAGTTTATTGCGAAATTATGCCGAGGCTATTTGCTAGTAGCTGCTTTTCATCGGTTTTATGGTTTTATGTCTCCAATGTAATTTGGCGTAGCTTAAGAATAATCATGGTAAAATATTGGCATAACTAATATGGCACAATCTCACAAGAGATATTGAAATATTATTATTTAAAATACACATAGAATGCTTCTCTTCATAGATTTATATTATGTTATTTTTCAAACTTAGACACACAATCTGACGGGCCTCCTGGTGGTCACCGTCGCCTACAAACTTTTGCAGGACTTGAGGTGCGTCTAAACCTCCACAGAGTCTGAAGACCTGCTTATTTAGCCAATGTATTCTGCCCACCATGACTTACGGTGCCGAGACATAGATGCTCACGCAGGAGGCTGTGTACAGGTTAAGAGTTGCACAGAGAGCCATAGAGGGTACCATTCTCGGCATCAAACTCTTAGATCGAGTTCCAAACGTCGAGATCCGCAGAAGAACGAAGGTTCATGACGTTGGGAATCGAGTAATGAAGCTCAAATGGTCTTGGGCGGGACACTTGGCAAGACGTGGTGATGACAGGTGGAGCAGGGCAGCAACTGAATGGTGGCCGAGGAATGGCTGTAAAAGGGTAGGACGTCCGGAAGCAAGATGGGTGGACGACATCGTTACAGTCGCGGGCCGTCCATGGGTGAGACTAGTGCAGGATCGTGGCGGAGGGCACAAACTTGGGGAGGCCTATACCCAGCAGTGGGTGAAGTCGGGCTGTGGATGATGATGATGATGGAGTGCGTCGCGTATACCTAAAAACTTGATGCCTTATTTACACCTCTCTTAAAGGCGTTCATGTTGAAGCCCACCGGGAAAACCTCCGGAGGAAGGAAGTATATATTCCTATTAATATTATATATGCAAAATTGTTACTGTTTGTTTGTTTGTTACCTTTTCCCGACTAAACGGCTGAACGGATCGTAATAAAGTTTGGTAAGGAGATAGATTTTATCCTGGGAAAGGGCATAGGCTATCTTTTGTATCAAAAATAATCTTGTAGGGTAAATAGGGGTTGAAAGTTTGTGTAGCAAACTCCTCAAGTTAGGGATCTGAAAATTCATATTTAGGCTTTTGGTTAGAAATAAATTATTTACAAACCATGCGAGCGAAGCTGCGGGTGGATCAGCTTGTATATGTATCCATATACCTACAGGGGTAAAGGATATAGGTTTCATCATCATCATATCAGCCGTAGGACGTCCACTGCTGGTCAAAGGCCTCCCTCATTGATCTCCAGGGACTGCGGTTGGAAGCGGCCTGCATCCATCGCCGACCTGCGGTTCTTACCAAGTCGTCTGCCCATCTTGTGGGTGGACGTCCTACGCTGCACTTGCCGGTCCGTGGCCTCCACTCGAAAAACCTTTCGGCCCCATCGGCCATCTGTTCTGCGCGCTATATGGCCTGCCCATTGCCACTTCAACGTGCTAATCCGTCGGGCTATGTCGATGACTTGAGTTCTCCTACGTATCTCCTCATTTCTGATTCGATCCCGTAGAGAAACCCCGAGCATAGCCCTCTCCATAGCTCGTTGAGCGACTCTGAGCTTATTCATAAGGCCAATAGTGAAGGACCACGTCTCGGTTCCATATATCATCACTGGTAACACACACTGATGACTCGTCTTAAGGCACTGAGGTATGTTGGACGAAAAGACGTTGCGAAGTTTCCCAAACGCTGCCCATCCGAGTTGGATTCGACGATTGACCTCTTTCTCGAAGTTGGACCTACCTAATTGGACTGTTTGTCCTAGGTATATATACGCGTCGACAACTTCAAGGTTTATTGATAAGGTATATATAAGTCTATCTTTAGGTATTTATTTATGTATTAGGATTTTAAGTACAGTTTTTTGTTATTACTTTTAGGGTTCCGTAGCCAAATGGCAAAAACGAACCCTTATGGATTCGTCGTGTCTTTCTGTCTGTCCGTGCGTATGTCACAGACACTTTTTTCCCAAACTATAAGAACTATACTGTTGAAACTTGGTAAATAGATGTATTCTGTGAACCGCATTAAGATTTTCACACAAAAATATATAAAAAAACATTAAATTTTAGGGGTTCCCCATACTTAGAACTGAAACACATTTTTTTTTTCTCATCAAACCCATACGTGTGGATTTATAGATAGTTCTTCTAAAAATATATTGAGGTTTCTAATACATATATTTTTTTTCTAAACCGAATAGTTTGCACGAGAGACACTTCCAAAGTGGTAAAATGTGTGCCCCCCCCCCCCTGCCCCTGTAACTTCTAAAATAAGAGAATGATAAAACTAAAAAAATATATAATGTACATTACCATGCAAACTTCCACAGAAAATTCATTTGAACGAGATCTAGTATTCGTTTTTTTTTATACGTCATAAATCGTAAACCGCAGTTTACCTTTCATTCAATCAACTCAAATATAAAAAAGTAACAACGTACTACGAGAACTTTTATAATATGTTAGTTGCTGTTACGGAACCCTTCATGTGCGAGTCCGACCTCGCACTTGGCCGCTTTTTTATTACTGTAATTATACTCCGTGCACCGCTGCCCATTACTGCTTCGCTCATTACTACCTCCAAAGGTTGCCTGGAAGAAATCGCTTTCAGCAATAAGGCCGCCCCTTGTGCTATATTTAGAATTAATTAGTTTTTTTAAGTGTTCCTATTCTATTCTATTTTAAAGTTTGTATGTTGGTATGTTTGTAGGGGATAATTTTAGAAAGTACTGCACCGTGTATGATAATTATTAAACTGAAAGAAAGCTACACTATCCCTCAGTACTATACTCTGTATTTTAAATTGATAAAAAAAATTAAGCCGAGAGGAGTCAGCTAGCCTATTATATTTTTGGTAGGTACAATCAGCATAAATACCGCTCTGCCAGTTTTGAAACAGTTTCGCTTGCAAGTAGTTAGCTAGCTGACACCGCCTTTTTCTTATATCCTTTTATTTTGGCCAATCGGAGAGATGAACAATATTGAACATCTGTTTATTTTTGTGAAAGCCCTGTTTTTGTGACTTTTAGAGTTTTTTTGTGAAAGCCATGTTTTTATGACTTTTAGAGTTTTATTAAAGTTACAAAAGGTGGTCAAAAGATAGCAAGGCGGGGTAACTGCTAGTCGCTTCATAGAAAATACACCCTTAAGGTGGCAGAGCGGACTTTTTGCTGATAGTTCTTAAATCATAGGCTTCTAAAACATGAACTACATAACGTGAGTTTACCTATTTTAAATGTTTTTTTGTGTATAAAATTTATAATGATTTTGAAGAATATTCTAGATCAACTGTTATTTGCGTAGGAATAACTTAAAACGTACACATCTATTGATTCTGAACCAAATTCCTAAAACAGCTGAGTTAGTTGATTTAACAAAAGCCAGTTGGTGTTAACTGTGTTTTTTTTTCATTAATAAATCAAAACGTGTATTTGCTTGCATATAGATACATCAATATCGATTATAGACTTGGTTGATAAATTCTATCCGGAGTTCTATCCGGAACAGCTGTTCCGGCTGGCTGCTGATAGAGATGAATACAGGAAGCTAACGGCCAACCTTCAGGATTGAAGAGGCACTGGAAGAAGAAGAAAATAAATTCTACCATCTAGATGCAAATGTAAAAATATATATAATTTAAATTTAAATCTATATACACGGTGTCCTTTAAATCGCTGTTTTTCCAGAACAAACGTTGTTTAGACTATAGTCTAAAAAGGATTTATAACCTCAAATTAAAAAAAATTAAATCGGTTTTTGAAAAATATAAAAAGTTGCGAACTTAAAACGTCTATTTTAACGTTACGCACTACAACATGGCGCCGTATCGCCTCAAAAATAATAATAGTAGGTACGCTACGGCTAACGTGCCAATGAACTTTATGTCATGGCTAGTAAAACAAAGTTAGACTTATTTGAGAAGGTCTAGATTTTTTTAAATCTCTTGTTTGATGCTATAAACTGTTAGTAGACCATGGTCTGAACAACAACGTTTGTTCTGGTAAAACAGAGACATAAAAGACACCGTGGATATAAAACAAAGTCGGGTTAGTTACACCATTTATAATTCAAAAATGGCTGAATTAATTTTGATGATCTTTGATTTGTTGGATTTGTCTCCGTCCCGAATAGCAGAATAACTATTAGAACATCGGACAAATTTACGCAAAAAAAAATATGAAGAAATTAATTTTCTCATACATATGCAGCTAATGATGGCTGATTGACAATTGTACCAGCGAAGTAGACTGGCAGCCTGCGTCATATGCATGTCAAGGCGATACTAAGTTCGGCGGGTCAGCTAGTGAGTTATAATTTAATCTAATGTCATGCAAAAAAAAAATACAGAACATAATAACGTAGACGATATAACTTCTATAGTAGAACAACCAAAACCATAAAAGTGGTTCCCAATTCTTGCATAGAATAACCATCTGGCCTATAAACTGGAACCATCTTTTGTAGAGACTATAAGTAAGACTATATTTCTTTAACGCAACCTATGGATGAAACATATGTTCAGCACTTGACTTCATGTGGCTGATATGATGATATTATTGATCAAGCGAAGCGAGATCTCTAAATCAACTTTGGGCAAATTGGCATTGTCTGTATGTATGTTTGTTAGTCCGAGGATAACTTTCGAAGCGTTTATCCGATCATCGTGAAATTTACTATATAGGTAGGTAGTGATGACACAATTTTGGTGTGACTAAATGAGCTAAAAATGTTGGGGTGTTGTTGAGATATTGGGGTTCAAGAGGGGTAAAAAAAATAAAAACGAGACTATTAGGTCAAATGGGACGTTAAATAAAAGGTCGGCATTAGTACATTTAGACTATGTTTTTATTTTTAGTATATTCCTTATAGTTTTTGAGTAATTAGCCATAATTAAAACTGAACTTTGACAAAATTCACAGGGTACACCAGTGACCCCACAGTGCTGTTATTTGGTATGCGTGTAGCTTTAGTAACACAAATATAGGCAAAAGTCGGAAATCCAGAATAACTGTAATTTGTACCCCAAAAAAGAGAACCCTTATGACATGAACTCCCGTTCCTGTAATTTGAATTAAAATGTAGGTCCAGTATTTGGTTACGCATTTCGTGGCACTATTTTATTGTTCAAAGATTACGGCCGGCTTGCACAACGATCCCTAAACGTATTTAGCGACTAAACATGTTTAAATTTTATTTATTGGTGTGATTTGACAAGTCATTAATTCATATTTAGCTACTAAATACGTTTAGGCATCGTTGCGCGAGTCGCCCTAAGAATATTTTTTTTGTGTTTTAGGAGATTCGCGAGATCTCAGTTCGGGGCGAACCACTAGCAATATTATATCATACTTTAAGGTACGTAAAAGTATGATATAATATTACTAGTTCATATTAGTTTTGGGTATATACAGTGTAAACTCCATGTAACGTCACTCGTTTTAACGACAAACTTTCTAAAGCGTCGAAATCACTCGGCTTTGGTTGGTTTAGCTTGTCTTGCATGCAATGGTATACTCTGTATAACATTACACCCACTCTCAATAACGATAACAATTTGTAATAAAAAGTTCTTTTTAATTTGCCAAATTAGTAAAAACTGCGCAGCTGTATATATCCTTTTGTCGTTTTATTACCCTAGACCATAATAAACTCGACTGTCGGCATCATACACACCAAACTTTCTAAGAAATCCGTTCTTTTGTTTACAAAACAGGATTGCTTGCACGTGTAGCTGCAGACTGTTGTTAGTAGAAGTGATAGATTTTATCTATACGTTGTCATATTTTTAGTAGCTCACAAACTTTCAAATTGTAAACATGGCTAGTAAGAGAAAATCACTGTGACACACACAGATTTTACTTCTCTCCATTTAACGACAACTCTTTATAACGTCAAAATATGCTCAGTCCCTTGAGTGTCGTTATATAGAGTTTACACTGTATATATTTATGTTTTTGTACACTCACCTACCTTTAAAATCATCTCTCTCACTTTTGTACATTACCTCTATATCTGTACTTTAACATGTATTTTCTTGTGTGCAAATAAAGAATAAAGAATGTTGTTGAAAAATTTATAACCCTTTGTCAAAACCATTTCTACAAAGCTACTAAGATAACAAAACTATAAGCATAGGCAAACTATATGCTTTGTCTGACCCGTGCTGACCCAATATAAGCTAAGCTATCGAAAAAGAAAGCAAAAACTATAATAACAAGATGTCCAACTATGATAATATAATTTAGAGCCAACCGGTAGCCAACTCGATCAATATTCATAGAAAAATTAAAACACGGGTCTGGGTTATAGTAATTATGTATATAAATTGATAAAATCTAATAAAATTTGATATGTTATATCGAAATTTAAATTGAACCACCAATGAACATAAAATGTGAGGAAGTCGATCAATAAACCATTTAAATTTATGGCAGAAACAATTCTAGACTACCATCGTTCATCATCATACTCTTACGAATCTAGATTAAATAATTTTTACACATTTTTAAAAAGGATGTATGGTTTAAAGCCTTCGTCGGTTTATCTGTCTTCCCTTAGCATCCAAAATCATCATATTACCCATTTTTATGGTTCCGTACCTCAAAAGGTAAAAAAGGAACCCTTATAAGATCACTTGGCTCTTGTCCGTCTGCCTGTCCGTGTGTCACCACCGATTTTCTCAGGAACGGATGGACCTAGCAAGTTGAAATTTATACCACATAGGTACTGAGATCTATAGTCCCTATTAGGTGTATGGAAATCAAGGTCTGGAGTAAACACCATAAAAAGATATGGGAAAATTTAGATTTTCGCGAAAACTTTTAAGTACCAAAACTTACCATATTTTGAACTTTTTTTTTCGGATTTTTCCCTTTACTTGTGCAGTAAGACCTTCTCTTTAACCAAAATTGACAATTATATATCAACCGGAATTACCCTATAGGTTTTGGGTTGAAAACCTATATAGTAGTTCCCGTTGACCTAGAATCACGAAATTTGGCAAAAAACACGGTCTTACAGCACAAATAAAGGAAAAATTCCAAAAAATAAATATATTGAAAATGAAAGGGTGTCCCATACATAAATAAGTAGTTGCCGCCAAATAAGATAGTCCTCTGAGTTGTATGGGCGCTCATACAATTTAAAGGAAGAGCTTTATCGGCACCAACCTCATATAAAGTAAATAAATAAAATTGTGCTATTGAATAAAATAAATATTTAAGTGGGGCTCCCATACAACAGACATAATTTTTTTGCGGTTTTCATAGATACAAGTGCGAGTCGAAGAGTCCGACTCGCACTTGGCCGGATTTTGTATATTCACGTGACTATAAAGTCAAAGTCAAAATCTTTTATTCATCAAAATCACAAGGATCACTTTGAAACGTCAATATTACTGCCTGTTCCTTCGCGACCAAGCCAGGAAAGAAAGGCAAGAAAACAAGGCTAGTTGTTTTTTTTAATGATCCTTTTAGAATACATAACAATAAATTATAATAAATTACGTCTAAATTGTAACATTTTGAACGAGTTGGAGCAATTTCAATCCCAAGCTTCTCTATCATCTAAATAATCTGATATTTTATAGACGGCTTTTTTATAAAGATTTTGTTTAATTGCGTTTTTAAACTTGTTAATTGTAAATTTTTGTACATCACTTGGGAGTTTTTTTATAAAAGCGAACACCTTGCCCTTTAAACGATTTACTAACTTTATGGAGTCTACAAGTGGCAACAGCGAGTTTATCTTTATTTCTAGTGTTAAAATTATGATTAACGCAATTTTTCTTAAACAAATTAATATTTTTGTGAACATACATAAGATTTTTATAAATGTATTGACAAGGGAATCTCATAATATTTTTTTCTTTAAACTTATTGCGTTATGATTCTCTGGGGCCCATATTATAAATTGCACGAACTGCCCTCTTCTGCAGCACAAAAACGGTGTTTACGAGTATATCTGCAGCACTCCCCGACAGCAGTATCCCGTATGACATAATGCTGTGGAAGTAGCTGAAGTAAACTAGTCTAGCTGTGTCTAAGTCTGTAAAAAGACGGATCTTTTTATAAACATCTATCTATAAACGGGATCGGTTTATAGATAGATGTTATAGATAGATCTTATAGATAGATCGGATCTATCTATAAACAGGTCAGTATGTAAAAGGGTTTATATAACTGTATTCAAGATTTTTTTACTTCATGAAGCTAACTTGTGTGGTTAAGGAGATATTTTAATTGTTTAGGCACGTAGTGAGTGGCCTTTTTATATGACTCATCAGTTTATTACCGTCTGGAATTACGTACATATGGAGCAAGCGATAAAGTAACATTCCACGCATCAAATCGATTGATTACGGTTAGATTTTATCTCAAAGAAAAAGTAAAAACATAATTAAGTAGCACTGAAGGACCATCTGGAACTTTCGATTTATTAACGAGAAAACATTACTAAGGATTATCTCGGAACAGGTTGTCGGGATTAAGATCCTGTTTTATGAGGAAGGAAAGAACTGATTTACGTAACGAGCAATTTGCACGAGTTTGTTCGAAAACCTGTCTTGAGGAAAATTGTCGCATCTAATTGTATTTTTTATTCAGGTTATTGTCAGTTTATTTTAGAAATTCTATCAAAGGCAGAAAGGGGCTTCATTATCCCAAATATAAAAAAAAAAACATTTTGTTTTTTGTGATTGTGTAGAAAACGGGTGAAAATCGTAAAATTCGATTGTTAAAGACAGATGCTATTGTAGTTATATAATACGATTCGTCGGCAATGGTCACATGACAATAAAAATACTGACAAGCACCTTAAAAAATCTTCGTTTTTTACTCCTTACCCAACAATTGCGCCCCAATTGGGGCTATATTAAATTCAAACCCCTTTAATCACAATCGAATGATATTTATTATTTATTGCGAAGTTTTTTGCAATCGATTTCAATTCACTGCCGTGTAATGCTCCAGATAGATGAAGAAAAAATATGAAAAAAAGGTTAAGGGCGGCTGATGGGTAACTTGAGGTCATACTTACTCACACCCCTGTACTTCCTGTTTGGAAATAGGGTTGTCAATATCTTCTAGTCTACGTGTTTTGTTAGTACGACATTTAATGAAAACACGGATAGGGCTAATGGTATTGCATTAATTTATGTGATGTTCATTGAGGATGTGTGTTTATTTATTTGTTTGTTACTCAATCACGTCAGAATGGCTAAACCGATTTCGATGAAATTTCGTATATATGTAGATTTTAATCTGGATTAATACATATGCTACTTTTTATTTCCTAAATCAGCTACATAGGTTTTTTAAATTCATTACCATAGAAAATTGCATTTTCAAACAACCTTAATATCGCGTCTGACTCCGAGACATCCACTCCAACAGGATGCTGGCCGTTGAGACAGATAATTTTTAATTTTAATTCCGACATCATTGGCTGCTGGGATTTATAGTACTTACTAGCCAGTCGCCCAGCTTGTGACTCAATAATTTTATTACTATTTATTTGTTTGACTCAGCTAGTAATCGTCTGAATTTGAATGTATTATTGAAGTAAACTTTTTTACGCACGCTTGACTTGGGGAGTAAGCTGGTGAATGCGTTACGAAAAGTGCGAACGGAAGTTGAGAGGAAGATTAGTGAAGGAAGGTTAGTGAATCTTCACTAAAAAAGAAGAAGAGAAAGAGAGAAAGTTACGTTTCGTATATTACTGTAGGGGCAATAGAGAGAAGTGCGAGCACACATTTCTTATTTTGAATAGATGAAGGCAGCAGCAGAAGTTCTACTTCAGTCGTGTGGTCTAAAGCACACTCGTTTTTTGATTTGTTTAATTATGGTGAATGTACCAATTTTTATGTTTTTTTAGTTAATTTAATTGCAATTATCTGTCTAAGCACATCATTCTAAGTTTTTATTATTGTTTACTAACAAAATGGATAACATGTCTGAAAAATTAATGAAGTAAATTAAATTAATATTAAGTCCTAAAATTTCAATGAAACAGCTTGTATATCGGCATCGATGCAAAGGCACCGCCGATTTACGTTAAAAATTGTTTAATGGAAATGTATCGATTCCTGAATAAATATATAAGGCACCGGTATTGAGCGCACCTCTAAAATCAGTTAATACGATTCCGGATGTGTGATTTAAATTAATGTCGTACTTAAAAAAACAGGTTGTATTTGAAAAACAGGATAAAATAACAACACTGTTATTTGGTAATTAACATATTTTTATGAATGACTATTTATGGAATTATAATTTTTTAAGGAGAAAACAGTTAATCTCCCAATAAAACTATCTTATTTGCCATTCACTACTAGAGCTTTAATGCATAATCTTATATATCGCATAGTGACGTGATTTGTTTGATTATATTATGGCGTTATTTGTTTACTGTTCTTAGCACCAGTTCAGTATTTTTCCTTAGCCTTATAACTATAAAAGTATATAAGACTAGCTTCCGCCCGCGGCTTCGCACACGTGGTTTGTCTATAAAAAGTAGCCAATATGGTAATCCAGGATATAATCTACGTAGGTACATACCAAATTTCATCGAAACCGGTTCAGACGTTACGACGTGATTGAGTAAGAAACAAACAAACATCCAAACTTTCGCATTTATAATATTATTGTGATACCCGTATGCAAGCTTACAATTATATGGATTCCTAAAGACGGAAACCGACGCCGAAGAATGCCTAAAAAGCGCTGGAGCGACGACTTGGACGTCTTCCAAAGAGACTGGTAGGATCTGGCTCTAGACCGTGATAAGTGTAAGTAAGAGAGTCTTTGCCCAGCAGTGGGACAGTACGAGCTAGTAAAAAAAGATACCTCTTTCAATAGGACGAACTATTGCCTACATCCTACTAATATTATAAACGCGAAAGTTTGTATGTATGGGTGTATGGATGTTTGTTACTCTTTTACGCCGGAACGTTTGATTGAACCGATTGCAATGAAATTTAGTATGTACGTAGATCATAACCTGGATTAACACATAGGCTACTTTTTATTGGCAAACCACGCATGCGACGCCGCGGATTGGTCAGCTAGTATAATATATAAAAGTATTCCAAGCATTTATTTTAATTAAAATTAAAAACATTAGCAAGACCTTTTAGAGAATTTAAGTGTTTTGAAAAGAAAGTCTAACTCTAACTCAAAAGCATGTTTGGTATTTCTATTGTTACGAGCGGAGGGTTCGGGATCAAATAATGAAAATAAATCTAGCCAAAATAACACTTTTATTCAACACTAATATGATAAATACACGATCCTAATCACAAGGATTCACAACACACTAATTCACACCACTGTTAACCACTAAACTTCACCGAAATGTTCGCACGTATCGCAAAATCAAGACTAACTTCTTCGTTTTTTTTCGAATGGACTTATCTCGCTGTTGGCCTCTGAGGCCGTTGCAGTTTAACCGAGCTTTTGGCGAGCGCAGAAGGCGCTCAGCCCTGTAAGTTTTGATGAGGCAACTAGCGCAAGGGCACCACTTAGGTACGAACCTCGGCTTAGGCTGTTGCCAGGGTGGGGATAGGAGAGAAACGCCCGGGTACATGCTTGTACCTCGTATAGGCGGTGACTGAAGGGACTCGTCGACCTCGCCGGCGAGGTCGGTGTATCTGTGAAGTGTTTGCTCTGTCTAATGTAGATGTATCGGAAATCTCTTCCACATTAGTGGAGGTGATTTCGTCATCCGGGTCTCCGAGAACGTGTCTCGGATGACGGAGGGTTTAATAGTGACTCCTTCGTTTTTTTTCGAATGGACTAATCTCGCTGTTGGCCTCTGAGACCGTTGCAGCTTAACCGAGTTTTTGGCGAGCGCAGAAGGCGCTCAGCCCTGAGTTACTCCTTCAGGCGTCTCCTTTCGGGCGTCTCTACGCACTATTTATACCGCGCCAGTACAGTCTCTCGAAGTTTCTCGATGTTTCCACTGGCGACTAGACTTCTTATTCTTTGCAACTGTAAAAACATAGTACTTAGGTATATATACCACACCCAGTATTACCTATTATGTGACACAGTAGGTATAACTTCGAGATGCCGACTATTATTTATTCTGTAACAGCCTCGGCGTAACACTATATTATTGTTTAAACGTGAAAGCCTGTTATTGGCTATCTGGTAAACAGTATACGTTACAACAGCTGTTGGTTTTCCCAAAAATAAATTAAAAATTAACAATTGCTGTAACGCGACAACCCTGTTCTCAGCAAATCGCAAGTACACTGCGTGACAGGTCACAGGGCACGTAAGTTCCGTGAGAATACTTTCGTACTCCGTACATCTTGAATAGGCCCTGACAATGGTTTTGTAAGGAAATCTGAAACGAACTGATGACAACTAGATCAATGATTTGTAGAATTCTAATAATAGTTTTATTTGCCTGTTATTGAATCTGCGCTAAATATTTGCTTCGAATACATAGGTAAATAGTGAATAAATAAAATAAATAAATATTGCTGGACATTTCGCACAGCGCTATCAGCCTCAAACTAAGCAGAGCTTGTACTATGGGAACCTAATAACTGATAGAATACTTATATACATTTAATTTTTGAAAATACATAGGTACTTATAATATATAGAGAAACAACCAGACCCAGAACAAATATCTGTAGATAATGCAAACATTTGTTCCGCGGCGGGAATTGAACCCGCTACCTCCTGCGTCTCAGCCGGCTATTCGCCCACTGCACCACGGAGGTCGTCGTGTTAAAAAGTATCTGTTTATGTAATACCCCTAGTAGTCAGCCTGTCAGTGTCAGTCAGTCAGTCAGTGCCACTTATTACTTATTTATTTTAACACTAGCTGATCCGCCCACGGCTTCGCCCGCCTTGTTTGTCAACAAAAACATTACCCTCCTTCTGCGTAGTGAGTAAAAAGTAGCCTATATCTCAATTCCATTAAAACACGTATCTGTTTAGTTTTTACCAAAAGTCTAAATATGAATTTTCAGATTCCTAACTTGAGGAATTATGGATTGCTCATACAAATTTTCAACGTCTATTTCGCCTCCTTCAAGATTATTTTTTGACACAAAAGATAGCATATGTCCTTCCCCAGAATGTAATCTTCTTGCCAAATTTCATTATGATTCGTTCAGCCGTTTAATCGTGAAAAGGTAACAAACAAAAAACGAGTTGCAATCGCATTTATGGATCGCCCCGAACTGAAATCTGGCGAGTCTCCCTTAAAAACAAAAAAAATATTATATGTAATTTTTGGCTATTAAAATAGTGCCACGAAAATAAAACCAATTAACTTGACCTACAGTTTCAAATTACAGGTAACGGGAGTTCATGTTAATTGCTTGCACTTTTTGGGGTAGAAATGTCAGTTATTCTAGATTTCAGACTTTTTCCAATATTTGAGTCACTAAAGCTACATGCATACCAAATTTCAGCATTGTGGGGTCACTGGTGTACTCAGTGAATTTTGTCAAATTTCATTTTTATTATGGCTAATAACTTAAAAACTGCAAGATTTAAACCAATAATAAAAACGGGGTCGAAATGTACTCACAAATACCTTTTATTAAACGTGACTAGATAATATCCTAAACCCCCCCCCCCCCATTTTTAGCTCATTTAGTCACAGCAAAATTGTGCCATCACTACCTACCTATATACCAAATTTTACGATGATCGCATGAAAGCTTCGAAAGTTATCCTCGGACAAACAAACATACATACAACGCCGATTTGCCAAAGTTGATTTAGAGATTTCTCTTTGCTCGATCAAGTATGGAGTATGGATAGAAGCCACAAAACAGTACCTAGTTCAATGGGCGGTCTTATTGCTTTGAAGCGATTTCTTCTAGACAACATAAATGTGGTGACTCTGACGTCAAGAACAATAACACCTTGTCTATAATCTACAGCGGTTTAATGATCCTTTGAATCAATACGACCGAGAATGTATAATTTATTAAATAAGTTAATACAATAGATCTAATTCACAAAACCCTCAAACAAATAAAGTAATTGAGATTTGCCATCAGAGAACAATGACTAATTAGCGACCGCTTGACCGGAGCACCATGGAATAAAAACAAGTTACTATACGAAGTTACTCTATGAGATTGAAATAGTAATGAGGAGATTTTTAGACGAACCAAAGTCATCGACATACCACAAAAGATTAGCCAGCTGAAGTGGCAGTGGCCAGGACACATAGCTCAAAGAACGGCCGTTGGGGCAGAAAGGTTCTATACTGGAGACCACGCACTGGCTAACGCAGCGTAGACGGGGCTTAGGTGAAATAAAACCGGCCAAGTGCGAGTCGGACTCGCGCACGCAGGGTTCCGTACCAATAACTATAGCAACGGCAAACAAATCACGTTTGTTGTATGGGAGCCCCCCTTAAATATTTATTTTATTCTGTTTTTAGTATTTGTTGTTATAGCGGCAACAGAAATACTGTTAAAATTTCAACTGTCTATCACGGTTCTCTGTTATGAGATTCAGCCTGGTGACAGACGGACTGACAGCGGAGCCTCGGTAATAGGGTGCCGTTTTACCCTTTGGGTACGGAACCCTAAAAACGAGCTGATAAAGTTTGCTGGGAGCCGTTGGAAATCTATGGGGGAGCCCTATGTTCAGCTGTGGACGTCCCTTGGCAGATATGATGATGATGAATACGAAGCCACAGATAGACATCAAATTAGTATCAAGATAACATAGATTTTATGTTTTACTAACAAATTATGGATGTATTAGAACTGAAATAACAAGTGGTTCGCCCCGAACTGAAATCTCGCGAGTATCCCAAAACAAAAACCTATATTCTTAGGGCGACTCGCGCAACGATGCCTAAACGTATTTAGTGGCTAAATATAATTTAAGGAGTTGTCAAGTCATACAAATACGTATAATTTAAACATGTTTAGTCGCTAATTACGTTTAAACATCGTTGTGTAAGCCGGCCTTAATCTTTGACAAATAAAAAAGTGACATCACCAAAAAACTTGACCTACAGTTTCATTCAAATTTCAGATAACGGGAGTTCATGTACTTTGGTTGCTCTTTTTTGGGGTACAAATTGCAGTTTTTCTAGATTTAAGACTTTTGCCTATATTTGTATTACTAAAGCTACACACATAAGTTTCAGCACTGTGAGGTACCCGGTGTACCCTGTGAATTTTGGCAAAGTTCAGTTTTTATTATGACTAATAACTCAAAAACTATAAAGAGTTTACGAAAAATAAAAACAGTGTCTAAATTTACTAATAAATACCTTTCATTTCACGTCCCAATTGACCAGTTAGCCTCATTTTCATTTTTTTTACCCCTCTTGAACCCCAATATCTCAACAACCCCCCAACATTTTTAACTCATTTAGTCAAACCAAAATTGTGCCATCACTACCTACATACTCGTATATAGTAAATTTCATGATGATCGGATCAACGCTTCGAAAGTTATCCTCGGACAAACATACATACATACAACGTCGATTTGCCCAAGTTGATTTAGAGATCTCGCTTCGCTCGATCAAAAAAATTTAATTGAAAATTTAAAGTATTGATCACTTAACAACTAGTTACTGTGCAATGCCACAGACAGATATCAAGTTAGTAAACCGAATATGTAGTGATATTGCGCTACAGTATAATATTTAGTTAGTATGTAAGTATGTGAATGTGCTATAGTGTAGAGTACCTACAGTTAGTAAGGTTAACCATTTGACCTGTTAATAAATGGTCGAATTCTTACAGAAGATTAATTTTCTTGGAGGCCACACAGGCCTGCCCAGTGCCACTTCAGCTGGCTAATCCTTTGTGCTATGTCGGTGACTTTGGTTCGTCTACGAATCTACTAATTTCTGATGGCTCATTAAATTTCACAAATATCTTGCGCAAAGTAAAAAATAGTGGCACTTCGGGAGTGCCGACAGAAGTGAAAACTTGAGACTACAGAGACTTATATACAGAGGTATCGTTAACGGTAAACCATTGAACTCGCTACCGCTACCGAGATAGGAATAAATTCCTATCTCAAAAATGCCCAACACGTATAGATAAAAATCATGTTAAAATAAAATAGAATGTTAATAAACATGCAATCCTTGCAATATAACTTGCAGCTCGACCAAGACTTAAAGCCAAGACAGTTGCAGAGTGGAACGAAAACCTGCTTTTCTACCATATGATAGAGGAGTGACAGATAAAATCGCAAACATTCTACAAAAATTTTCAATTAAGACCATCTTTACTCCTTTAAAAAAAATTACACACTACCTGCGCTCACCAAAAGATTGTTTTCCACTAGAAAAACCAGGAGTGTATAAAATAGACTGTAGTTATGGGAGTTCTTATATAAGTCAAACCAAACGCACAATAGCTTGTCGGGTGAAGGAACATATCAGGGCGGTGAAGAATGTTGACAGACAAAAGTCTGCCATAGCGGAACATCTGCTGGACTCAGTCTCAAACCACTGGATCGAGCTACACAACCCACAAGTAATCTCAACTGAGCGACATTACATGCCAAGACTGGTTCAAGAGGCAATTGAGATTGCCAAACACAAGAATTTCAATCGTGAAGATGGTTTTCAATTGGTGGTCACTCGCGAGCTGTCAGTCACTCGCGAGCTGTCGCACGAATCAGACGACGCGAACGTCATACGAACCCATTGTTTGCGAAGTGCCCCTAACTACCCACATATAAAAAAAATGACAAAGTGCGACTCTTGTGGCAAAAATATAACTAAAAAATCACCAGGACTTGAATGTAATAAGTGTGGCAAAATTGTTCATGCGAATTAACTCTGCTCGAGTCTGTCTTCCAAACAACTGTCTGCTCTCCGAAATGCAGACAATTTGGAATGGACTTGCGAAGAATGCCATCGTGATTCACCTTGTCGAAAGTCGTTTATCATCCCTGAAGACGACGAGGACGAAGAGGAAGAATCCAGCAGCACGTCGCAGGCTACTTCTTTTGACATGAAGAAGCTGTTGCGCAATATCTCTGGTGAAGTCAAGAAAGTAATCCAGAAAGAGATGGTTCTGATAAACGACTCAGTAGGCTGCTGCAGCAAGAAGATCGACGATCTAACTGACACTCTGGAGGTATTTAATGGGAAGATCAAGGAGCTGGAGAGAAAAAATCTTCATCTCACCAACCAAAACAACCATCTTGAGCTCAAGATATCTGCTATTGAGCAGCACCTGAGGGAGGTCGAGCAGAAAAATCTAGAAAAAACGATTGAAGTGGCTTGTGTTCCATTCGCCCCGAACGAGAATCTAGATACGATCACGAACAATCTAGCGACAGCAATGAAAATCGATAAGAAATATGTAGTAAGCATCACACGGAATAAAGGACGAAAAAGACAGGATGGCCAAATTTATATGGAACTGAAGGATGTGCAGCAAACTGATCAATGGATCCGTGCATCAAGAAATACCACTATCACAGTCCAGGAAATTGCTCCAGGCGTCCTGACCGAAGCGGCTATATCAGCATCGAGGGTGATCATCCGTCGCGCTCTCACCAAAACAAACAAAACATTGCTGTGGATAGCCAGGCAGAACCTGCACGATTACAAATACATCTGGTTCCAGGATTGTAAGATTCTAGCTCGCAAAGATGACAATGAAAAGCCGGCAGTGATAAGATGTGAGGAGGACATCGTAAAGCTGTCATCCCAAAAGAATCTAAACCGGTAATAGAATATTACATCAGTTGTGCCAACGGACACTGGAGAAGTGTTTGATTGTACTAATATTAATGAGTTTTATAAATATCTACCTAACCACATACCGAGCTTGAATATTGTGCACATAAACCTAAGATCAATAATTAAAAGCTTTAGTCAGGTTCTGCAATTGATTAATCATTCTAATATGAACATTGATGTACTTATGTTAACCGAACTAGGTATATCAGATAATTTAAAGTCGATATTTAATATAAGAGGTTATAAAATGCACAGTGTGTTACGTAAGGGTAGAAGAGGCGGTGGTATCATAATATACATAAGAGATATTCATGTTTTTCAGATAATTAATCACTCATTCAATCATTGCGAATCAATTATTGGAACGTTAACCACATCTTATAACTACACGGCACAATTATTTGCTATTTACCGACCGCCAAGTGAAAGCAAACACCTATTCATAAAAGAACTAAAAAGTTTTATTGGTTTAGCAAAGTTTAAAAATACTGATATCTACGTTTTAGGTGATATTAACATTGATCTAAAAAAATACAATAACATACGGGAGTTTTATATATGTAGGTTGCATGGCCGAGTGTGGTCTATTGAGTGCGATATCCGAT